>QCXZ01000042.1:3017915-3318488 GCA_025024175.1 Rhyzopertha dominica
ATGCCAGCCACAGAATGCCTGTTTTTACCAATGCACGGAGGCCACGGAGATACGATTAAGATAAAATGACATGGACCTTTAAAAATATGCAGGCAACCCAAGTTGCTTAAAGAGGTAAGTTGCAATATTGTAATTATTATTAATGAAATTACTATTAAAATTAACCTATTTTACTTTCAGGGAAATGCTTTACGGCAGTATGATAAACTGCATTACTAGTATAGGATGGATTAATAATAAATATACCGCTTTTGTGTTACTTTGTTTGGTTGCAACAAAATAAAAATGCTACAGCATACCCTGCAAAAGTATGTTAAAACCATTGGCTTTTCATTGAAAAAGGTAGAGAAGAAGCAATGCTTGATGGAAAGCCAGGTCGCCACGAGGCAACACCGGTGGAAAATATAGCAATCAAATGCTGCTAAAAATTAGACACGAAGCTGAAATAACAAGTGTAGAGGCAGGGAGGAGAAATTCAGTTCGGCATGTACTAGACATTGAAACTCGGTACAGAGTGAATCATGTACAAGAATTAATAATAGAAGTTAATCGCGATTTTAGCAGTGAAAGTGATAGTAATTTTTTTTAGTTTGTGACTCTTGTAATGTGCTTATTAACAAGCTGTAATGAACATAATCGATACCGTATATAAATTTTATTGTGCACTATTGTAATTTTTTTTCTAACAAATATAAAAAATTTTCTACTTACTCATTTGTATGTTTTTATATTAAATTTGTATAAATTCGTTATGACATGCAAAGGCTTTTATTATATACATCGGAAAATTTAAACCCAATAAAGTATCACATAAAAATAGATCGCTGGTCGCGCAAGTTAGCATCAGGTCTGCATTAAATAAAATTTGTTATTGATTGCTAAATCTATTTGCTAGCTATTGTAGTGGAAAAGTTAAAATTTTAGCCAACAAGATTTTCTTGAATACGGCCCGTTTAGGAACTTTGAAGCGTTTAGGACGGCCAACCATAAGGTTATAAAAACCCTCATTTACAATACAATAGTTTACGACGGCCGACCATCAAGCTGTTAAACCCTCTGCATAAGTCAGTCTCATAGATCGTTGCTTGATACTTTACTTCTCTAACTTGAAAACCTGCAAATTGACGTACAGCCAATTATTGTATGTTGAATAACAAAGATTATACTTGAAAAGGAGAGTAAAGATCTGTAAACATGCTGCAGGACAGCTTAGCTGAAATACAATTTTCTTTCGTTGCATACCTATATTTGTACTGCCAAAGCTAAAATATGCCTTAATTAAGAACATACTTAGCCCGATCAAAAGCACAGTAGCAATGCATTTCTATTTCAGTATTTCTGTAATATTTATTGCTTTGTAATTTAATAAATAACGTCTCTCCTCTATTTTTCAAAGAGGTGCTTGACTTACCTTTTTCCTCAGGGACACATGAAAAATGACGCACCCTAATTTGGCTATCCGTGGCATTCCTCGCGGGCATAAAAAATTGCGAGACTTTATTGCCTCGTATTAGTCATCAAATTAATATTTCTAATAAATCACCACGTCCAAGAATCCCAACTCGTCGCGCAGAAACAAATCCCCCGGTATTTTCCCACGTCCCACCATCTCCATAAGCGCAATACCATCGTGGGCGTATCGTTCTAAAAGCATTTTCCCGAAATATGCGGGGCCGGCCGTCCTTGCGACTATTACGCAGGAACAATGTCCAAATAACAGGGTGCGGAGCCTATGATTAGTACAAAGTGAGGAATATCACACCGGGGAACCTGTCAAGGGGGTCATTAAGTCCCCCACCCCTCCCTCTTTTGTTCCACTGACCGCAAAGCTTTTGGGTGGCCAAGGACGTTCGTGTTTTTTTTTCCGCCCGATTCGCAAATTCCCGAAGGCGGGTGCTTCTGTGATATTCCGTTTTGTTGTCTAAGAGGATTGAAATATTTAGACTCGCTTGGATGACCCAGCAGGCTGAAACGAGTACCGAATGTGATTCGGATCTTTTGGAGAGGAGCAAGTGGAGTAAAACGTTATTGAAGTAATGCGGCTCAAAGCAAATTTGTTCGACTGATCGGACATGGTCAAGAGGATTGATTCGTGCTTTGCTCTGCTAATGGTCGGTACGCTTACTAGAGGATTTTGTACGGGTATGAGCTTTTCAACAGCAAATGAGAAAGTAAAAGGAATGAATGGCATGTGCCCAATATTTTACCGCAGTTGATACCGTAAACAATTTTCTAAGTACGTCACCGTTTACCTAACTATACGCTTCATTTAATGGCAGCCAGCCTTTTCTATGCCTAAAGTTATATAAAATATGAGCTGAATGAGTGAGTATAACTACGATTTAAACTTTAAGCAATATATGAATAACTCCTTATAATCATTTAGCTGCCACAATAAATAATAATAAGCCGGGCTATATTTAAAGCAATTAGAAATAGTAATCTAAGTCCTAGTAGGCTATAGTGGGAAAGTTTAGCTGCAAGCTATTCTAACATTTTACCATCAAGCACAGGAACTTTAATGTTGTTAAAAACAGACATTAATTAGAAGCATCGTGTGACAATGAAGAGAGCAGCTCAGCTAACTCTATAAACAACAACACATACATCTTCACTTTCACTCGGAATACAGATAGCGCTCATTGCCTCAAATCATCACAAATGATATTACAGTATTAACAGCATTAAATGTAAAATAGCGTTCAAATAGGTCCGAAGTACTGTGACGAGGTAGTGACAGAGTAAACGGGTGCCTAACATTAACATTATGTGGCTATTTCCTAAAAATAAGCTTATGTCTCCTGGAGATAAACAGATAAACTGTGGTTAAAAATGAAGAGGTGGTACTGCACTAAACTGTGCGTTTTTAACACCAAGCTAGGACACATGGGCGTACCGAAGGGGGGGCAAGGGGGGCAGCCGCCTCCCCCTGGACCTGGGGTGCCAACTCTGGGCCCTTCCAAGTTCCCATACATTTAGCTGGTTAATTAGGTGTGTACACCTAAAATTGAACTCATATTTGACCCTTGCAAATGACCTCTAATAAATCGTTATCAAATGTTTTCCAAGCTTAATCGATGCCATGTGCGTTTTGAATCTGTAACTGCAACATTCTTGTTGTTACGAATCGTTGTCTTAGGGCGGATATAGCTTTAAAAGACTATATTGGTCAGGATAAGTCATAACACGATTTCTGCTTAGTTCATCTCTTCTACCTGTTCCTATAAAGATTGTTCAACTAACTACTGTTATATGGAATCACATCAGAATCTGTCTTATATTCGGTGATAACTTTTGTACCAAATTTATAAATTCACATTACATTTTAACAATTAATACAAAAAAACAAAAAAAAAACTAAAATCCATCCGAACTCACGTTTATGATAAGAGATAAGAAAGATAGGAGAAAAATATGCAAAAGCCTTAGAAACTAAGCTGTAAAAGAAAGAAAACCGCAGAAACTGGAAAAAGATGTATAAAAAAGCAAAAAAAACCAGCGTTCAATATAGAAAGGTCCTCTCTCTCGACAAACAGAAAATCTGCGATTGACAACTAAGAAAAGGCAATTAACAGAACAAAGAAAATCTATCAAAGTGGGTCGCAACAAATAAAACTAGCAAAACTAGAAGTAAGAAATACCAATAAGCAGAACGAAAATAGGAAATGCCAGAATTTCTTTTAAAAAATTCTCGAGAGGCCAAAAGGCGAGCGAGTCTACCAAACGTACAAATATTTGAAAAAATACCGCAGAGAAAGCAGCAGGAATTTCAATAAATACATCCCGATAAAACACTGGATACAAAAAATGGAGGACAATAACAAAGAACCGAGAGGTAGTGCATACCAACTACGAAACCAAAATATTAACGCTGAACCTACGTAACAAGCTAACTCAATCGCAGAGAAACTTTCAAAGAGAGGACAAAAATCTCGCATACAGTGACAAGAGCTATACTACCTGCCCATCATGACATACAGAGTCAAAAATTCCGCTACTACTAAAGCTAATAGAATAAGCTTGAAAAACGCATAAAGAAATATCGTGCAATTGTTGGCCAAAGCTGTCAAAAAAAAACGAAATTCGAGAGACAACAGAACTCCTAAAGGAAAGGACAATCACAAAAAGATTATAACATACGTAATGAAATATTGGGGGCATATTCAAAGGAGAGAGAAAGACCATATGCCACAAAATGCGTGGAAAATGAACAGCAACAAGCTCAAAGTAGGACGACCGTGCTACAAGTGTAAAACAACGGTGGAGGAAATCATAGCATAATTGAATACAGTAAATAAGGAAGTCCTAAAGCAGGCAGCAGCTCGTACGAGGAAGGACAAGAATAATGCAGCCGAACACGGAGACAAATAAAAAAGTATTCGCTAGTTGGATGCACCCTGAAAACCTCCCCATTCCAATCCCCGAACTCCTACAAATTCCTATAACAAATTTTCGTAATTTTTTGTTTTTCTAAATATTTTGAAAACTATCAACATTTCTCTGGAAGCACCGTGTATTGCTAGTTATTTTTCACTTTTCTCATTTAACCGACCAAGCCAAGTAGCTCTTCAAATAATAAATTTGCCCATTAATATCAAGATTTGTGATTAACCCTGCATGTGCTTGTTTTTCCAATCGTTATCATTCTGCTTTATCTCTGGCAACTTAGGTTTTGCATGCTGTCAACGTCTTGTTTAAATGGTAAAGTAAACAAACAAAGCTAACGTTATTGGTTCATGGGGAATCTTCATTATATGATAAGAGCATCACACAACGACCACAAAAAAAAACAATGTCTCATTATGTACACTAAATTTCACATTACACAATACGTTAGGTACTCATTATTAATCAAAACTGAAAACAAGATTATTGAAGTAAAATCTCAACGTTGGTTGGTTGATCATATAACCAACAAGTTCTTGTGTATCCTAAAAAGACATCCCCGCCCAATAGATCACGATCCGTCAGCACCCTGTTACCTAATAGGGGTGAAACATTCCGTGCATGTGGGAAAAGTCACCCCGCATAAAGGAAGGTATATTTCATCGTTCTTAACGCCCAACGCTTACAGCTGTTCCATCTTCATAAATTCAACAAGAAGCTGTTAATAGCTTTATAACGTCTATCTGCGATTTCCTCTAATCTCGATTTTGTTTACTGTGACGTCTCCCACTCGCTGAAAACGCAAGAAAAAAAACGAGTGACACATAACCGGCTAATAAAATCTCCAGAAACGGACCGTCCAGGTACGGGTGTATAAAGTTTCGATAGCGAACCACCAATCAGTGTAATACAAGACTATAAAAGCGTTTCCTGGAAGCGATCGTGAGATTCATCCCCATAAAGCCACCGAAGAAGAAGACAATAAATTGAACAAATACAATAAACAAAACGTTTTATGACGAGAGGGAGCAGAAACTCAGGTGTTGACAGAGACCGTGTTTATAGATCCACTTCCAGATAGGAGATGATACGTATGCAGATGGTTCGGTCTGTTGTCCGGTTGATTTCGGGTTATAGCTCTATTAAATGCGTTCTGTTGAGACCAACATCATGCAAAATAGTGAAATAGAAACCAGCGATACGAGTGAGGATGATTTTATGCCTATTTAACGAGAAAAATTCCCAGTAGACAAAACTAAATGTCGCAAACTTTAACATCCATAACTTCGATTATATCTATAATCGAGAGGTAAACCACTGTCAAAATGGTGTACACAAGATATCCCTTTGATTTCCTCTTAATATTCTATGAATTTTACTTGATATCCAATAATTCCTTTTTGGTATCCACTTATTTAGTGCGAAAAAATTTCTTGTCACTTGTTTACGAGCTTAAAGTCCTAGATGTATCTAAAAAAAACGCCTCGAAGGACACAAACACCATTACTTATGTCAACATATCCAAAATCCATCACTGGAAAGATTGTCGAATTTCAGAACTCTGTCCTTCTTGTATATAGAATTTTCCCTTTTCGCTTGTTCAAATGTTTAAAATTTTGCTTTGAGGAATCAATCCATTAAATAAAACAAATCCGCATTACTGTCACTTTTTATGCTAATAAATTTTATGTACTTCACTAGATGTTTTAGGGTATTTCCAATACATTTGTTTTTTTGCGAACATTTCTGGTACAAGCATAACAAGGTCAATTGAATATACCTTTGATTTTGATTTTATTAATGTTGCTAATAGCCAGTAAATCGTTAGGTATTTCAACGCTATATTTACATGAACTCTAAGGAATAACGATGTTATATCAAGTTCATTATTGATATATTTTACCACACATTGCGAAGTTTGAGAAATATATAAGTTGTCTGGAATATAATATAGACTCCCGATATATAATTTTTTGGCACATATTCAAATATTGAGTGAAATGTGGGAATATATATAAAATAATTTATTTAAGTTTATTAGGATATTTCGATCTAGATTATAACTCTATACTTCCAAGCTTTCAACTGATTTACTCAAGTCTTCTTCAGAGAACTACAAGTGTTATCGACTCTAAACATGTATGCAAATACAAAACTATTCACAATACTTACATATTTTGAATTATTATATACGAACTAGAACATTAATTTATTATTTGACATCAAAACTGAAAGTTGACAAAGCAAAATTTTTCTAAACAAACTATGATATTTTTTACATACGATTAATTTATTCAACCACAGGATCTTTATGTGGATTATATGATAGTAAATATGAATAAATTATACTTAAATTTTGAATATCTGTTTTTTATTAATATTATTATTTTTTTCGTTATCTAAAATTTTAATATTATCAAAATCTATTTCATGTGGTGAAGTATTATCTATAACATGGGTAGTAAGTGCACATCTCTGTTTATTACCCTTGATGTCACTTTTATGTAATGAGATACGATTTCTTAAATTTTGGGAATTTTGTCCTAAATATACTTTTTCACATGTTAAACATTTAATTTCGTATACAACATTTGAATTATTCAATAATTTAGTTTTATCTTTTAATTTACTAAATACTTTTTCTACACTTTTTATAGTTTTGAGAGCAACTACAATATTTTCTGCTTTAAAGATTTTAATTATTTTGTCAGTTAAGTTTGAATAATATAGTAAACTTGCATAATTCATTAAATTTTGTGTACTGTTTGTATTTTGATTTATTGTGTTATTAAATGCCCTCGAATTTTGAGTGTAAAGTATTTTATGAATCATTGATTTAGGATAAGAATTTTGTATTAATAAATTTTCCAGTATTTCTAAATTTTTATTCATATAATCCTCGTGACATATTTTTTCAATCCTATGTTTCATTTCTTTTATAAAATTTATTTTGATTGACATTTTATGATGATAATCATAATTAATATATCTACCAGAAAATGTTTCTTTTCTAAACCAATCCACTTTTATTAAATTTTGATTTGTTCTTATAACCAGACTGTCTAAAAATGGAACTGATGAGTTTTTTCTTTTTCAATTGTAAATTTTATATTCATTAAAATTATTAAAAACCTCTAAAATTCCTGCATCTCCATTTTCAGGAATAGAAAGTATAATGTCACACAAAATTTAATGAATTATGCAAGTTTACCATATTATTCAAACTTAACTGACAAAATAATTAAAATCTTTAAAGCAGAAAATATTGTAGTTGCTCGCAAAACTATAAAAAGTGTAGAAAAAGTATTTAGTAAATTAAAAGATAAAACTAAATTATTGAATAATTCAAATGTTTATACGAAATTAAATGTTTAACATATGAAAAAGTATATTTAGGACAAACTTCCCAAAATTTAAGAAATCGTATCTCAATACATAAAAGTGACATCAAGGGTAATAGATTATAGATAATACTCCACCACATAAAATAGATTTTGATAATATTAGAATTTTAGATAAAAAACAAAATTTATGTAAAAGATCTTTTCTGGAAATGGTATATATTTATAAAAAAACAGAATAATATTAATAAAAAAACAAATATTCAAAATTTAAGTATAATTTATTCATATTTACTATCATATAATCCACATAAAGATCCTGTGGTTGAATAAATTAATCGTATGTAAAAAATATCAAAGTTTGTTTAAAAAAATTTTGCTTTGTCAACTTTCAATTTTGATGTCAAATAATAAATTAATGTTCTAGTTCGTATATAATAATTCAAAATATGTAAGTATTGTTAATAGTTTTGTATTTGCATACATGTTTAGAGTCGATAACACTTGTAGTTCCCTGAAGAAGACTTGAGTAAATCAGTTGAAAGCTTGGAAGTATAGAGTTATAATCTAGGTCGAAATATCCTAATAAACTTAAATAAAATACATAATACGACCATTATTATCAATTTAAAATAATTTATATATTTATCAAAACTACACCGTATATTCCTACCGATATTCCTATTTTAAAAAGTATATGCGTTAAAAACGCATATTATATCTTTTTGTCCCATGCGGCGCTCCATATGTTACCGCTTTCAAAAAGTAGTTAAAACTATATCTACTAAATAAAAGGCAGAGTTGAAAGTGAGATAGTGATGTGATTTTGTAAAGTGCTATAAGTATTTTTTCTTGCATTTAACTCTTAGAGTATGAATTGATACGTTAGTGTATTATTTAATTTTGTTTGTCTATTTTATATTCCTTTTTATAATTATTATTGTTTATTAGGATTTATCGACTTAGTTTAAAAATTTTACAAAACTATAACATTAATTTTTGAATTTGACATGGAAGTGATAGTTGACAAAAGTAATTTTTTTATTTACAAACAAACCATGATATTTTTATTTATACGATTAAATTATTTAACTAATGTGGAGTATATGATATAAATATTAATAAATTACACTTAAATTTTGAATGTCTGTTTTCCTGTTAATATTATTTTGTTTTTTTATAAATGTATGCTATTTCCAGGAAAGATCTTTTACATAAATTTTGTTCTTTATCTAAAATGTTTATATTATCGAAATCTATTTAATGCGGTGGAATATTACCTATTACATGGCTAGTTAGTGCACATCTCTTCTTGTTACCCTTGATGTCACTTTTATGTAATGAAACACGATTTTTTAAATATTGTGAAGTTTGTCCTAAATATACTTTATCACAGGTCGAACATTTAATTTCATATACTACATCTGAATTATTCATTATCTTAATTCATTAGTTTAGTTTTATCTTTTAATTTACTAAATACAATTCCTACAATTTTTCCTGTTTTTCGAGCAACTCTAATATTTTCACCTTTAGAAATTTTAATTATTTTGTCAGTTAAATTTGAACAATAAGGTAAACTTGCATAATGCATTAAGTTTTGTGTACTGTCTGTATTATTTTGATTTATTGCGATATTATTAAATGCCCTTGAATCTTGATTATATAGTATTTTACGAATCATTAATTTAGGATAAGAATTTTGTATTAATAAATTTTCTAGCACTTCCAAATTCTTATTCAAATAGTCCGCATGACATATTCTTTTAGTCCTATGAACTTAAATAATTTTTTTGTTGACATATTAATTTCTATTAAGGTCACTTTAGGAAATATCAGAGTAAAAATCTTTACTTTGCAAAGATAATGCCTTGTCGTCTGCATACACAAATTTTCTCGATTAAGTTACTGGAAGGTCACTTATGCAAAGGTTGAAAAGAATAGGCGACAGAACCGATCCTTGTGGAAGACAATCATTCAAAATCCTAAATTTGCTATACTTTTCTCTTCCAGACACACTCTGAATTGACGTTGGATGAGCTTTACAGTCTTTCCAAATTTCAGAGTATTAAATAGTTTGAGGAMCAATCCATCTTTCCGTATAGTATCATGCATAGGCCGCCGATAAGTCTATGAACACTACTTCAGTTTTTTACCGTTTCTGGAAACCAGCTTCATCATATGTCGTTAGAGCTAAGACTTCGTCACAGCAGCTCCTGTTATTCCCAAAACCTGCTTGATCCTTCGGAAGTGAGTCTTCAATAATAGGTCCTATTTTCTGGTAGAGTAATTTCTCTAGTAACTTGTAACAGACAATTCAGGAGGGAAATGGATCGGTAACTTCCTGCTAAATTTGGAGGTTTTCCATGCTTTAAGACAGCAATCACCTTTGTTTTCTGAAACAAACTTGGAAGAGTGAATTATGACAACTCTACTGAAGGTTCGCATCTTTTCAATTCTTCCGTAGATATTTGAACAGAATTGAAGATATAAGTCAGTCTAGGAGCTAAAATATCAGGCGAAACTAATTATGTTTGTTTATGTGTTTCATTAACGGTTGGTTCTATTTTTTTCAGCAGGTTCCAACTGCTGCTGCGACTTGAGCGGGTGAGGTTCATGCTCTGCATTAGAGTATTCCATTTTTCTTTTAAAATTGGTCCAGATATTCTAGAATCCTGTTAGCCAGTTCAAGGGGGCGTAGCATTTGCGAAAACCTCTAGGGATTGTTCTCTTTGCAGCAGCCTTTATTACACCAACAGTTTTCAGGAGTTGCTGGGACCCAGTGAAGATAATAGTAATAATGAAAGAGCAAAAAAATAATTGTATTATTCTTGGCTACATAACTAATTTTGACATCCCTTATGATTAAACTAAGGTGCTAAGGTAACATAGTGTCAAAATGAAAAACTCTTTTAGATTTTTTATGTTTTGTTTTTCTTTAGTAAGTAGGTACTTACACAGTCAAAAATATTGTCTGAGTAACGTTGCTCTAAGGCAGAGAAAACACGATAGAGCAAAAATTTTAGAGTAAAAACCACACTAATTTTCACTTTAATCAATTTTTCACTCTAGTACATCGATTTTATCCAAAATACGAAAATACCTCTACACAAATGGAGTTATTACACTAATTACTCTCTTTTTACTTCAACTAGAGCGAATGAAAATATCTAAAGTAAAAGTAACTCTGCTAAGAGTGAACAGAGCTGTAGTAAAGATTGACGTTCTAAACGCTCCGTCAGTAACATATCGATGTGCCATACTGTTGCCAACTTAGAGGTTTTGCACGTAAACTTAACGGATAAACTCTCACCTAGCAAGAAAAATAGGTTTTAGCAGTTAGCGGATATTTTAGCGGGATCAAATATATTTAGTTTATTATTAGCTATTACAATTTAGCATTTAAACCTAACGATTCCAAGCGTTAAAGAATTACCAAATGAATCATTTGGGAAAATTGGATATGAAGCAGAATCGATGTATTTACGCTAGATGAGACGATAATTAATGTACTTMCTTTGCTTGGAAAAATATTTCGTGTACACTTTACCTACCAATACAAAATTTAACAACTGACGTGTCTTMGGCGCTTGTGTGTTCCACGTAATAAAATTATTGGTTCAGGAGAAACACGGTAAGCTCGAGACCGAAATTTTAAACGTTCTAACATCAAGTGTAGACACCTAACAACTATTTATGACAAAATAAATGATATATTTCGTTTTGTATTAATAAATTACTCTATCCAGCCCTATTCTAAGAATTTTAGCGGATTACTTGCGGCAATCTAGCGAAATTCCTATTTGTGCCCATGTAACTGGCAACAATGTTTGCTACCGTGTTATATGGCGTATGGTGTACAAGTGAACGTGAATGTGGTTGGAGTTTTGGAGTTATTTGTGCTTTGGAATTGCTTTCTAAAGGTAAGTTATACTTGCACAATGGCACTTCATTAGTATGAATAATGATAATGAGTTGTCGATCACCACATAGTCTAAATCTTCTTCCAAAAATCCAGTGTCTCAAAGACGTTTGACAGACTTGTAAAACGTGTATGCAAGTTTTTAAGTTAAACATATTATTTTAGATAAATGTAATTGACTTTCTTTACTGCTTTATAAAGAACCATATCAAATACCGCAAACCTGTTCAAGTACCAGCTGGTACTTAGAACCTAAGTATTTATTTATGGATATTTCAAGAAGTTAMTTAATMTATGAAGAAAAATATCTCATTTTCTAATAAAAAGATGAAGCAAATTCGAACATTTCTTAAAATTGTTTGAAGTTCGCTGAACCTCGGTTACCCTCTTCACCAACCATTAAAATCTCCACAACGAACACTTCCATCCAAACGCCACGACCTCTCCGGTTGTTCCGAACAACAAATTGTAATCATTTATCACCGAGGCGTTATTTTTGTGTGAATTTCGCCACTTCCTGCCACCCCTGATGCCTTCCCATTCTCTCTGTGACAGAAGGTGAGATCTAAATTTGGTTCCATTGAGCTAGCTCGCAGCATTGGTCACGGTGGGTACGTCGCGCGGGGGGTAGCGGAGCGCCACCCAGGCTGCGAGAACCACCTAAAACACCTTCATCATAAGCGTGAATGGGCCCTTTTCGGCGCCAGCTATATTAGCCCGGTCGGTCGCTTTGATCCTCGAGACGATTCGCACCCACCTCCGATAGAAGCATCCCCTCGCTACCCTTCCGACAGTGGCGTGTGCTGGGATACGGTAACGGATATTAAACTAGGTCATTTTTTCAAAAGAATCGATGATAATAACGATCATCGTGTTTAACTCTTTGTTAATGGTTGCTGGTTCTTTATGTGAACTGTGTATTGGTTTACAAAATATCTACAACTGCGGGTGCGCTGGTATTGCGCGAAACCTAAACAGATGAGAATCTTTTATTACTACTAGATAACATTTATATACGCACAGGTAGTTCTGAACATAGGAGGATGAGAAACGAATTCAGGCGACTCTATAGAGATGCAATAGGGCGCCGCAAAATAGATGCCAACGATAATTACTTCCACATCCAACGGATGGGAAGTATTATGTATCGCGAAAAAAATTTTCAAAAACTTTTATTTGCCCATTCGCTTTAAAATGGTCGAAAACGCAAAAAAAAACAAAATTTTAGCAAAAAAAAATCTTGTTCTGTGTCTGTGGTTTTGTTTATATACGCGGTAACTTTCGAAAGACTTAATATATGAACTTGAAATTTGGCAAACGTATATATCTCAACTACCCAAAGCGACCTATTGTTTGTGGGGTAAGTACGGTATCGGGAAGGGGGCAAAACTGGGGGGTAACTACCCTTTTTGCAAATTTTTATTTTTTTATATTTTTTTCGTTTTAGTATGTGATTAGTAGTATAACTGCGAGTATTAAACATTCTTATAAATTTTCGGTGGAGCAAACTGTTTAGAAGATATTAGCAAAAAAGCGTCACTTAAACAAAACGGTTTTTCCTAAATGTCTCCGAATATACTTAATATATTAAAAAAATGAAAATGCCATCAGAAAGGAAATAAAATTTCTCACATAAGTTTCTTAGAAATCGAAATATTTCCAAAAAACCAATTTTGGTCCCTGCTCGTACGATTTTTTTTAATTTTTGTATTATATATAAAATCAAATTTCTGATCAGAAAGCACTCTTGTAATTTTTTTTTGTTAAGTTAATAATTTTTGAGTTATTTGGAAAAACCGATTTTAAAATTTATATATTTTTGCTAATATCACGAGGACTTTGTCTTAGAAAAAATGTGTAGAGAGACAAAATACATATATACATGTCGATTTCTCGAAAAAAAATCTAATGAAAGTTCGACAGAAAACGAGATAAAAAATTCAAGTTTGGAAAATGGAAGTTTAAAAATTGCATAGTATGCGTAAAATAACAGTTGTTAACGTCACCTTTTGTGAGTCAATCTGCGATAGACTTATTACTTAATGATACATATCTGGCTAACAAATTCTCTAAATAGTAATTTATATATATATTTATTACTTTTGAATATGAATGTCATTGTCATCCATAAAATCTAAAATATCTTCTTCCGCTTCCAAAAAACGATGTTAACAAACCGCAGTTTGGGCGTAAACTACATTAGCACATGCAAGGGTTACCGCCATAAAAAAGAAATAATTAACCAACATCTACTGCGATTTTCTTCAGCAAACAAACAAAGGCAAAACAAAGAAGGAATTTTGTCATGCTTTTTGTTAAAAGGACTCATATTTAAGCATTAAAACTACATCCATCAACTCCTCGTTACTGTAGACATATATCATTTTTGTTAAACTAAATCAAACGACACTTGAACAGTCTATCGCTGATTGACTCACAAAAGATGACGTTAACAATAGTTGTTTTACGCATGCTATGCAATTTTTGAATTTCCATTTTCCAAACATTAAATTTTTTTCTCGTTTTCTGTCGAACGTTCGTTAGATTTTTTTTCGCGAAATCGACTTCTTATATAAATACCTATGTTGGGTTAAAATTTTTCGGATAAGTTGTGAAATACCCTGTATAATGTGACTCGAGCTTTTGATATCATCCATCCTGGACTGTTGACCCAGTAATACTTATTATTACGATCTCCATCTTCCTCCAAATATTGGTGCGCCTCAGGGCTAGGTGCTAGACCTCTGTTATTTCTTATTTTTATTAACGGTCTGCCTCTGCATTGATCAGGATGCAGTAACTTCATTTGCCGATGATAGTACAGCCAGCTCCAGGGGCACCAACATCGATGTGGTATTACATCATAACAATATTTCACAAGCGAAAATTTATGACCGGTGTGTTAGTAATGCTCTTGTTATGAATAAGGATAAGTCAATTCGGATGTTATTATCACTTAGACATATTCCTATGGACTCTTGATTCAAAACTGCTACGGCATGTGCGTGGTGAAAAAGTAGAAAAATTTCTTTAAAAAAACATTTATATTCGTAGAAACCTACTTTATTCAAAATCGCTCCATTATTGTGTTTGCAACCCGCATTTCATTGAGAGAACAGTGCAATCTTCAGGTTTAAGCCCACACAAATATTTCTTCTGAAGATATATAAACGCTTAATTTTTCAAACGTCCTCGAAGCATACCTATACCAGCTCAAAGACTCAATCCGTCAAGAAATAGCCAATGTATCACAAGCTATTCTTGAGAGAATGATGCAGAATTTCAAAATATGCTTACGACAGTTTGTATACCCAACAATGTAGTTTCCCATTTTGTTATTTTATAATAAAAAACTAAATCTTTGTACCTAAAATTGTATTTTTTAAATCTTTAAAATCAGAGTTCTTTTGCCGCACGCTATATAGTTAAACGCAAAGTAAAGCTGAACTTATTAAATGGTTAAAAACTCATAAGCATAATGGTAATGTAGCAATATCAGTCTTCTGTGTATACTAATTTATAACAACTTAAGGTTAAAAATAATAAAGCAAAAAGTGATTTTGCAATGAATTAATGAAAAAAATTTGCTATAGGGAGGTACTGCGACCCATTTATGCAAACTAACTATTAAATATTAAAGCTTTATTAGCAACATTTTTTGTTTTATGGCATGCAGTACCTATGTATACAAAACCGTAATACCTGCCACCATCAATTTTTTCACGTAGCGATAATTCATCAAAAACAAGTTTCATCTGAATTTTTACACTTATTTTTCAACATTACCAACAACTCTTTTGCTCTTGCTAAGTACTTTTTGGTGTGACACAGATGCTCCGTAACATTTGTACGCTTTCAGAGAGAAATAATGTAAAGTGTAATCGATTTGAAATTCTTACGATCTGGTATGCAAACATTAATATTATTTTATTACATTATTTTTTTGTACCATCTGTATGATAAATTATTTACAAACAACACAGTTATTATACTACTTGGACATTAACTACGGACATGAAGAAGCTAACTATTCTATTCTTCATTTATTTCATACTTCTTAATTATACTGCATTACAATTACATAATATGGGTCATATATTATGAGAAAGGCTGCCGACTTTAATACATGATTTCTAAACCCACAAATTTAAAAATCCAGAAAACAGGTAAACAAAAAAGGACATACATCGTCCTTCTGAGGCCTATGGAAAGATGCAAATATTAGCCTCCAAATCAAGGACGTCCTTACTAGCTCCTAATCTGAGAGTTGTTGACGGTTGTGGTCAACAGCGAAAGCGCTTCGCGTAGAAAAATTGGGCCTCGTTAACGTCATATTATACATTATCAAATTGTCAAATACAATTTTTCTTTAGGACTACATGATTATAAACTATAGTTTGTAGCTCTAACGTGCCTTAATGTACAAGTGAACTACATATTAGCACTTCTGAAGACATCGACACAAAATTCGCAGCTTATCTTGTATCGTGTGATTTGGGATGTTTACGAAAAATCGCGATTTTCAAACTCAATCTCATTACTTTTTCAAATAAAAAAAAATTTATCTATGAAATAAACAATAAAGAATTACTTCGACGTGGCACTGTTTATGATTTAGGGGTTTATTCATTCCTTACTTGTATTTGATGAACATAATATACCAAGTGCTTCTGTATCTGCCTAAAAAGCCTTTGGTTTGATGTACTGCAACTGTAGAGACTTTAGAAATCGTAATACGAATTTACTACTGTTGTATATTAGTCTAGTACGAACAAAAATTGAGTACTGTTCGCTGTTATGGTGTCCTCTGCAAAAGTACTAAATTAATAGAGTAGTAAATATACAAATAAGCTTCTTTAAGTTTCTAGTTCAATCTATTGATGGTTATGCCCATCTAGAGGTGTATTGCAGGTCACTTTTACTTTAAAAGAAAGTGATACTAGCATCACGTWGTATTCGTCTATTAWTTTAGCTTGTTGTAACTGTAAAAGTCTTTCTGTAGTTTGCGATATGTATGGCAGTTCATTGGATTGTATGATGAACAACACTGAATCGTTCTCAGCGTCTCCTATAACTGTGCTCTAGTTTTCTAAGCTACATATTTGTATTTTCTTTTGTCCATCTACACTGCTGTTATGAACCAAATTGTGGGTAATTTATAGGTACTCATCTATATCTTCTTACTACGCCACTGTCCCCAGCATGCTTCTTCCTGTTGTCGCTTCTGTAATGTCCAGGTATATTATGCATGTGGGTAACAATAGCCGATGACAGGGTAGCACTGTTCAACATTGTTGGCCAGAGTATTTTTATTGTGCACCCTGCCTGGCAAAACCCCCGAAGTATCCATTCACACCGCTGTAGGTAGACTTTTACTGCGCCTACCCGATTAGGTTTTACAGTGGCTTGCTTGCTTGCATAAGTAGGTCTCATTATGTAAACCACTTTCGCCCTACTGTTGTAGCACTTACCGTTGATGGCATTACGGCCTTTTGCCCTTCAGAGGGTGGTATAGCCATTTTGTCGTTCTGATATAATTTTTTTAATGAAACGAAAAAAAAAGAAATAACGTGGCAACCTGATAAAATATAAATCGATCTAGTAAAAGGCAGCTAGATATATACAATCTACTTGGTAAAAGAAAACTACAAAATGACCCAATTCATATCCGTATTATATGTTTGTAATAACATCTTTCTGTATGCTAAATTTTTGTTTTATCATGCGTTTAGTCAGATATGAGTGTTCAACTACGGAAGATTTACCTATCTGTTGCAGCCTTGTAGCCGTATGTGTTCTTTCAAACGCGTACCTACTTTTCTTTTAGTATAACCTATGTAACATTTGATGTAAAAAAGAGTAATTTTGTAAACACCTTCGCTTTCTAAAGGTACTTTATCTTTAGAAGAACTTAAAATTTTATCTAAATTATTTTACGTACTATCAATTGAAATATCATGTTTTCTAAGTATCTATCCTATTTAATTTTTCCGAAAGGCCTTGTACATAAAGCAAAGTAAAGTTTAATTTACTATGTCCTGGCTGAGAGTTTACTTGATTTATACGAGCACTTCTATTTAAAATTGACCAAGTATCCTTATTGCTATAATCATTTCTCACTAACACTGATTTAAGATTTTATATTTCTTTTTCTAAAGAACTTTTGTCTGAGATTCATTGTGAAAATAACAAATAACATTTTTATAAGACTATTCTTTTGAGTGTAAGGGTGGTAAGATTAGGCATGTAAATACCTGTCTGTGTGTGTTGGTTTTCTGTAAACCTTGTATTCTAACTGTCCAATGTTTACTGTGTAAATTGGGATATCCACGAAAACAAGTAAACTATGTCAGGATTTTGACTCATCAAATGATTTAGAAATGTACCTAACTCCTCTATACTGTGAAGCCAAGTAGCAAAAGTATCATCTATCGTTTCAGATATGGGTACTTTCGTAATTAAATAAACCACGTCACAAATAACTAGAATATCATGCAGCTTATTAAATACTTAAACAATTTTTAACGTCAGTAAAGTCTGACAATTCTTGATAAAACTACTGGTTTTTCCTACATAAGGTTTTAAATAGAACAAAATTTTATCAATCTGTAACAAGGACTGTCAATCGTATTGACCATCGATTTTAACGGGACATTAGTTTTGTTGATATTATAGAAATCATACAATTTAAGTACCTTGCAATCGGAAACAGTTAAAAAGGCTTTTCTTCATTCGAAATATTAGAAGTTTTTAAAACATGATTAGTTTTGGGAAATTTTTGAGGAGGTAGGATCTCGGAAGAATTTTTGATACGATTATTCATCTAATAATTCCCTAACTTTAGTCTCATAATCAGTTCTATCTAAAATTACTGTGCCTGAACCTTTATCTGCTCTAGTAACTATAACAGACTTACCTATATGTATTCAAATCCTTAAGACCCTTCATTTCCTCAGATGTCACATTAGGTTTGGACGTACGTGCATTTCTAATGGATTGCACACATAACATTATCTCTACTTTTGGAAATGTCCGTGGCATTACAGCAAAGTTCATCCCCTTCGCTAAACTATTTACAGCAGCATCTGAGACACTTTTTTTTGACAGGTCTATCATAGTGTTGTTGATTTTAACTATGTTGTATGATTTTAACTTATTGTGTTTAATGGTATTGAATTTCTCAAATTAAAGGATGTTCTTCGTTGACCTTGTTAAAGTGCTGTTTATATACTTTTTGTGTAAACTTTATTATGTCTTCAAAATCTTGATAAAACGTGAAACAGAATTTACAACGTTGTGTTTATGTTTTCATCTAAGAAACCTAGTTGTGTGTCGTGTATGTCTTCCCTAATTAAAGCAAATTTAGCTTGAAGCATAATTTTGTTTGACTTGTTTGTTTTAATTCAGCACTTTTATAAAAAATTGGCGAAATATTCTTATTGCTACAGCTGTTTCCCACTAACGCTGATTTAATATGACATATCTCTTATTGTAAAGAACTTTCATCTGAAAACTGTCATAAATGATCGGTTAGGTTGTTTAGTTATGAAATTTTATTTCATATCAAAACTTATGACTTTCACATGAAGATACGTGAGTATACTGGTGCCTTCAATATATGCCATATCATTCACGAGCTGTGATATTTCTCTTCCGCCTTGAGCTCATCCAAACCAACAATGAATACATTCACGACCGAGTCCGTATAATTTATATATTATTTATGACTTAAAACCGATAACTACTTAGACAAATTTCACATAAAGATGTACTACGGGCAGCAGTATGAGGCTGGTCAAACGTTAGAAAAAAAGAATGGAGCATTCCATATGTTAATTCATTACAAATATGATAATTTGATTATGTATTACGCTATATCAGCTTTAATGCTAACATATGAATATGTTACTGAATTATTTATGAAGACGCCCGTGAATTGGATTAACAAGTCCAACGACTTTACAGATGTATCATCATTTTGATGCTACCGCTATGAAGAAGGATGTGAATGAATAATGATAAACTTCACACTTGCCATGGATAAACTACTGCCCACGGACACGCTAATAGCAGGTAGATACGGACCGTGCACGCTTATAGAATGCGGGATTAAAGAACCGCATAGTTTACAATAGCTATATCTTTTATTTGATATCATTGTCATCGAAAATATATTTACGAGGGCATATATACAGGGTGGGCCAAGTGAACGTATTTCTTCCATAACTCCACAACTATTGAAAATATGAAAAACTTTTTTTATATAAAAATTGTAAAAATATTTTTGAAAACAGTTCACTTCCGGTTATACCGGAAACGCGTACCAACTTCCTTATTTTATATAGAACACCGAGTATATTTTTACACTTTTGCATTCCTATTTGAATTCTAAGGTTATTTTGTATAACATACCTTACCTCTAAAATGTACAGTTTTCGAGAAAATAAGCGCTAAAGCAAAAAATCGTTGTTTGCAGCGCTCCCCGCCACTTTAAATATCTTCCAATATGAGACACCTAGAAGACTGCGGTTTGCGCGCCGAGTAAGTTAAGAAAATGGCCTATCATTTGCGTCTTCAAGCAGATTTATTACTTTTAAATTGAAAGTAATACATCAGTTGCCGTATGAAATATTTCAAACTGCGATAAGTCAATTTTTTTTAAATGGAACATCCAACTTTTTTTTACACCATCGGATGCAAAATTAAATTATCTTTAATTTGATATCAGGTTGTCACTATCTATTACTAACAGTTTTGCAGCAATTTGCGTTTTTCTGATTTTTTAGATTAAAAAAAATTAAAATTTAGATTAAATATCAGGTACGCCTTGACAAGACCTGGGAGGCGGCAAAATGTCAGCGCTGGCCCTAGGTGAGTTTTAGCACAGTTTATTCAAATACAGGGTTTTTATAAATTATTCATGCAACGCGGGCGGCGTTAATTGTTGAATTCTTTGTGCCGCCTTATTGTAACTGCTGACAAGCTACAATATGCACGGCGATAGTAGTGAAGGTTACAGATCAATGTCACCCCACAGCTCCGAAATGTGAGTGTGTATTTTTAACATATTCTGTAGTGTTTTGTGGGATAATTAACTTTAAGGTTGCAGAAGCTCACATTTCGGAGCCAGCGCCGATATTTTGCCGCCTCCTAGGTCTTGTCAAGGCGTACCTGATATAAGCGGTTTTAATATAAAAAAAATCAGAAAAACGCAAAATGTTGCAAAAGTGTTAGTAATAGATAGTGGCAACCTGATATCAAATTAAAGATAATTTAATTTTGCATCCGATGGTGTAAAAAAAAGTTGGATGTTCCATTTAAAAAAATTGACTTATAGCAGTTTGAAATATTTCATATGGCAACTGATGTATTACTTTGAATGTAAAAGTAATAAACCTGCTTGAAGACGCAACTGATAGGCCATTTTCTTAGCTTACGCGGCGCGCAAACCGCAGTCTTCTAGGTCTCATATTAGAAGATATATAAAATGTCGGGAAGCGCTGCAAAACACGATTTTTTGCTTTGGCACTTATTTTCTCGAAAATTGTACATTTTAGAGGTATGGTATGTTATACAAAATAACCTTAGAATTCAACAAAGAACGCAAAAATATAAAAATATACGGGGTGTTATATTTGAAATAAGGAAGTTGGTATGCGTTTCCGGTATAACCGGAAGTGAACTGTTTTCAAAAATATTTTTACAATATGCAGCAATAAAACTGGATCACTTTTATAAAAAAATGTTTTTCATATTTTCAATAGTTGTGGAGTTATAGAAGAAATACGTTCACTTAGCCCACCCTGTATATATAATTAGTTGGCCTATACACTTTCCAGCAAAATAATTTAATTTGGCTATTACGGTAACAGCTATAATGCTTTATAAATAAGCAGTCGAAGTTTGGCATTGTTCAATAATTCAGTTGTGACAAAACTGTGAATAAACAGAATAAACAACAAAGAATACAAGACAAAAGCATACCAACTAATACTCACTATCCGCGATCAGCCTGCATAAGGACTTTAAAGTATTAAAAATATTGCAATCTTTTAGCAATGGGAACGAAAATGTTTAAATATGTTATGGAGTTTTGTGTTTTTTGTACTCTTTGGCATATATAAATAACTTTGCTCTTGAACCAGGCAGTTGTGTAACAAACACTCGCAAGCTTTGGTACGGTTATTTTCAAACAGACTGTGCAACTTATCGTAAAACTGATTACATTCCTCCTTTTTTTGCCAACTCTCCAACAAAAGACCAGTCAACACTAGAAATAAGTTCATAGAGCAATTTTTGAAATTACAGCAACCATTCGAATGAGACGTGAGGATTTTTTAAGATGAAGGAGACATAAAAGATTTGTTGATAACCAAAGCATATTCTGATCTATCCACAGTGCAAGTGAAGTTGGAAAATACGAGATCCAATAAATTATTGCTGCTATTCAGGACACTGCTACTTTTCTAAAGTTATGAAATTCTTTAAAATTATGTATTTTTACGCAGATATGCTACCTGAGCCTAAGTGGAACCCAGGAGAATTGAAATCACCAGCCAAAATAACATGACAGAGTGCTCGCACCACGAATTTAAATACTCAAGTACCTTGGAGTATATAGATTTGCTTACATTAAAGAATGATACCCTGGTTAACAACTCCTGTTCTTCAAGCTGTGTCAGCAATGATTTTGCCATAGATGGAATAAACTGTTCATCTTTTCGCGCCTGTAGTTTCTGACTATAATATGACATAATTTGGGCCGATTCAACGAAATTCCTCTCATCCACTTTCAGTTTTTTTATCGTAGAACAAACATAGGGTTCCATGAATGATAAGCAACCACAATTTCGTTAACGGATCCACAAACAATTTATTTATCATTACATTTCTGACAAGAAAAATGATTTCAACAAATTCACAGAACTCTTGCAATAGGGTCGTCCCGCACATTAAAATTTGATAGTTTTAACCTATGCCTTTTATTGCTTACAACATGAGTACTATTGCCACGCATCTATTTTGCTTTCAGATTAATTCAACTCGTAACAAACGGCTGTAGAAAATTACTCTGTTTCAAACATTTTCTTAAATCCGCCAACAACTACGTAAAAGATTCCTAATTTCCGTCATGCGCACTGTTACAGCTCCCTAGGTAACTAGGTGCTCACTGTTGTCAGTTTTATAAATAGCCAGAGAAATAGAAATAATGCAATGGGAGTGAGAGAGAGGGGAAAAGGTATAAGTATAACCGTCAGCGTCAATATTAAAATGTAAACATAGGAATAACCTGTAACTGTTCATCAGCAGTAGTATTCTTACAACACGGAACAAAACACTTCTTAACGTAAGCCATTCTTACATTAAAAAAACAACAGATTACCCAAATACTCCGACAACATCTTGTTGCACCACTTAATCAGACAAATGTGAAACTCGAAAGTTTGACCAAACTATGTAAACAAAAACGCATGGCTAGAGTTGTTAGGGTTATTCGTTGCACATGTGACACATCCAGCACGTGCGAACGTGCGATGTTGTCAGCGGTATTTTACCGTTTTCTTCATAACGACGGCCAGAGATCGTCCTGGCAGTTTTAAAATTTTTCATATCGTTGTCATACGAAGGTATACAAACTAAACATTATCAAGCTTCAAGCATCGTTTAATTCCTCATAATAAAAACATTAGTTCAAAAGCAGGTTCGATAGTTAAAGTGCTTTCGTGTTTCAGCAAAAGGCCAGTGATTCGCTTATTGTATTGAACTGTTCATTATAAAATAAACTGACTGAAGGATGATTTAACTTATTATCACAAATACGCCTTAAGTACATTCCTCACGGTATCGCGAAAATTTGCCCACATTGGCAACGCGACGCAGCTCAAAAAAATGTAAACAAATATTACTCGCAATGCCGCTAAAGCACTGGCTATTATTGGTGTTTCTCGCTTTCGTCAACATGAGAACCTTTTACGTCATCTCCGTGGCGGAATATCGAGGCATTTGAAACGGATAGTGAAAAATCCATACTTTTACATTTTTTCCCGGCAAAGAAGAATCGGAAAAAATCGCAAAAAATGTCTTTGTGTTTCAATTTTTATGTACATTTTAAACGTAAAATAAAAAAAATTGCGGGACGACCCCATTTGATGCATGAACTGTGGAAATACTAAAGTATTTTTATGTCCTTCCCTCGACGTCTATTGGAACACATTTAATGGCTGTATTATGTGCACTATTGTGAACAATATGTGCCACACAGCCTAAGCTTAAAACTGCCTTTCCCAAATTTGATTTTAGTTTAGTGAACACATCTTCTCCCGCTTTTTTTAGTACATCATAGTTGCTAGCTGATAATGTAGTCTTGTTTTTTAGCTTAAAATTATCAATTACTTTTATTATTTAATAAACAACAACTGACGTTTGTTCCGCTAGTTCCATAAAATCTAGTAGTTTTGTTTTCATTTCTTTTTAAAGTATCTACTGGCAATAAGTTTGTCTCCGTGATTGCTTCACACTTCCTTTGAAAATACGCTACTGCAAATTGAACACAGTACTGTTAATGTTAATCCTTCACTCTACTGAAGATGCTCTCTAAATCATTGTGGTTGGGCTTTTTTCATTATAGTTTGATTACTGAGCTTTGCTGTTTAGGGCAGATCGACTTTAGTGGATCGCTAAACAATTGCTTTTTCTTAACCGTTGTGAATTCAGACTCCATTTAAGGAATTCCAGGGACGTTTACCAATCGGGAACCAAGCTTTCCATACGGGGACGATCTCCGGAAATCCGGGCCGTCTGGTCACCCTATGATAAAGTAATTTCCAGCCATTATGCGTTTAATTCTCGGTGGTGTAAATTTGTTTTCTTATTTCACCGACCAACGATCACATAATTCAGCATTCTTAAAACGCCGCTGAAGGAGGAGTACCGACCGACCGGCTAATAAACACCCGCGAGTCCCGCTCTTATCGACCCTCGGCGTTCGAAATTAACTAATATATTGCCCATAATTTTCCGATATCGGCGTCCGAGCGAAGCAATTGTTTTAACGCTGTATTGTAGTCGGGTGGTAGGCAGGAGCGAGCAAGGCCGGCCCAAATATTAATCAACGTCAGAAAAAGCTCGCCGAGCTCCGAAACCCATTCGGCCCTCCGTGTAGTCCAGACATGGTCCCCGCTGATGTCGACTACGAATCGTCCGGCCGACTGTAGCCGCGGGATCGAAGTATGAAAAAGTATATAAGTATTAATAACGGCACGGTTTTATTAATGTGTTGGCGTAAAGTTGTGTGTGGTCCGAGAGCAGTGGCGGTTGGTATGGGAGGGACACATGGGCAGTGCCCTTCCTCAACCGGAATTGTAAAGCTTTAAAAATGTTTCTAAGGCTCTCTGTGTTTCCTAGCGATCAGGTAGTTAATTATTTAGAATAAGTTTCACATTCACMTCCAAAGTAATACTTCAAATCATTGAAACATTATAAAGGTGTGGTCCTAAATGAGAGCCTTGAGGACTCCCAATCTTATTATGTATAGAAGCGAACTACACTGATTACACAGGGTGATTCAAGGGGACGATAGAACAAGTAATTTTATGTATATGTATATGTTTTATTTGTATATGCGTATCATCTTAGATGCTTTTTTCAGAGATATAGCCCTTCAGAAAATTGGAGGAAAATCTCATTTTCTAGAATACGTCAACTTGTAAACTTGAGATTCAGCAAATCGTCTTAGTTAATTCCTCTTTAAGAGAATTATGCTTGAAGTGTAATCCACTTTATTCTTTTAATTGTAGAGCGCTTTCGGATAATAATAATAATAATAATAATAATCGTTAGTACAATCAATATAAGTAAAGAAAAAAGGAACCTTTATAGTTTGGCAAAGTCAAAAATATAGTAACAAGGAAACTTGACCACAAACCCAAAAGCAACCTACATGCCAGTAACACAACATTAATATTAATTGAGAATCAAATAAATAATTTAGAATAGGACAATCAAAATTACAAAAATCGTTTAGAATAGTAAAATTTTGTTCACTAATAATTTTATGAATTTTTAAATAATTTAATTTTGCTGATTTAATTTAATTTAATAAGTTTTTTATTGAAAGTAACAAGATACATAGGCGAAGTCTAACTTAGCTATTCTTCTTAACCAAATGCACCTGTGTATTCACTTAATCTATATTACACAATAAAATGCAAAACATAAATAAGGGAACAACATAACAGCTTACTTCAAATCAAAAAGCAGTTGTTTCACAGCTTGACAAAATCTGTCCACAGTGTGATACATTAAGTTTTTCCACAAACGATTATATGACGTAACGGCATTGTAAGTGAAGCATCTGAAAAACAAGAAGGTATTGAATTTAGGCATATCCAGAGACGACGACGTAAAGCGCAATGAAAGCTGATGAAAGCTATTTCTAAAATTTCGTTTATCTTTTAAATATGAGGGAGACACAAATGTAGTGAATTTAAATTGTCTAGCGTGGCAGTGTGTTTATTTAACAATAAATGGTTAGCTAACGAAGAATTTGTTGTTACAATATCTATATTTTAATACCTTTCGAATTGCCTTATATATTCTTTACCTCTAATTAAAAAAGATCTTCCGGTTTGTCCAATATAAAATGAATTCTAAGCATGGCATGAAAAACTATAAACGCCTGAATAATTTAAAACTGAAATTTGGTCATGCGGACAAAATGGGAAAACAAAACAGTTTTGTTACTTTTATGAATTCCTTACAAGCTTCTATAAATTTCAGTTATGAAATAGAAACTAATAAACAAATTTTCTTTTTAGATTTTCTAGTTTTACGTAACCAATTTTCTTCTTACCTTTATTTCGAAATTTTTAGAACTCCCACTTGTACAGACAATGTTACTTATTTTTCTTTACACCCTTTTTCACACTAAATGACCGTTTTCCATTCACTTTTTAACTAACTTTTTAAAATACCACTGTTCGAAAAGGAATTGGGTGTAATTCTCCAAATTGCTTTCGGTAACAATATTCCAAATTATTTAACAGAAAAACCTTGTTTTAAGTATTTTGGTGAAAGGTTAAGGTTTGGTTTCGTTTTAAGTTTGCTGGTCAAGTCTCAATTACCCTATCTAAATTATTTATTAAATATTGCTTTTTCTACCGTAGGCAGTGTTTTCCCGTTTTGTCCGTAATAAAGACCAATTTTCAGTTTTCAATAATTCAAACGTTTATAGTTTTTCATGCAATGATTGCAATTCAGTTTATGTTGGTCAAACGGGAAGATATTTTTAATTGGAGGTAAAGAACGTCTAAAAAATATAGAAATAAAGATATTGTAACAACAAATGTTTCGTTAGCTAACCATTTATTGTTAAATAAACACACTACTACGTTACATTTGTGCAGTAAATCATCAAAATTAAATTATTTAGAAATTTATAAACGGGCAAAATTTTACTATTCTAAGCCATTTCTGTAATTTCACTGCCCTATTCTAAATTATTTATTTGATCTAAATTAATATTACGTTTGCATGTTTCTATACTTTTTAATTTGTCAGACTATTTGTAAGAGTTCCTTTTTTATTTATATTATTTGTACTAACGATGGCTACTTGTTGGTCGAAAGCTGAATTACACTTTAAGCGTAGGTAATTTTCTTAAAGAAAAATTAGTTATTAATAGTTCCACTTGGAGAAATGTGGATCAGTTATCAATTTTAAATCGTTTTAGTATTTTAGAATGGCTATTTGATAGTTTTTTAAAATGCAATACACAGCCACTGCCAAATCATTTAGTTCAAATCCGGGTGAACCCAAGCAATTGAGGCCAATATGTATTTTACCAACGCTCTCTAACACTTTAGAAACTATCCTCCTAAATCAGCTAGCAGAGTAGGTTTTTGCTAAAAATATAATTCCTGAATGCCAGTCAGGCTTTAGACCTCACCACAATCCGACCACTGCTTTAATTCGTATAACTACTAGTGTTTTTAAATCCTTAGATAAGGAAAACTGACATGTTTGATTCTTCTTGACTATAGAAGAGCACTTGACACCCGTAACCACCCCATTTTGTGCAGTAAATTGAAATATTTTGGGTTGGACAGTTGCGCGGTCGATATAGTTTCGGATTTTTTGGTTGATAGAAGCCAGGCTGTGTTTGTTGAGGATGAGATATCCTTGCCAATTCGAGTATCACATGGATACCACAAGGTTCTCTTTTGGGACCGCGATGTTTTCTTTATATATTGCTGATTTTTCATAGCACTTGAGGCACTAAAACATTCACCACTAAGCAAATGATATCCAGTTATTGTATGACTTCAGGGAGTCTGAGAGTCTGATAACTGAACAGTGTATTAATACTGACTTGCAAATACTTGTGGATGTTTCTTATGCCCGTGGACTTAATCTCAACGCCAGCAAATCGGTGGCGCTGATTTTTGGCCACAACAGTCCCCTAATAGTTTGAAAGGTGCGTTGAGTATCAATGTTAATGGCACAACAATTCCATTTAGTCAGCCGTGCAGAATCTGAGCTTTTAGTTAGAGTATGTTTATCAAAATATTATTCTATAAAAATATCTTGTACCTTTTCTTTTATATTAGTGAAAATAAATCGATTATTGTGCCTTTAAAATAATATAATTACTGTCTGAATGCCCTTAGAGTCCTCTTCCAGTGACATKTACKCCTGTAGCGGCCCGCCACTGGCCAAAAGGAGGCGGCGCCCTCGCCTGATACAGATGTTCGCTGCCCTACCGGCGTTGCCGAGTATAAGGCGCGTTTTTAACTCCGCAACTCACCCTCTTATTATTGCCGGGCAATTCTAACAAATTGTCATTACACCATTAGGGCTTACCTGTGGGACCTTTTCGAGAAAATGGGAATTCCCGATTCGGCACAGCGCCCTGTGTGGCTGAATGTAAAACAATCCATTGAGGGAGAAAGGAAGAACATCGAAGAAATATTGCCCATTGTTAGCTGTTAAAGGTACGGTTAGTTCCTGTGGCTATTGCAATATTATTGTGAAAGGTGTCGATGGGAAGGTGCGAGTTTCGGGAAACGCGGTATCTATTGCTGTTGAAGTGGTTTCTTAATAATACGTTCCGGAAGTCTTGTTTTATTATGGGTGTTGGAAATTTTCCTTTATTATTCCAGTGCAGTGTGTTTGACATTGTAGATTTGCATTTAACTGTAAATAAATATCTAACGTATCAGCCCAAAATTCTAGAACCATTGACTAACTCATTCTTGTATGGATGTTCCTTAGCTTAACTATTCTTAAACAAAAGAGTTATCAGATTTCTCACGTGGACCGTAACAGAAAAAAATCTCAGATGAACTGGAAACCTTCCCACAGTATACCAGGCTTAATAACCTCAGAGTATTTGGCTCAAGACAACCAAGGGACTAGTGATACGGATAGCGTTGTTGTACCATAGAGAAAACGAATTTAAAGCTTGATCTCGATAATATCGACGCCATATTATTGTAAAACTTGAAAATTACAGAGCAGCGCGGCGCTTAATATTGCAAAATGGAAAGATACTGCGTGGGATTAATATTCGAATTATTGAAGATCTTGCAAAAACCATGTTTGCTCTATTTAATCAAGCAAAACTGCATTTGGACATGGCTAGGAAGGGCGACGTCAAGAAGAGAATTAAAACTGAGACTACATTGCAAGAGTTTGCTAGATCTTAAGCGTGGCTGTCAGTGTAATAAAACAGAGATCGTGTTCGTTATACCTGCTGTCAATAGAAGCATATGATATGTTTTCTGAGATATTTGTACTGATTTATTACATATTATTGTAGCATATTTACCTTAGTTAGGCATCTCACATGTGTAGTAGTAGTAGTAGTACATTATTTGCATAGGAGATTTTAACATTCATTGTTTTAAAATTGACGCTCCATCTGTATGTGCATTACCAAATGTCACACACATATTGCTGGTAATTTGACTCATGTTCCATGGAATCACATATTCCAGCTAGGCGACAGTGATTCCAAGATATTGCTGCTAAATAGCTATATCATAATGTTATTTGATATACATGCACCTTTACCTAAATTTAAAGATATAGACAACCAAAACATTGGTGCTGTTATAAACAACTTCGGAATTTCACTTCTTCGACAGTTAAAGCGGAAAAAAGGGCTTACCTAAATTTTAAACTTCAAAATTGCACAGCTAAAGAACAATGAATGTAATTGAAAAGATTGGGCATAAATAAAGTTGATGGTTTTGCATTGTCAGCAAACTTGTGTGATGTTGAAGAACTTAATAACTATTTTCTAAGATTTAGCCGGAATAAAACATTGCTGGATAGGGATTTAATACTCTTTTATTCTATAGTAATATAATACATTTGGTAAATGATACGATAAATGTGTGTATGATTAAAATGTATTGTCCCAGCACTATTCCTGTACGTCCTGTACATTAAATGAATGTTTACGTTTGTCACACCTCTGTGTGGAAAATGTCTAAGAAGAGCAGTCCATCATATTTTCATGAGTTGCGTTCTGTTGGCGTTTTGCCTGTATTTTTAAAGATTTTAGAAAAAATCCTAGGTTCCCAGATTCGTCAGCATCTTAATACGCACGATTTGTTATCCACTATAGGCAATCAGGCTTTAGGATTCTAACTTAACATCTGTGTTAGTGCTCGTTGACTTTTCTAAAGCATTCGATATGATAAACCATCAAGTGCTTTTGTGTATTTTACACAACATAGGTCTTGATCATAATGATGTTGATATGATGATGTTGTTTTTGTCTGGCAGAAGGCAACATGTGATTTATAAGGGAATAATCCTTCTGATCACTGTAGTTTCTGGTGTGCCTCAGAGTAAAACTCTGGGACCTTTACTTTATACTGTATACCCATCTTGATTTAACCTTGCACAGCATCACTGTAAAAAAATGCATGCCTATGCTATGCTGTCTGGACTGCAACCAAATGCAGATAGATCTATTTCGCTATTATTATAGCTCATCAGTGGCACGGCATAGAAAACAATGGTATGATGTAAGTAAGAATTTGGATGGCAGTGCCATCTGTCAGCATTACACTGACATGATGACAAAGCCACCTAGCTGCCTTAACGGGTACTACTTCCTAAAGGAAATGACCTGTAAATATCATTTTTATGCTGATGATACACAGCTATATTGTTCATTTGCATCTTCTGATACATGGCACGCAAATTTAATTTAAATTCAGGTTTGGAGAGATTCTATAATACAGTAAAAGACATTTTTAAAAATTAATCCCAATAAGTCATCTATTATTGTGTGTGGAATAGACAGAATTAATGATCACGACTTACAGGTTCAAATTGATGGTGCGGCAAATATATAAGCAAAATTTCTTCTAAACATAATAATATATTGTCTCAAAGACTTCCAGGTTTAGATAAATCTTTACAAACTTGATATCTAGTTCAAATTAATTAAAATCGTCACTTTGAGCTGAAAGAGTTGGTTATTTGGGTAAAGCTAAGTAAATTAGCAAAAGTATCTTCTTAGAGCTCATCTCAATCAGTAGAATATAAACAGCAATCTGGCAAAATTGAATTATTAAGAAATATTTGAACGTTTTAAGAGAAGCTTTTGTAAAAATATGTCAGGAATTCGAAATCAGATTGTTTAAGCATAAAATTCAGAAATGTGTTTATGTAATCGTAAACTCCACACTGTATCACACCAGTCCCCATACCTGGTAGATGACTAGGCCCATTTTATATGTTAATTTGATAATTAATCCAATCACAATAACACAAAGCTATAATTTATAATTAGTTAGTTGACGGGTGACAGTGTCCGCTGCTGCCTGCCGTGGCATAAACTACTCCGATATGGTTAAACGACTTAACTCGTGTGTGGCGCGCATTATAATTTTATATCTTTTTTAATAAGGTCCTTCCCGGCTGACAGAGACCTCAGGACGCATGACAGTTAATTTTTCACGCATTCTGGCAAACGCCCCGGAACACGGGGCTCCCCTGTGGAAAAAAATTAATCAGATATCGACGGAGGGACCCTCTTCATCTGTCAGTGAATTGTTTTACATTGTTTAGCGGTGTAATTAAATCAGGTCGCCACACAGCGCGCCGTGGAGAATCGGGAATTTGTGGTTTTTCGAAAAAAGGACCCAGGTAGAAGATAATGGAGGCGTTGTGTGTTTTCATTGCGCCATGTTTTGTTTAATGTTGGGTAAGAATTGGTCGTCCGGAATACAGCAGTTGCTTGCGTATCTCATTGAACCTTTAAATAAATCTTGCCATAATAACTAAAACAATCTTAATTTTGAATATAACAGTTTTTTATACTGGGTGGCCCACATCCCTCAAGTAACTCTCCAGCGGAAATGTGTTGGTGGTAAAAGAAGTAGCGACACCAAAAAATAGCTACACAAATATAGCATCCCCTAAAATGCCAGCTCGCATTCAATTTTTCTGGGTCTTTTCTGAATACACTCGTCAGAAAATCAAATGTTTTTCAATAATTGCGCTCGGCTAATTATTGGACATCGCTACGCAAAATTATGTTTTTCTATCTGGATCGTCATTAATGAACTCCTGATGGCGTTGAATTTTATTGCACTAGCTGCCTCCCGAACTGACAGATTTGGATTCATCGCAATCTCACCAAGTACTTCAATTTGAGAAGCTCCGTCGACTGTTGTTGGTTTTCTTCTCTTCTTATTAACCAGTGAACAGGCTCTTGAAGTTTAGCAACAAAATTTCGAATGTACGAGGATTATGTCATAATTCCTGCACATATCAAGCTGGCGATTAGGACATCTCTTAGGTATATATAGAGTGCGGGTAGTTCATTCAGTTTATGTGTAAAAAATTCTCAAATTGGAAGTTTGCTTTCCGACAGTTATAACAGTCTGTGTAACCATATCTAGATTTGTTTTGTTTAGCATTTTTTCATCTAAATTACTCGTTATCTCAAATTCGGATGAAGATCGTCCTCTCTTACCAGCGGGTCCAGTGATTTCTCAACTAAGCAGGGCAGAATAAAAACAAGTCTATAAGCCTATTAAGTTAGTTAAGAACAAAATTGTATTGCGTTAAATTTAAAATATATGCGAAGCTATTTAAAATATGAATACATCTGCTAGCTGGAAGACGATTCACATAATTAAAGACAATGGAATCACCAAGCAATAAAAAAGTACTGGAATGTAAACAATTAAGCAAAGATAAAGATTCAAAGAAAGGTTCATACTCAACAAGTGGAGTTCTTGGTGAAATATACATATACAGGGTGAGCAAATAAGAGAGGTGGTCGGCCTTATCTCATAAACTAGTAGCCCTAGAGCATTGAGGTAAAAAAATTTCTGAATAAAAGTGACCAAGAGAAATTGCTGGAAAATATTTTCGACTTTGTAAAGTGGCCGCTAGAAGGCGCTGCGGCACTTCCAAGTTACAAAATTAATGTTTGTATCATTTTTTAGCTTAATAAATGTTTGCGGTATTAAACATATTAAGATTGTTTGGACTAAAATCTACCATTTTTATTTAGAACATTTTTTGTTAAATGTCAAATAAGGGAGTGGGGGCGGGTGAAAATCGCTGATATTTTAGGCTTGGCTTAACCAATTTCAACCAACGAGGTGTCATTTTTAAGAGCTTATGTGCCTTTATAAAAAACAATTTTAAATGTCAGAACATAGTTTGTGTGTTGACCGCAAGATGGCGCTTTCTGAAGTTACTACCTAAATATTGTTTTTTCTCGAAATTTTTAAATGCAATGATATAAGGCTGTTTACTTCATTAAAAGAACAATTGAATATAGTCTAAAATGGTGAAAACCGCACCTTCTTATGTTGTTTTAATGTAAAGTAATTAAACATTGAATGGCAGAATTTAGTGATTTTATACAGTATAACTTTTGAAAATTAAGGCTTGGAACAATAAATTTAACCAACAGATCAACATATTGTTATTACAATAATACTAAAAACATCAGAGTTGCTATAAATATATAAAAAATATCGAAACAGTTACGCAAGACAAAAGCCATTTGCACTAAAATTAGGTAACAATAAACTCAACTAATTCTACTTTTAGTTGTTAATACTCAAGTGAAGAGTAGCTAAAAGTACAAAGTACCGCAACAAACATAATACAAAAATAAACTATACTATAGCTGAACAAATTATTATTGATTGATTGATTGATTATACCAGCGTACGGTCAGCATTTCTGCCACTCCCGGATATACTGGTTTGGAGGGGTACATGCTGATTGCTAGTAGTGCGACTGCCTAGCGCATGTTAAGGGAATATAAAGACTGAATAGAAGGTTATATAGGTAACACTCATTTTCTTTGAATGTTTTCTTGGTGCTCTTGACATCATTGGTCCATTTCAGAGTTTCTGTTCTAGCCATTATTTTTCATTTTTCCCTGGTTTCTGAATTATTGTCTCTATAGTTGTTTTTCGTGTAAAGTACGGTCTTCCTCTTTTTCGTTGGTCTCCGCTTAGCTCCCAAGTCTTCCGTGTGGTTTGCCTCTTTCCTTTAGATGTGTCCCTAGTATTTTATGTGTTTGATGTCGGTTTGACTCGGCTGCATTGTTCTTCTTGTTAAAGGTCGTTTAAGAGTGCTGAGATTCTGTCAGCATTTTCCATTGTGGTTTACGTTGTTCATAGTTCTTGAATAGTTTTTTCCAAACTACTTCTGAGCTTCGAGGGTATAATTTCCGTCTTCTAGGATTTTATGTACCACAATTGTGTAATTTCTTATTGTATACACTTAACTATATATATGTGGAACATCACTATAGCGACCGTAACAATGATAATAGTAACGCCAACATAAGTATATAAAACTAACTGAACAAATTATTATTATTAATAAAACCAAAGCGCAGACTAGCTAACATTATAGAGCATTGAGCCAATACAAAACAAAAGCAAATTATCCTAAATACGAAATAACAATTTTAACGAACATAACTACAGGTTATATGAATTGGAGTGTGGAGTACAGGTCCCAGAACAAAAAAAAAGTTAAAATTGTTATTTCATATTTAGAACAATTAACTTTTGTTTTGTGTTTGTTCCAATGCTCTATAATGTTAGCTAGTCTGCACTTTGGTTTCATTAATAATAATAATTTGTTCAGTTAGTTTAGTACCTATAGTTTATTTTTTATTATGTTTGTTGCGGTACTTTGTATTTTTAACTACTCTTCACTTGAGTATTAATAATTAAAGGTAGAATTAGTTAAATTTATTGTTACCGAATTTTAGTGCAAAAGGCTTTTGTCTTGCGTAACTGTTCTGCTATATTTTTTATATATTTATAGCAACTCTGATGTTTTTAGTATTAGTGTAATAATAATACGTTGATGTGTTGGTTAAATGTATTGTTCCAAGCCGACTGTAATTTTCAAAAGTTATACCGTATAAAATAACTAAGTTCTGCTATTCAATCTTTAATATCTTTAGATTAAAATAACACATGAAGGTGCGGTTTTCACCATTTTAGTCTATATTCAATTGTTCTTTTCATGGAGTAAACAGCCTTATATCGTTGAATTAAAAATTTTCGAGAAAAATCTATATTTATGTAACAACTTTAGAAACCGCCCTCTTGCGGTCAATACACAACACACACTTAAAATTGCTCTTTATAAAGGCGCATAAGCTTTTGAAAATGACACCTCGCTGATTGAAATCGGTCAAGCCAAGCCTGAAATATTAGGAATCTTCTATATTAATATTCACCCGCCCCCACTCCTTTATTTGACATTTAACAAAAAAAAATTCTAAATAAAAATGGTAGATATTAGTCCAAACAATCTTAATATGTTTAATACCTTAAACATTTATTAGGCTAAAAATGACACAAACATTAATTTTGTAACTTGGATGTGCCACAGCGCCCTCACTTTTAAAACTCTAAAATATTTTCTAGCAATTTCTCTTGGTCACTTTGATGAAGTGAAATTTTTTACCTCAATGCTCTAGGGCTACTAGTTTACGAGATATGGCCGACCACCTCTCTTATTTGCTCACCCTGTACATTACAAGAATATAAATATTTCGAGCTTAGTTTAATTTTTATAAAAAAGTATGTCATAAATTTGAGACCTGGAAACGAAAAATTCTATAAGCTTATCTGCGTCGAAGTATAATCATCATGAACAGCAATTAGTTGTTAAGTTGTAAAAGATAATATATTCTCGGAAAGATCGCTGTCTCTTGAAAACACTGACAAAAAATTATAGGTCTGACGTTTCGATTACACCTGTAATCTTTGTCAAAGCCGAAGAACCTCAAAATTTGCCAGACACAAGTTCAAACAAACGAAACGTCAGACTTATAATTTTTTGTCAGTGTTATCAAGAGACAGCGATCTTTCCGAGAATATATTTTCTTATATTATGGACGCTGAAAGCATTCAAAGTTTCAAATTCATAGCTCATTATTCGAAGGAGTATCGACATTTAAAAGAACCTTCCTTAAGATAACAGAACATATATGAATTATATTTAAATTATTTTTAACATAGTTATTGGCTTAGCCTGTATGTAATTTCACTCCCCAACACCACATATTATACCCTCCTTAAAAATGTATACCCTGTATATTATTGCATGGTCGAATTGTTTCTTTAAGCTGAAGAGCAGTTTTTTATTTGACATTTGCAGCCTATTGAAAAATGACGGAAAGTAAAAAATATAGCGATATGGAGTTTTGACCATTCGTTAGGGCAAGACAAATTCTATCAAAACATAATATCTAAAAAACGTTAAAACAGCAAAGTACGAATTACCTGAATTATAACGCAACTTAAAATCATTGAACCAAGCAACATAAACGGATTTATTAAATTAACCATTTCTATAATGAGAACCTGAGCATTGCCATCTCGAACATCTTGATTTAGGTTACGATACGTCGAAACTGTTAATCGAACAAACGTCAACGCATTAAGGCGTATGTTGTCATTAATAAAACGATCGCCCCACAAGAAGCCTATGCACCACCGTTACTTCTATTCACGATTAAAAACAATTGCTGGTATTGTAGATGATCGTAATTAAAAATGCCAATCATCTGACCGGTGCTATCGAACATACGGATCTAGAATCCGATTCCTGCAGCGTCGAAGAAATATATGAGTAATGGATTCTGATTTATTAAAGAACGAATGCTACTTTTTCCCATGGATGCTGCGCTGGTACCTAAATAAACGATAATAATGTCTTCATAAAGGTAACCAAAAAGTTTCTTCTTTTTTTTTTCGAACGCACATTCATACAATTAGGTGGAAATTATGGTACGCATAGTAATTGGTTAGATTCCTCGCCTTGTAAAATTAACTTAACTAATGGATCTTACCACCAGTTAATTTAAATTTRACTAAGAAAATATGACATTTTCGTTAGGTTTTATTTCAATTTAAGATTAAAATATTAATGTGAATATTAGTATAGTGTTTAAAGCAACAATTGTTGCGCAAATTTATTAAAAGCTCGGTAAAACGAGCGAATCTGTTTTAGTTATATTTAGTTAAATTATACTTATATTATGTTATATTTGGAGTTAATCAATTTTAAACGAGCGTTTCTTGCATATCTATAATGACTTTACTTTGCATTACAAAACGTCTATCGTGAAAAGAATGATACATTGTACTTGTCATTGAATTACAACCTTTTGGTTCACCCTCGAATGCACTAATGGTTCACGTATGTAAAACAGATAAATCTTCAAATATTATTATGGCCATTGCTATAACCATGACTTTAAATCCAAATATTCAACCTTCATTGTGTTCATGTTCTTGTGACCACTTTTTTGCGCTGAGATTTTTTTCTTGGTCTTCTAGCGACCGGCGCGGCGTCGTTAAATAATTGGTCGTTTTATGCCTACAGTCACGAAAAAACAGGACCAGTCCATTTTTTGTGACGGGTGAGGTATTTTTTAATACTGCATTATTTTGATAGTATCGCCGATGATATCAGCGTGATACCTGCGTGAAGGTAAACCATGCGTTTTTGAATATGCATGCGTTTCAAAATTAACTTTTGAGTGTTGTTGGTGATGTGGGAATAGTGAAGGAAAAGAAATAGCATTCTACAACGTTTGAGAAATGTAAGTGATATTTTGTAGTATTAAACTAGAACGATATAGCAAACTCTTCGTTTTGTTTCTGAAAATTACTATCTTTAAGCTTTCAAACAATATAGTTAAGAGATATTGAACATTATAAACTTCGCTAGTTGGTTATTGTTAATAAGATGAATGTCTTCCGTGTTCAACAGAAAACTCACAGCGCAAAAAATGGTCACAAGAACATGAACACCATGAACGTTGGTTTTAACGCTGAATATTTGCTATTTTTGCTAGTCCTCTAAGTTTACTTGTCAAGTATAATTTATTAGTTTATGGTTTTGTAGATTTCGTGGGACTATATTCCAAAATGATGACTTATTTGATTTTTAAGCTACGTTTTGGCCCTTCTTGTTGGGTTTCCTTCAGGCGTGTTTTAATTAGCTTTGTCTTACTCTGTGATCTCGATTTCATTTGTCTGTATAGAGTACACATGCCACATGAACAGTTAAGACAAAGCAAATAAAAACAACACGCCTAAAGAAGGCCCAACCAGAAGGGCCAAAACTTAGCTAAAAACAAATAAGTCATCATTTTGGAACCTAGTCCCACGAAATCTACAAAACCATACACTAGAAGGAGTTCCACAAAAAAAGAAGCAATACAAATGTATCTGTATTATTTTTTCTAAATTATTTCATCCCATGACATAAATATTGCCTTTGCTACTTTAGGCAGTGTTTGTTTCCGTTTTGTCCAAAACAAAGATAACGTTAAAGTTTTAATTCAATCGGTGTTATACATTTTATTTGTAATGACTGCACTTCTGTTTATGTTGGACAAACGGGAAGATCCTTTCTAATTCATTTTCAATTGAATTTTTTGTTAGCGGACCGTTTATTATTATTTAAACATACTTCACAATTGCACAATTTTGTAACAAACCATCCAAATTAAACTAAATTAGTTTTCAGTTGTCCCATTATAAATATTTATTTGAACGCTAATTTTTGTGTTACTGTTTTGAAAGCTGCTTTCTATTTTTGGTCAAGATTGTTTACATTTATTTTATTAATTTACTTGATAACGTCATAATTTTCTTACCTATGTTCTCTGTGGCACTGAGTTAAAATTCGCAAAGTTTGTTTTCCAAAAAAATATTATCTTTCATTTTTCCACTTTGTTTGAGTATACTGATATAATTCGTACTGCCTACACCAGATTTTTTTTTCGAGAAGGACCTCTATTTTTTTTAATTCCGCCCCTGTTTGGATGCATTACGGTCGACTTAGCTGTCGGTATTCGGACCCAGCCGTTTTGTTACAATCTCTCACATGTATCGCAGAGTGTGATCTTCTTTTTCTACTCGTACTGTCCTCAGCTGCCGGTTATCTTACTTTAAAGGCACCTGAAAGTACATACCTGAAGTGGTAGCCCTGATCTCGGCGTTTATCCTTTATGGCTTAATTTTCGTCCGGCCACCTCCCCGGAAGGTAGGGCCGGATTATTTATGTTGCCTTACCACTTGGTTTTCCCACAATAATAAATTCATTCACAAAATTATTTTCACTTAGATCCTGCCTACCCTACCTGGTTACGGAAATATTTATTGGGGCTGTTAGGCACATTATAACAGGAAAACGCGGCTTTCAGTTCGTCATTGTCATCGTAAAATCAGTTCCTGGAAGACAGGTCCTGTAGCTATAGTTTTACCTACCGCAAAACAAAAATTTATTGTTCCGTTATCCATAGATACACTCGTGAAAGCATAAGCATAGTTTTCGTCGATCTAAATAAAACGACTAACTTTAGTGGCATCTGTCGAATAGTCAAATGGTAAAATGCTTCTGTTGAAATCTACTTCACCAAAGTCATCGTCGAAGCTGACCGTGTAGAAAAGTCTTCCAGGATGGGTTTCCCGAATCTTAAGATGAACAACTTTGGGGGCAAGAAAGTCATTTCTCTTAACATAATTTTTCTTTGCCACATATGAAGCATGGGGGTCTTCAAAAAGAGACTTAATTTTTTCCATGGTCAAAACGACAAACGAATTTTGCTTGCTGGCATCTCTAATCACTTGTTACCAGTCCCGTGGTGTCATGATCTCAAATTGTGACAATTTTTTCTTCTCAATTAAGGAGTGATTGCTGTCTGCTTTTATACGGGTGTGATCTCTCAGTTAATACTTGTGATTTATTATTTTAAGGCTGAGATTAATTTTATAGTGTAAAAATAAGCCATCACTGCATTCAAGTTCCTGTTTTGAGATTGGCAGTTAGCTAACTATATTATTAGTTCTTCTACTTGCACGAGGGTTGTATTTGAGAACCTGGCACTTCTATCCGCTATACTTTCGTCCCACATGCAACAGGTTGTTTTTTTTAGATGTTGGATCTTTAATTGATCTTTAATAAATGTCCAAAGTTTTAAACAATAAAAAGTTTGTGCATTTGTCAATAATAATGTTGGCAGGCATTTTTCCAAATCAATATAGTAACCATTTTTTCGATGTTCTGCTTAGAGATTTATTTATACTTTTCCCTAATTTTAAACCCCTTATTGGCTTCATTGATATGTTTGTCATAGTCAGATTGTATCAGCAATTTTTCACTTACGTCAGATTAATTCCCCAGCTTTACCAATACGCTATCGCATTCATCACATGTGTCATTATCAGGTGATTTGAAGAATAATTAAATTTGGTATTAAAAATATCTGAGTACAACCACTTTTTGGATGTATGTTTTATTGGAGTTCTACGTTCAAGGCACTCTTCTTTATAAAGAGAATACATTTGGGCCAAATTTAAATGATATCAAAATACTTTTAGGAGGTACCGTCACGGCTGTTATGTGATTCTATCACAATGAATTTCAAAGTATGATTTCATGTCTGAGATATGTTCAAAGTTTGCAGAATAAAGACTTTATATACTTCAATACGTTGGGCTTGAGTAGTAAATGAATAATGATAAGTTGCCTGTCTTTTATTCTTTCTGTCACCTGTTTTATCTGTATCTCTCTTTATTGGTGCTACAAAGACGATGGATGCCAAAAACTGACGCTTTTAATTAATATCTTCTTCTGGTCCTTCTGTCTTTTTTTAAAACATTTTAGATTACATGTCTCTTTACAAACTTTGCCTAGTCAGTCACAGTCTTCTTCTTAGAAATGTACGACGTCTTTACAGCAGCATGGTTTTCTTTTCTCTCATTACATTTCCATTTGTTTATAGTTTCTTTTGCGTAATCACCTATTAACTATAGTTTTGTTTTCCTGTTCTTTAACTGCATCATTCTTCTGTGTTTTTACTTGAATTTTGAGTTTATCAAAGCTGTTAATAGCCCGTAGATCCTCTAGGTATTTCAGTGCTCCATCTGAAGGTACACTACGGAATAGCAATGTTACATCAAGTGAGACGAGTAACTCACCCTTCCCACGTTTACTGTTCTTAGATTTAAACTAACAAATATGTTTCGTAATTAACAACGAGTTTTTCAAACAAGATGAAGGGACTATCATGAAAAACAGTCTCCCTTTTCCTGGAAAATTTATTTATGGATCTGTTCTGAACAAATTTGAAACACAAACCTCGCATATGGTTGCGTTACGTCGATGTTTTAGCGATCTTTGACATCAAAAAAAAATTGATGACTTTTTAGAAAATTTAAATTCCCGTTTCACATTTCATAATGGAAAAAGAGGAACAGGGATGTTTTCCGTTTTTAGGTGTATTGGTATTAAGAAAGAGCAACGATAAAATAAAGTTTGATAGAAAAGCAGTAGAACAGATTGTAAACGCCACCACGTTATTTTTACCACCTATATTCTCTAAAACATAAATTTATCAAAACTCCTTTTGATTTTGGAGGAAATAAAAGATTACAAAGCCTCATATAACCCAGTGATATAATGAAGCAGACAAAATAAACAAAGCAGGCATTTATGAAATACAGTGTAGTAGTTGTAATCTTAAATAAGATATTGGACAAACCAGGCGTTCTATAGAAGTTTGATTTAACGAGCATTTGGGTCATTTCAAATTTTGGAGGTTTGATAAATCATGTGTCGTCTAACATTAAAGACACAGCTCACCCCATAATTCTTAATTCTTAAAACTAGTTAAACAAGTTTTTAAAACGTAAACGTAAAATCGTATTTATTCAAAGAAATAAAGATTCTTTAATTAATTCAGAAATTAAGTCCGATTTTGAGATTCTTATTGTTTGAACTAAATGAATAAAGCATTTACTCAAGGGTTAAATTCAAATAGTACAAATAATAGTGTAGTGTTAACTGACGAGGAGAATATGCTCCGGGTAATCCAGTCAGAAATTTCAAGAAATCGCTTATTTTACTGAAGATGACAGCTCAGCTGTCGAAACACTTATTTAGTATTTCTAAGTTATTATGGTTAGGATTTTCCATTACATTTGAATTACAATAAAAACAATAGATAATTTTACTGGTACAAAGGACGTATGTTGCCCTCGTCGAATTGTTGAAGCCCGGTCCTGTTCTCGTGTGTGCCCTCTACAAATAGTCTATAATGCGCCTAATTGAAAGTTCCGTCGCTTTGAATTTCTAAAGCTCCAGCTCACAACTGGCGGATTAAGATGGCATGATATGGCTATCTCGCCATACAAGTCCTCTTATTATACCTCTTGAGTAACGTATACCCTCTTAACTGTTGATCTTTTGTTAGAATGTTTGCTACGTGCGCCTTTCAGCTCTTGAAAAGTTTCCGCTGCCGCCAATTGTAGTGTTATGTATACTGATTTCTTCCACGGCGGAACCGACTGTTGTAACGTCATCGTGAATGAACCTAGCGGACGGTGAAATTCGATGATTTGGTACAATTTTTCGCCGTAAGTACAAAATTACCGGTGGATTTCACGTTTAAGCGGATTTCGCTTTTGTGCTTAAACGTTTATTTTTATCGATGTCTGCGCCAGGTTGAATGGAAAGCGGTGCAGTCTGGGAGGTCTTCGAGCTTTCAGCAACATTAATTCTGCTTTATGCAACGTTTTCGCTATTACCGTACCAACACAGGTCTGAGTGAAAGATACTCTCGTAAATAGATTAGAAACGCTGCAGAGATAAAAAGGTCGTACCAAATTTTCTTAATATTAAAACACACACAAGTCAAATAAAATTATGCTACAAACAAAATTTGCTTTAATTAGGGAACGCATACTTGACACACGTAGACAACTTGGTTTCTTAGATGAAGATATAAACACAACATTGCAAATTCTATCCCACAACCTTTTTTATCAAGATTTTGAAGACATAATAAAGTTTACACAAAAAGTATACAAACAACACTTTAACAAGGTCAAGGAACAAAACATACTTAAATTTGAGAAATTCAATACCATTAAACACAATAAGTTCAAATCATATAACATGGTTAAAACCAACATCAACAACACTGTGATAAACCTGTCAAAAAGGAGTGTCTCAGATGCTGCTGTATATATTTTAGCGAAGGTGATGAACTTTGCTGTAACGCCACGGACCATTCCAAAAGTGGAGATAATGTCATCTGTAGAATCTTGTATAAGACTACTTCCGAAAGATCAAGCGAATAAGATTAGGATGGATGTATGCCACGCTATTATAAATACACGTACGCCCAAACCTAATGTGACATCTGAGGAAATGAAGACTCTTAAGGATTTGAATACAGATAAGTCCATTATAGTTACTAGAGCAGATAAAGGTTCAGCCACAGTAATTTTAGATAGAACAGATTATGAGAATAAAGTTAGAGAGTTGTTAGATGAGGAAACATATCAAAAATTATCTCGAGATCCTACCTCAAAAATTTCCAAAATTACCAATGATCTTACCAAAAATTCAAACTTTCGAATGAGGAGAAGTCTCTTTTAACTGTTTCCGATTGCAAGGTACCTACATCGTATGGTTTGCCCAAAATCCACAAAACTAATGTCCCGTTAAGACCCATAGTCAACACAATTGGCAGTCCTTGTTACAGATTGGCAAAATTTTGTGCCAACTATTTAAAACCTTATGTAGGAAATACTAGTAGTTTCATCAAAAATTCTTCAGACTTTATCGATATTATAAAAGGTTTAAGTATTTCAGAAGGTGATATTTTGGTTAGTTTTGACGTGGTTTCTTTATTTACGAAAGTACCCATTCCTGAAACGATAGATATCATCAAATCCAAGCTTAATAGCAATCCCCTAGGTGACACGATAGCCAGATTATCCGAACAATGTTTAAAATCTACTTATTTCTTATGGAACGATAATTTTTATGAACAAAAATCAGGTTGTGCAATGGGGTCACCTCTAAGTCCTGTAGTAGCCAATTTGTTTATGGAAAATTTTGAACATGTAGCGATAAACAGTTTTCAGTTTAAACCAAAATGTTGGGTAGGTTTCTAAATCATTTGAACAGTCAAAATCCCGACATAAAATTTACTATGGAATTAGAAAGCAATGGTAGTTTACCTTTCTTGGATGTCAAAATTTACAGAACAAACACTGGACAGTTAGGACACAAGGTTTACAGAAACCCCAACACACACAGACAGATATTTACATGCCACATCTCACCACCCTCCTTCTTGAAAGAATAGTCTTATAAGGACGTTATTTGTTAGAGCACAAAGGATATCAGACGAAAGTTCTGTACAAAAAGAAATATATCATCTTAAATCAGTGCTAGTGAGAAATGGTTATAGCAGTAAGGATATTTGGTCAGATTTTAATAAAAGTGCTCATCCAAATCAAGTAAATTCTCAGCCAGGACAAAGTAAATTGAAGTTGAGTTTGCCTTATGTACAAGACCTTTCGGAAAAATTAAAGAGGATGCTTAGAAAACACTATATTTTAGTTGTTGATAGTACATATAATAATTTAGATAAAATTTTAAGTTCTACTAACAAAAAAGTACATTTAGAGAGTGAAGGTGTTTACAAAATTACTTGTTCTTGCGGCAAGTGTTAGGTACATAGGTCAAACTAAAAGAAAAGTAGGTACGCGTTTGAAAGAACACATGCGTGCTAGTAGGTTGCAACAGATAGATAAATCTTCCGTAGCTGAACACTCATATTTGACTAAACACATTATTGATTTTGATAAAACAAAAATTTTACATAGAGAAAAATATTATCACAAACGTCTAATAAAAGAAGCTATAGAAATTTGTAGGAATACTAATAATTTTAATAGCGATTGTGGAAATTATGAGTTAGGTGACATTTGGAAGGCTATTTTGTAGTTATCTTTTATCAAGTAATTCGTGTATATCTAGTAGGTAGGTAGTTTTTTATCAGGTTGGCACGTTGTTTCTATGACGTCTCGCATCCTTGGTGATTTGTTTATTTACTTTCAAAATTTTATTTGAACTTGTGTCGGGCAAATTTTGAGGTTCTTCGTCTTTGACAAAGATTACAGGTGTAATCGAAACGTCAGACTATTAATTTTTTGTCAGTGTTTTCAAGTGACAGCGATCTATCCGACAAAATATTATCTTATATTATGGACGCTGAAAGCATTCACCCTCGTATGGATTAGATATGAATCAATGAAATAATGAATCAATAAAACTGCACATACTTACACTTTTAAACAAAAGTAAAGCAACATTTTCAAATAGCACTGAAAGCTATCTGTGTTCAAATCTTAAAAAATGGTACATAATGATTGCGAGCTCAAAGATCCTCAACAGATCGTAAATTCGTTTGGTGACTTTTTCCAAAGTACCTTCAGTGATCGAGAAGTTGTGAATGTACCTAAATCAATTAATAATTTTGGTAACTAGACCATCACCTTAAACTACATAACTAAGGAGGAAGTTCTAAAGCCTCTTATTTCCACGAAAAACGTGTTTACAGCCGGTGCCGACGAACTTCCAGATTTCTTACTGCATGATTGTGCCACAATATTTGCCAAACCAGTGCATTATTTGTTTAATCTCATAATTACATCTGGAACGTTTCCAGTGGTTTGGAAGAAAGCGATCGTGTGTCCAGTAGGAGAAGGGAGACCCTCACAGCGTACAAAATTATAGACATATATCCTTGCTGTGCAATTACGTTACAGTTTTAGAATCCATTATCTATAAACATGTTTTAGTAATTTCAGGTCTTATATCTCAAACGACCAGCATGGGTTCTATGACCAAAAGATCAACCATAACCAACCTCACAGTTTTTACCCAGTTCACAGCTGAAGTTGACAGGAGAAGCCAAGTTGATACGATCTACACAGACTTTGAAAAAGCATTTGATGCGATCAAACCTAGCGTCTTACTTAATAAACTAACTAAATATTGTTTATCTTATTCACTTATAACACTATTTAAATCTTATCTGATTGATAGGCAACAGAGGGTCAGATACGGTAACTAATATTCTACTTCATTTATCCCAACATCCGGAGTCTCGCAAGGTTCTAACTTAGGACCTTTATTATTTTTGGTATTTACCAATGATATTTATGATGGAATATCCTCTTCTATACTTATGTTTGCTGAAATACTTAGAAATTTTTAGAGAAATTCAGTCAATAACGGATTTCCAATACCTTCAAAGCGACCTAAATGTAATCAATAATTGGTGCTCTTCCAACCACCTTCAACTTAGCATTCGAAAGTGCAATATTGTTTCTTACTCCAGAAAAGTTTCACCAATATTTTGCTCACACAAATTAGGTGATACTATTCTTCAAAGAAGTAATCTTATTAAAGACTTTGGTGTTTTTCTTATTTCAAACTAACGTTTAATGACCATACCAATACCTTCAAAGCGACCTAAATGTAATCAATAATTGGTGCTCTTCCAACCACCTTCAACTTAGCATTCGAAAGTGCAATATTGTTTCTTACTCCAGAAAAGTTTCACCAATATTTTGCTCACACAAATTAGGTGATACTATTCTTCAAAGAAGTAATCTTATTAAAGACTTTGGTGTTTTTCTTATTTCAAACTAACGTTTAATGACCATGTCCTGAACGTGGTAACTATAGCTTATAAGTCATACGGATTTATCTACCGTAATTGTCGAAATCTTAAGTAGGAGAAGTCATTGATTTCACTTTTCAATTCCCTGGTAGTGTCTGGTCTGGAATCTGTCCCACGGGTCAACTCACGAACAGCTTTTGCTTTTTATGTTTCATTTAGTAGATCTAATGTACATGCTGGGTCTCCACTAGTTATTATGTGTGAGATGTGTGATGCCATATCTTCAGATTTCGATATGTTTAATGACTCAATAAAACAGCTACTAGATTGTGTGGCACGTATGTTTAGCAGTGAGGGGGCTTAGTTTGTGAAATTCTTTTATAACTTAGTCGGCGTTTTTAATTTTTTTATCATTGTATTTTTCGATTGCGAAATTATCGAATGTAAAACGAGAATTTAAATTTTCTAAAAAGTTATCAATGTTCTTTTTTGTGTCAAAGATGGTAAAAATATCCATTAGATTTTTCGGTTAAAATTCCCTAGGGTTTATTGACAAAACTAAGAACAGTAAACGTGATGTAACATCGTTATTCTCTAGTGTACCTGTAGATGTAGCGTTGAAATACCTGGAAGATCTACTGGCTATTAAACACAATGATAAAATTAAAATTCAGGGATGTATTCTATTAACCTCGTTATGCTTGTTCCAGAGTTGTTCACAGAAGAAAACAAGTGTATTGAAAGAGCCCTAAAAGATTGGTTTGATTGATAAGTGTAGCGAACACGAGTCGATAATTTACAACGCAAAATTTGGTTAAGTACCATAAAAAGTGACAGTAATGAGAATTTGTTTTGTTTAATGGATTTTTGTCTTCAAAACAAAATCTTAAATATTCAAACAAACAAGATACAGTCGCTCCGTATATGTAAAATGGGTCTCAAGAAATTTCTGTTTCAAATATCAATTCCATTTGAAGCAAAAATTGTCTCATTATTCTTGTGGAATACCTTCAAATACTTCACAATTTTATCATCAAGAATTATTGTATGAAAGAAACAAACCACATATATTAGGTATAATAAAACTTCGGTTTAAGAATCTCATTAGTGGTTTGGCTATATTTCTTTAAAAAAGGGCGTTATTTAGGTATGCTTTTCATATTATACCTACATACTTATAATGAGCCTGCTTGCCACGGCTAGCGTTTTGTCAAGAAAGAAACTTGATCTCTCTCGTAAATGCTTTCCAAGAATTTCAATTTGCCAAACTGTCAATATTTAGTAAAACACCTTAGCCCCAAAATTTGTCAGTTTTCGCTAATCGAACAAAGGTTTTGACGATGTTAACAGCCACTCCAACTACACGCTTCTCTAGCTTTCAAAGACGTTTAAAAATAAAATGCGCCATCCCCTATCGTTTTTAACTTTTGTTGCTAATCTCCTTTATGCATTTGAACCGGCCGATTCCGGTAGTAATTTAAGAGGCTTACGTTTTTGGTTCTAGGGGTGGTCCGTTCTTAGCGCTAATCGTCGCTTATCTCCTTGTGCTAAGGCCCTGTCCCTTTGTGTTTTTCGTTCTTCACGTTGAGGTTACTTAATTAACGATATCATACGGAAGGACGCAGGGGCACTAACGCAGATTAGATAACCTAATTACGACCTGCTATCTTTAGTTTTAGTAGGATCCTCAAATTAAATTGTTCGGACCCCCCAAATAGGAATTTCTGTACATTCCTGGCGAGTTTCTTTTTCTGTGCGACAAAATTTTATAGTTAGGTTAACCAGAAAAGGGAGTTCGCTTGTGGTATATTTCTTAGTTCCTGCAAACTCTAGAAATTACAGCATACAAGGTATCTAGATTTGCTATTTGGTTAGGACAGAGTTTGTTAAAAAGTTTGCAGGCTTCGATTTAATTTTTTCTGTCTCTGTTAAATGGATTKTTTTTCACAAAGAATACGATCACATTTATTTTTTACGTCTTTTTCATCTTCGTCAACACTCTTGAAGTTAAGTTTTTATATTTTTACGGAAATCCTACTTATCCTCAAAAATTTTCTAATGCAATCTCGTCGAAGTTTACTAAACAAACTGAAAATATCTTATATCAACCCTTTTGCTTGATTCTCATCTGGATTTGACGTTGACGGGATAGGAGGTGGGCATGGACAAGAAAATACACAGAATTTTTATTACAACAAATAGACAATGAACAAAAGGTTGATAGCATTTACACTGACATCTGCAAAGCGTTTGACAAAATTGATCATTTTATAATGCTTAATAAATTGGAAGACATTGGTCTGTGTGATTCTCTTCTTGCGTGGTTTGAATCATATTTGTTTGATAGGAGTCAGTTTGTAAAGATTGGTAGAAATAACTTCAGGTGTTCCTCAAGGATCACATCTAGGTCCTTTGTTGTTTAGTATCTATATAAATGACATTTCCAATTGTTTCCATCATTCAAATTTTTTAATGTATGCCGATTATTTAAAAATCTATCGTTGTGTTTCTTCTATAGACAACTGCAAGCTCCTCCAGGAGGATATTGAAAGGCTGAAATCGTACTGCCAGAGTATTAGTCTTTTTTAACATTGATAAATGTTGCGCGATATCATTTACCAGGAATAAGAGCATTATAAAATTTGATTATAGTATAAACAGTAGCTTGTTGAATAGGGTAAATTCAATTAGAGACTTGGGTGTTGTATTTGATTCAAAGATGCTATTTGGTGAACATATTTCCTATATTGTAAGTAAGGAAAATAATAGTCTAGGATTTATTTTTACACTTTGTTCTGAATTTAGAAAATGGAAATCTTTTAATTCTTTGTTCATGGCTTACGTCAACAGTGTTTCGAACTATGCTTCGGTTATTTGGAATCCCCAATATATTGTGTGCATTAATAGCCTTAAAAGGTTTCAGAACAAATTCCTTTATGTTGCTCATAAACCTTCTGTGTATAACACTAGGTCTCATAATTTGTTTTATGTACCAGTACATTTCACTAATGCCTATGCAAACTTCCCACTTCTTAGAAGTATGAAGTTCTACAATTCATTAAGCAGGCTAACTAATCCATCACTTGAAATTGATATACGAGGCATGTTTTTTAAGTAAGTACCGTTTTGCGATTCCGCCGCCGTAGTGCTACGGTCGGAGTTCCGCGCATGCGCGCTGGTTACCTACATCTCTTGTCTACGCACTGACGCCATTACAGTTTGATTCTTCATTGTATACGTTGTTTACTGAGTGTTTAAGATGCCTCCGACAATCGTGAGTCCCGCCGATTGTGAAGTACGGGCTGTTATACGATTTCTTAGTGCTAAAGGCGTAAAACCGATCGATATTCATCGTGAGATCTGTGAAGTTTACGGACAAAACATTATGAGTGATTGAATGGTAAGGAAATGGGTGAGAGCATTTAAAGATGGCCGCACAAATGTGCATGATGAAGAACGGAGTGGGCGTCCTTCGGTCGTTAATGAAGATTTGGTGCAGAAAGTGAACGAAAAGGTGAGAGAAAACAGACGCTTTACAATTTCATCATTGTGTGACTGCTTTCCTCAATATTCTCGTAGTGTTTTGTATCGCATTGTGACCGAGAACTTGAATTACCGGAAATTGTGTTCACGTTGGGTTCCGAAAATATTGACGGATTTGCACAAAACCCAACGTTTAGGCAGTGCATTGACTTTCCTTGAGCGGTACCGCAATGAAGGTGAAGATTTTTTAGACCAAATTGTTACTGGTGACGAAACATGGGTGGCCTACGTCACACCAGAATTGAAACAACAATCCATGGAATGGCGACATTCATCATCACCCAAAAAAGTGAAGTTTAAGCAAACAATTTCTGCCCGGAAAATCATGTGCACAGTTTTTTGGGACAGAAAAGGAGTATTGCTAGTGGAGTTTCTGCCTCGTAATGAGACAATCAATGCAGCGTCTTATTGTAAGACATTGAACAATCTGCGTCGTGCAATCCAGAACAAAATACGTGGCAAGTTGAGTAAGGGTATCGTTTTGCTGCATGACAATGTCCGTCCACATGTAGCTAATCGGACCAAAGATCTCATCAAATCTTTTAAATGGGAAACTCTAGATCATCCTCCATACAGCCCTGATTTGGCGCCCAGCGACTACCATTTGTTCCTGCACTTGAAGAAACACCTGGGTGGTCAGCGTCTTCAAGATGATAACGAAGTCGAAACATTCGTGATACAGTGGTTAACAAGTCAGGCGGCAGAATTTTATGAGGAGGGTATTCAAAAACTGGTGCCACGTTATGACAAGTGCCTCAATATTCACGGAAATTATGTAGAAAAGTAGATTAAGGTACAGGCTTTCATGTAAGATAACATTATTGCGATATCTTTGCACGTCTTTTTTTAATTCCAAAACGGTACTTACTTAAAAAACATGCCTCGTATTTAGTGATTCTGTATACTCATTTCGGAGAAAAATTTTTAAAGTGATTTTTCCTTTTCCTTTCGTATTTTGATAGTTTACTTCTTGCATAATGTTATAATCATAAATTAGGTATTAAGTTTACATTTTAATAGTTTCTGTTTTGCGGTGTGGTTTATTCTATACTATGTTAATTTCATTATTGAATAAGTTGTAAGCACTGTTTTAGGTTCGTCCTGTTTGTGCTTCTGTATATAAATAAATAAATAAATAAATAATTTCAAAACGGGAAACTGCCTCAGTTTCTAAAGCTTTCCCCGGTTGTGTATACGAAAATGTCTCTATCTTATGCCGTAGGTCTAAAAATTAACACAACACAACATATCCAATTTGTCTTTTTATGGTGTTTTATAATTTTGTCTCTTGCCGCGTGAATATTATTTATTAATTTTTTCATCGATTTCATCTCTTTCGGGCTTCTTGTTAAAATCATGTGCTTTCACTCTCTAAAGTAGTAGAAATGGTTTTGTAACTCTTAAGATACTGACACACTCGCTCTAGCAGGGACCATTCCGAGTACAGTAACTTTAAAGTTTTCATATTAGCTGAATTATCGCATAATATATTCAATGCGCTTTTCATTTTTAGGCTCCACTCAAGCATTTCGAAGGTTGAGTTCCACCATGTTATGACAACAATTTTTGGCATTATCATTTTTAAATTCGTAGTGTTGCAATACCGTTAGAAAACTTTGCGTAAGTGTGTAGAATTTTTTAGCTTAGTTGCGATACCATTATTTTTTTTGTTACTGGCGAATTAGTTACTTTAATTGTATTTTAATCATCGCTTTCGGCAATCAGAATATTTTCAGTACAATCAAATTCAGAATGCAGAACCTCCATGAAATCTCTTGCCCCCAAATTAATTTATATGTGCAATACACACGAAAGGACAGTTTTCGGAATCGATAGTAATTCTTAAGTTCATTCATGAACGTGAAATTACTATTTGTGTTGTCTATGGTAACTCCTTGTACAGAATCTGCCACGTATCATAGAAATGAACTACATCTGAAAATAACTTTGCTATGGAGATACCACTGTGCTGGCCTAGCGCCGGAACAAAATCTAAAAGAATTTTTTATCTATGAAATGTGCAGTTATTCCCATTTCATGTTATCATCATTAATACTTAACTAGGCAGGTAGATGAAAGGTACATATACGTTATTGACAGCTGTAATAACTGGGCAAAATTCTGCCAACATCGGTATGTTACAACTCACCGCCTACCTTGCAATTTCAATCATCGATGCCATAAAAAATAAATAATAATTAGCGAGAAATTTATAATTTTTTAATGCAATTTGTTTTTATACCAGCGTTTATTTAATATTTCATCTCAAGTTTACCCATACCGCTCAAAAATTACGAACCGCGTTATTACGGCGAACGTTTAAATTGGGAATAGGCGACACAACTTGACCAACTGAAATTCATTTGGGTTTGTGTTTAGGTCCTTCAGAATCTGCACCGTTAACGACCGCAGTTGACGGTTAACGTAGTAAAATTTTCTCGCATAAAGATGCGTCTCAAGCGAAATGATCGGTCGKCTACGATAAACTTTGAATGTACTCGGGCTATTCGTACTGCGAAAGAAAGCGATAGAGGTTTTTAATAACACTGGTAGATGGCAGCAACTTGCAAGTGTAAAATTTTTACATTTTTTATCGCCTTATTCAAAATGAAACATCATAATAATCATGCAGTAGGAAGACGTGACATTGGAAACTTTCAATATGCTCTAAACAATTACAACACGGATAAGATTAAGTGCTCTATTATTTAAATTAAGTATTGTTTCACAAGTTTCGTTTCCTTTTTTAGCGTTTTTGAGCTTATTATAGTTTGAGTTTTGCTAAATTCTTTGTTTAACATTCGATTTGGAGAAATTTAAGGTCGCTTAGAGCAGAAAACGAATAAATAAGCGGCGGTATACGAATAAAAATAAAGGGTATAGGGTATAGAGTATAGGGTGTCGCTTACCCTACTTGGAAGGTCACGAGCCGCCACTGCAACTCACGGTCTTTACGTGGATTGCCATCAAGTATCAAACAGCTTGAAAATGCTTGATATCAAGTCAAGCAGCGTAGTGGCAAAATCAAGTCAAGACAAGCTCTAATTTTTCAAGTATATTTTTTTCAAGTCAACTCAAGCCGTTCAGAGAAATATCAAACTGCTTGACTTGATGAATCCCTATTCAATATTGATGCATGTTTGCTTGAATTATAATTGGCTGGTGATTACTGTGTAATAAGTCGATGGTGCTTCTAATACAGAAGTTCGTGTCCAGTTGGATCATTCATTCTGTTTTGATTATATTCCAATTTATTATACTTTAGCAGTATTTTTGAATTCAAAAACCACAATAAGTAGTATGAAAATTAAACCTCCATAAATGAAAGAAATATGTTCACTGTAAGGAAATAAATGTTCAGCTTACCAACTTTTATGTTTTTTGCACAAAATTTGATGGACGTTTGTATCGGTTATATATATATTCACGTAAATATTTCTGCATTTAAAAATGTTGCTTACCAGCGGCCAGATACGTAAAAATAAGTCAGTCCAATGGCCCATCCTTCCGATCGAGGTACCTACCACAAAACCTTCTGTCGTAAGTTGAGAATGTTTGCTTTCTTTACAGGTTAAAGTGACATTTAGTAAACAGCATAAAATACCACAATCCGTAAAGCACATATTTGTAGAGGATATTGACAATGGACCAGTTGGCTGCGCTTTTGTTTCTCGACTTGTCTAGCTCTTGTTTGAAGATTTCCAATGTTGACGAATCTTTGTTAGAACATTCACCAGGGCTTGCGACACATTCCCTGTTGACACGGCGGATTTTCACACAGCAGTGAGGTGAACGAAGAAAAAATTAGGTGTAAACCGAACTAATTTGCGACGTCCCACTTTTGGACAGCTTTATCAGTTTTGGCACCCATTTTTCTTGTGTACATAGTTCGAAAGTGAAGCGGATAATTGGTGAACCGCACCCCGATTTATTTAACTTTCGTTTGCCACCTAAGTGCAAGCCTCCACTCAAGCTATTTTTATTGTGACCACTTTGAACTCTTTGTTTTAGCCCCAATAGAAAATAGGGATATTTTTTTGGCAGCTACATATTCAATTAGGTAATACATGATAGGTAGGGAGTAAGGAAGTGGGTACCAGGGTGAATGCTTTCAGCGCCCATAATATAAGGTAATAGTTTCTCTGAAAGATCGCTGTCTCTTGAAAACACTGACAAAAAGTTATTAGTCTGACGTAAACTCGGAACGGGTGTCTTCCGGTGCTTAGAAGTTCACACACTTATAGAACTTGAGTCGCTCTATGATTGTTGAAGATCCTATAGCCATATCTCGACGCGTTATTTTTTACGAATTTTTTTTCGCACCCAAAGAACACAGTCTTCGATAAATACGACCCTGACGTCCATAGCTGTCGTCTAATCTCGAATCTGAGGGCATAATCGACTTTTTTTAGCTCAAAATACCACCGCGAAACTGAAATCATCAGCAGTTCTAAACGGATAGTCGTAGATCAATGAAATTTGATACACGTAATTTGATCTGCTTTTTAAGAATCTCTTAGTCACTATTATCACAAACTAGATCTAATAAACAACCAGTGTTTTCTACAACATTATTAAACTAAAAAACACCGTCAATTGCATAATTATCATACACAAGTTGGTATATAATACAACAATAAAACAAAATTAAAACACACTAGATTTGTCACAGGTGTCACAAATCCATCCTTTAGAAATATACCTATTATATCTTGCATTAAAACACAAAGAACTGAAAAATTCATCATTAAGCCATGTTTCGGTCAGTATAATAGTACTATACTCTCCCTCAATCGCAACCCCTTACATTTGAAAAAATCTCTAATTAAACCGTGGCGATGTTGATTGATTGAGAAAATTATGTGATTTTGAGATTTTTTGCGATTCGAAAAGCTTTCTAACGCCTACCCCTTGTGGTCAAAATTGTCCATGCATCAGTTCCGGTATATACATACTAATGTGTCTCAAAAGAAGTATAATTATTCGGCTACTTTGAATTTAACTTTGAGATCTCGATCATTTAATCCTAGACGGAAGATTGAAGCTTCCTCTTTATAAAACTTTATAACTATGGATAGTTTCTGGTTTCACTCCAGTAAGATGTAAAATCCCTTTTCTATCTCGTATAATAATTGCGGTAAATCCGTCCTCAATGCCATATTCATATTTGGAAGCCGGATTAGGAAATCGTAAACCAAAGAATGCGAAGATACTGGCGAGAAACAAAATCGAAGAATTAAAAAAACACCTGATATAAAAATTCTTGGCACATTGTGATAGTTTCTTTTATTCAGATTATGGTGCAAATATAAAACGCCTAAATGTAAATTTCTCACTAGAAAAAACTTTTAATTGTATTTTTTTTATTTTATTATTACTTGGTTTTTCAGTTTTTTCTTATTTACTACTTTTCTACTACATAAGGAAAATAAGAAATTGCAATATATTTTGTCAATTACATATTTTATCTTCAATATAAATGTTTTACATTTTACATTCGCAAAATGACCGGGCAATTCAGCAACATAACTGAAAAAATGCAAACACGTGTCGTCATCTAACAGTAGCTTGACGAACTATATTTATCTATGGTACAAGACAGCTTAGCAATTTAGGTCTCTGTACCTTCCGTTGTTGGCATTCCGATTGGTGAGTCCCTGTTTTAGCCAACGAAATCAAGTTCTTACAGATTGTCGATAGGTGATGCCTCATGTTGAGTGTATGTAAAGTCCCTAGATAGATAAAATACCGCAACATGTTCTTTTAATAAGTTAAACACAATGTGACACAATTTCTGTTGTATATCGGACAGACGTAAGGTTTTGTTTTCGTTTCAATTAATACGATTACAAAACCTAATCATTTATTATCATAACCATAAAATTACCGTATGGTAATACTTATCGTAATATAGCTATTAACAAACTTATGTACTACAACATTTTTCTACTCTAAACGATCTTAATTTCTTTAAATCGCATATTAAACAACTAATTTAGCAAAAAAAAAATAAATTCAAAAACACTTGAAAGGTAAATGAAACTTGTGAAAAAGCACTTAATTAAAAAAAATTGCAACTGCTCATAGCATATTGAAAGTTTATATTAAATATTCCTATGTCTTATCACATGATCATTATATTATGTGCTTCACTCTGAATAAGATCACATATGATAGTAGTATTTATGTTCTTACCTGTGGAAAGTAAAGCCATGTTTTCCTATGTCGATTTTTTTAACAATATAAATAACATTGCAACATTAATAAAGCAGTAAATTTATAAACATTTTTATTTATTTAGGTTCAACTATACTTTCATTATAGACCACTTAGTGCCTCACCCGTATAATTATTTTTTTTTGGTACATCAGTTTCTTTACCTATTCTCAAAATTTGGTGTGATTACTTCTGCTGAATTATTCCACATGGTAGAATAGTATTTAATTTTTTAATGAATAAAACAAAACATATTGCAACAAAGTATATTTATTGCCACACTGTCTTTCACACCATTTCTGATTCTGATAGGTACCTACCTAACAGTAAACTATATGCACAAAAAATGCTAGGTACAATTACTTTACATTACAAATCACAATAAGTATAACAACAAATAAATACATGACATAACAATAAAAAAATTTTACTTCTTTTAATTGTTTCTTAATCATCTTCGTCATCAGATTGTGACTCTCCTTCTAATGCAGTCAGAACCTCATCTTCTAATTCTTTACTGGCAAGGATTTCCATTGAATTTTTCTCGGCCTGATGATATTTCTCAAAGACATCCTTTGATAGTTCCCAACATTTCAAATTTAGTACTACGTTGTCTAACAGCTCTTGTGTATCGGGCATTAATTTAGCAAAAACTCTAAAATAAAATCAGTTTATACTTCAACTGACATTAAATTGGCAACTCTTATTCCTATTATTTTTTATGTTAGTTAATTTCAGTAAAAAAAAGTTTATTTAGACAGTCTACAAGCAAAAAAAATCCTTTGCCTTACCATATTAAATTTATTGACACCATCATTTACTGAAATAGTGTGGCATTGTTTTGTCAACAAATTGTTTACATGTTAATGAAAGTATGTTACGTGCTATTGAAAGTTTTTGGTGGGAATTTATCCAAGTTTTGTTTTATTCTTTCATTTCATTAAGGTACCCCTTATTCCCCCCCCCCCCCCCCCATCAAGATCTTTATTGTTTTTGCTCCCAAATTTTTTAGGTGAATGAAAAACTAATAAGATATGAAAAAATATTTAAATTACACTAAAAACCTTATTTTAACAATGTTAGTCAAAGAAACGAATTTTGTAATAAAATATAGATTTTCTTTTGAAAAAAATAATTTAAAATAGATTTTCTGGCCATTTTGAGATTCTAATATTTTGTCAGGAAGAACTCAATTTGAAAGTTTTAGTAAGGAGACTATCTAAAATATCCTGCAGTACACCTGCTTAAAATGTTCATAACCCGTGCAATACATTGAACAATGACATCATCATCAACTACTATGCAATATTTTGATCCAAAGGCATCGTAAAAAATACAATCTGTACAAAATAGACAATGTCAAGAGCCTGCTACAACCCCAGAAAAGAAAACATAATACACATATCGAGCTTCATAAATGAATACTGAATTATTTTTTCTGTACTTAGAACAACTATGCTTCAAAATCAAAGCAGAATCTCTTTTAGCCTAACCAAACTATGTAGCGCACCCTAAATTCATAATTTTAATTTAAATAATTACAGCAAAATCAAAAGGTTGTGAAAAAACTTTAAAATGATACAGCACTGAAAATTAAATTAAAAACATCTAACAGGTATAATAAAATTGAAGGCAAATCCAAAGTAAAAAATAAAAGTTACCAAAAACAATAACAAAAAACATTTTCCCAATGAACAGGCAAACTTGCAAAAATTTTAGGAAAATCGTTTATAATGTACTATTCAAAACATGTTCAAATACATTACTACTTACTGATAAAGTGGCAAACAAATCTCCCGCAAAAATGATGTCTGCAAATCTGGAATGGATGCTTTGTCTCTATCCATCATCTCAAGTGGCTGTTTGCCTAAATTCTTCTCCATGTCACCCTGTCTGAAGAATTCTGAATATATTAGCAATGCCGTATTTTTTGTATTTTTCCAATCCTACAATTTACATTTACACAAATTTGTAGAAACATATATAATTGAAATCTACCTTTGTCTGATCGCATAAATCAGCACATGTCATCAATAAACACAAGAACAAATATCTGTGTTCTTTGTAACACTTATTATAACCCACCTAAAAGATAAACGATGTCAAAAGTGAATTTGAGTTATAACATCCATTAGTACCTGGGCCATATTGAACTGTCGGGGAAAAATACTGATATGGTTTTGAAGATCTGTGGCTAGAGTTAAGTCTTTTAGGATATCCAGGCACAAGGTGTATTCTTTCTGATTCAAAACTTCCAAGAAATTACAACCCTAAGAAGAAAAACTTAACTACACACTTTTTTAACTATACAAAATATAAAATTATTTTACAACTGAATTTCAAATTTCCTACAGACTAATTGATATATAAAATGTACCTCTGTATTTAATATACAAAGCGTTTGTGCCAGGTGATGCCTTTCCATAACTGAACCTTCACTAGAATAAAGGCTTGCTAATGCACTGTCTGATGCAAGCTGGAAAGAACTGGTAGTACCCCTGTGGTCTATGTCATGGCAAATGGATGATACTAAATACATCAGTGCTTCCAAATGTCTACAAATTAAAAAAATATGGTAATAATGAGCAAGGCAAATATTTCACTTATCACGAAATTCACAGAATTCTAGTATGCATGCTTAAATAAAGAAATTGTATTAATTTTAAATAACAAATTATACAAAGTGCTTTACTAATTTGTTTCGGAATATATTGGATATTAACTTTGGAAGGAGTTATGTATAAGTGTTTATACTTCAAGATTATAATAAAAAGTGGGTAAAACCACCAAAAATGACCATTTTTAAAGATATGCTTTTACTCAAAATTCACTATGGTGTCACAAACAAATAGGTTTATGATAAAACTTAGTTAAATTACTAGATAATAACAACAAAATCTTCTAAACTGTTTCAAAATATAGAAAATTACATTTGGTGAACTCAAATATCTTTCTTATCTCAAACAGAATCATATGAAGATTTTCTATTGTATTGATGCAAAATTTAATTCTGAATACACTGATTTAAGTTTCTCTAAACCAATGGTTCCCAAACTTATTTGGCCTACCGCCCCCTTTCCAGAAAAAATAATGCTCAGCGCCCCCTGGAAAGTATTTCTTTTTTTTAATAGCAATTAAATAGAAAAATATATGTATTAATGTTTATTACCTTTTTCATAAAATATAGCAAAGAAAGGTGTAAATTAGAAACATTGAAGTTTGAAATTATAAAACTATTTATTGAACTGAAAAAAGAAACGTAATATAAAAAAGGTAAAAACATGTTGATGAAAGGGACCTGTGTGCTGTCATAAATGTAGTAATCATTGGCTCTATTTTCGTAAGCAGTAATCTGTTTGCAATCGGTTTCTTTTGTTCTGTTAATAAATTGATTACCGCACTGAATCCAAGTTCAACCAAATATAGTGAAGGAAATGCAATTAAGTACTTTTCAATTACAGCCCATATTTCAGGATAAACCGTAGGAATCTCCTTTTGCAGCCAAAATTGTTGATAGCCGTCTTTGGATTTAATTTTCAATTCATCATTGGTAGTTACTTCCATCAGTTCTTTTTGTAACTGTGTAGATTCTTCCGTGTTTGCACTTGAAAAATGATCCAAAATCCAATCAAGTAGGGGAAGCCCGGGCAAAGTGAATAACTGAGGTAAAGCGAATAATCGATATTTCTAGAAAGCTATAACAGATGGTATTACAAGTGGCTGCCGTGTAGGCGAGAGACTTGTCTGTCGACGCCATGACAGTCGATTCAAAACATTAGAAGGCGTTCGTTTGATGTGATGATAAAAAAAATCGTTTTGGGTGTTTTTGTTGTGATTTTCGTTCAGGTTTGTGATCATTTCATTTATTTTACTGCAAGCTAACTGAGAAACAATTTAGTTATGTATATTAATGATGTTTTCGAGTATTATTTATGATAATAATATTACATCGAGCCGGTATTGAAATCTTAGCAAAAATAGGTATATTTACAAACATACACTTTGGGCAAAGTGAATAGGGCAAAGAGGATAAGTTAACCGCTTTACCCTTAGTATTTTGTAGTTGTATTTTGTCGTGTCGTGACACGTAAAATGAAAGAAAAAGGGAAATCATTAGGAAAAGGAAGAGCTAAGAAAAAGAAAATGTAAAACCTAATACCAAAAAACGAAGAGAACAGTGTTCATGCCTGATCTGCGCGGAAGACTATGTGGAACCGCCAATAGAGGATTGGATTCAGTGCTTGTAATGTCGCTGTTGGGTCCACGAAAATTGTACTTTATATGGTAGCTACTACTACATCAAATGTATACCATGGAAATGCAGACAAAATATTTTACTGATTCAACTTTTGACTGTGTAATAAACATTATTTCGCCAATGGTTCTGGTACTCTGGCATAAAAAAAATTTTGACTACACTGCAGCTGTTTTTTTGTTACATTGTCCAAGTCCTTCTGGCGATTTTGCCCCATTTGCCATAAACTAACAGCATGTGAATTCAAAAAATAGTCGTTTTAAAACCTTCCAATTTTTATTTTTCTGGATATCTTTAATTAAAAATTTTTGTTGACACTCTATATACAAAGAATATATTAAAACTTACGTGAGATAACCGTTCTCCACCAATTTTAAGCTCTTAAGCGTGGCATAACTGAAATGCGCCACAGTGACAGCATGCATCCAGTTGTGATATGGTGCATCTTTGGGTTCCCTGTACCCCTTTTGCGCATACAGTAAAAATTTCGTTAACACTTCCGTCTTAATGTTGAACTTTTGTATAAATCCCAGGTTCGTAAACATCTGCAGCACATAACAGACAGTTTCACTCAACTGCAAATATCTGGGGTTGAACGTTAACAGATCGAAATGACGATGTTCATGAACTGTTGGACAGCAAATCACGGCTACCACATCTGCTGAGGACACCTGCAAATAGCAGAAAAACTGTAATATTGAATCGAAAGTCACAGTCTAGTTTTCTTTTAAAAATCTATAAAATAATGTCCTGACTGGCTGATTGATCATTGCCGAGCATAAACTATTGAAACTAGACGCAAGAAATTTGGCCAATGAGGTCCTTCCATATCGTAAACACCGACTAAAGTAAGATTTTGGAAAATTCTACTCCTAAAAAGTGAAATAAGGGATGAAAGTTATTTTTAGGCAGAAAAATAGATATGTCAGCAATGAACTGTCATGATGACAAAGCCACCTAGCCACCTGCATACATTAACCTGACAGCAGCATACGGATTCTGTTTACTTGACACGCTTGGAGTCGAGTCGACAGACGAAGTCGATACCTTATCCGATAGTGAGTGAAATGCGATTCTGTAGCGCCTTCATTTTCGATATCGAATAACTCGACAGTGGGACCTGTTACAGAGACTATGCGCTTGCGTCTTTAAAGGAGAGAAAATACTTTTTTGACAGTTGCAGGACTATGTGATTGCGCCGTTTAAGGCAGGAATTATTACGCTTTTATCCAACGGTTTTTCAACAGTTCATTTTTTCCATCCTTCTGTTTGTTACTTGTTATTTGCTAGTTGGCCTCCGGGAAGAATAGAAGTAATCGAGATTATCGATTGTTGTCTAGTGCTGTCTACTATTAATTTTATTTAACACAAAGTTACTTTGTGAAACAGTTGCAGTTAAGAAAAATATAACTTTACCTACTAAGGATATTATTACTCGCTAGCTTGCTACTGTAGTATAATTTAGGTAAGAATTTGCTAAAAATATGAGAAACTATTTGCCTAATAATGTTATATTTATAAGTGACAAAATGCTTCCCATAATGCATCAGTTTCTGCAGGAAGATGTAGAAAATCAAATGGGAAGAGATTTATTAAGACAAAGAATTATTTTTTTAAGGGATAGAAGTGATCCTTTTGGTCTTCCTGATGCTGGTTTTACAGAACTGTTTAGGCTAAATAAAGAACTTGTACGTGAGCTTATTGAGTCAGTGATATTCATTGATATCCGACAAAACAGTAAATAATTAAGTAATAAATAAATAACGGAAATAAAAGTTCTTACTGCTCCATAAAATCAATGATGATTTCCCAATGTGCTTCCTTAGCTTTAAATGCCCTTAAAATTAATTAAATATTTTAAGTTCGAATATAAAATAATGTATGTAGGTATGTCTACTTACATATTTGTGTAGAAAGAAACGAATTAAATACATCAACTGAACAGTGAACAAAGATACTCAACACACCGAGTACTGAAGCAAAATGTTCAAAATATCGCATTGCTGGTTATTTCCAAACAAATAAATAAACGGTAATAAAACATCTGCTGCCAGCATGTATTATTTCGAGTTTTAGTTCAAATTCGTACTGCCCTTCAACAAACGCCTACACCTAATAAGTGAGACAAGGATGCATCGATGCAGTCAGAGAGAGAATGCTATATTGAGTACCGTACTCGATAGCGTTCCAGTCGAAGCGACTTACAGAATCGCAAAAACGATAGCCATCGACCAACTCGCATCGGATCGAGTAAACAGAATCCCACTGCTGGCCCCTATAGCACTTTTTGCTGACAGGCAAGAACCGACATACATACATAAAAGTGCATGTCTATATGCTATGTTGTCTGCATAGCAACCAACTACAAATAGATCTATTTCTCTGTCATTACATTAAGGCAGCTAGTTGTAAAGTACTAAAATGTCCTTAAAATCAGAAGCCCTCTTTTTCAAACAACCTGACAGTTTTCTACTTTTGCCAATAATAAAATGGAAAGACAATTTACCATCTAAAAATATTCCCAAATCTTTTACAACATTCACAATAGCTAAAGATTTATTATTGAATAAGTCAATGAGGATAGAAGGAGATATTTTTTTCAAATATATTACTTGACAGTTGAAGTATAAACAATATTTGGTTAGAAATTACACCCCTATTTCCGATATCTAGGAATTGTTACAGAATATTTCCATATTTGGTATATAATATGATCTCCTTCTAAGCGAGCAAAGCTGCAGGCAACCGCTAGTATTATGTAAATTTTGAACTATACTGGCAAAAGCGTACCCAAATCTAATACCCTTATTCACTCAGTGAAATGTCTTAAATAGTTGCTTTAATGTCAAATTTTGACCAGATGCATTAGTATTTACTTAATTTAGAGAACAGTATAGTTAATAATCAAACAATACATTGTGGCAGAAGACCCAAATTTGTGCTCACTTGTCCACTGCTGTCCTTTCATAGTTTCTCCAAATGTCTGAAATTTTGTAGCTTCTGTCTTTTTCAATGAATGTGGTATTTTGTACTGAAATCGTTAATAAAAAAACTCGTTTCCCAGAAGTTTTAATAATTTGATTAATTAAAGGTTTTGCAAGATATTATTTAGAGATAAATAAATGATGAGACTTACCCTCATGTGATACATCATCAGCTCATTAGAAAGCTTCGACCTAGCCTGCGCATCATGGATCCTTTTGTACATAAGACTGTGCACAATGGATAGACCACAGTAAATACCGAATGCATTTGCAACTTCTTCATCAAAATAATCAAAAGCTCCGTCTTTCTTATTGCAAAGCTGTGCTACTCCAACCACCCCATTGTCATCTTTGATGGGAAAACATAAAATATTTCTGGTTCGAAAACCTGTTGCTTCATCAACTCCACGATAAAACAAAGGATGGTCATAGGCATTCTTGATGTTCAAAATTTTTCCTGTTGCTGCCACATGTCCTAAAAGAATTAAACTTTTTTGTTTGCGAAATACCAAATGTTTCAAAAGTTAAATTTGATATGTCTCACTATGCTCATAAGCATTCATTTTAAAGGATAAAAAACAAGGAACTGAGTGATAAAGCAAGCAAAGTATTATTCACTTTTAGAAGACCTATCACCTGAGTTTATATGGACCAATTTCGAGAAACACCAGTGAAACACCCTATAATTCTTATAATTCTGATATAAAAATTTTCATGGCAGGCAAATTGGTTTCACTTTTATTAAAGCTCGTCGGTACTATTTAGTTATATTTTCTCCTAACTCCTGCTATTGTTTCAGGCTTTTTCCATTGGAATAATTATTGCTCAAGCTACAGATGATAAAGGTGAGTGTTTTTTTTTCTATAAATACTTCACTCTGAAGTGTATATTCTCAGTAAAACATACAAGCACTTGGCTACTACATGGCATTAAATGATAATCTAAAATAAAACCTAAAAACAGTTTTGGTTATGTACAGAATTAATTTAAAGAGAATTTTATAATTTCTCTTTCTGATGTGGAATATTAAAATCAAGAAAAACTAAAGGACAGAAAAAAGAACTAGAACTGCTATAAGCCAAATACATTGAGTTTATTTGGATTCCAATATCTTTCTATTAAAAATATAATTATTTAAAATGCTATCTGCAGCATACTGAATATCACTTTGAGAATTTATTATAATTGAAAAAAATAAATACCAAAGCAGCATTAGTAAAGTTAGAACTGCTATTATCTATTTAATTATTTAATTTAAGCAAATGTCAAAAGCAAATAACTGTAAATAGACTGTTTTAATAGTAAAAACAATGATGAAGACAGCATACTGCTATCTTGTGTAACTATGGAGAAATTAAAATTAAACCTACTATTGTATTACCAAATTTACATTTATGTGTTACCTTTTAAAATTAATATAATGGAACCTTAAACTTAGAATTCACATAATCTTGTTATTTTGTTTAGTGTTACACCAAAAAAAATGTATAAATGAAGACTCTACTCAATATTATTACCTGCAATGCCCTGATCTTTCGCTATGCGCACTTCCGAAGAAGCAACACCATCAAACACTTTTGCCACCAAATGCATATGGTCAGGGTCCAGCAAGAATAAAGAGCACCTCTCTGCATTAGTAAGTCGTCTCGCTTCCATCATGATCTCCTCCAGAAGATCGCTCAGATCCGACAAATTCAAGAATAACTTTCTTGCAATTGCCAATAGCGTTTGACATTGTTCTTTGATCCGCGCTTCCTCTTCTGACTCTATGGTATTCTTGAAAATGGCCAAACAGAACCTAAAGGCTTCTTGTACTAGCTTCACGATAAAAGGTTCTGTCTTTTTGGTGTTAATGAAGCATATCAAGAAAAAAACATGGCGAGCTGGAGGCCCACAGATGTTACCTGTAGTTAAATAATAAACAACAGTCAGTGGTAGGTGTCTCTAAAAAAAGAACAACACTATGACATTCCTGAGGCCAAAACATAATGATCTAACCCAGCATATCGCAATCCAAAAGGATGATTTCGGAGATACAGTGTCAAAAGGTGAATTTGCTTTTAGTTTTTCATTAATAACTGGTGTATGCCCCATATTTGACTCTGTTTTTGGGGGTTAAAAATTAAAATCTGCTTTCATTTCATTGTAAAATGTTTTTGAGGTAATCTGTATTTTACTTTTAAATAAAATTCTTAAATAACAAAGGAGTATGCTATATTGTCTACATCAGAACAATCTGAGGACTGTTTGGCTTCACATGCTAAAATTTCTTATTATCCAATATCTTTTACTTAAAACAGTATTCTTCGTCTGTATATATGAAATGAACTTTTTAAATCCATATATCTCAAAAATGGCTGTTCAAAGCAACTCTTACCAGGTAAGACACTTTTTTTAAGGTAAATGATGTTTAAAAATAAAATACAGTGTGGCTCAAAAAAGTTCTTTCATTTTAAATGTGTGTAATTTTGCAGTGAAAATGAAAGCAGATGTGAATTTTTCACTTGTAATGTATAGTTTGTGATCATACCTTTACATCCTTGCAAGAAAACAACGGGAACAGCAGACACTGTAAAATGTTTGTCTTGTATAACGGTTTTCACCACTTTTTGAAGTTCTTCGCACAGTGGTACAGGTGCCGTATCATCTTTGTACTGCAACAAAAACGTGAATACATCGGGCGTTATGTCTGCCCTCACTGCAGCTGGCAGAGCTTTTGTACCGACCACTCTTACAACAGCCTCTTCGGCTTGTTGATGCAATGTTATGAAAAATACACTGTCGGCTTCTCCTTCTTTCTGAAACTGAGAATTGTTCTTTGATATAGCGAAAAATGATACATTATTGCTTGAGTCAATGAAAATAAACTTTTCAATTATTCTTAAATAATGGTACTAACTATCAAATAGCGCAAAGATTTCAAATCCTAAAGAGTACAGGGACACGAGGCCCATTATGACATATTGCATCTTGATAAATTTGGCATCCTTCCGCAGCACCAGTCTGGTTTCAGAATAGATTATAGTTGTCAGAGTGCACTTTTATATATTACTGATAAGGTATTCACTGCAATTGATAAAAATTATATGGTGCTATTGCTTTTATTAGATTTTACAAAGGCATTCGACATAGTTAACCACACTACTCCTTGCAATATTGCAACACACAAGAATTATTCCTGACACATTGAAATTATTTGAAAGTTATCTTACTAGCTGTATGCAGACAATGGTACTGGGTCTTCCCTTGGCTTGGTCTCATGTGGAGTGCCACAGGGCTCAGTGTTAGGCCCTATATTGTTTACAATTTACACATCATATATGACAAATAGTTTTCCTCTGCATGTTAATTCTGATTGTTATCATTTTCAAATTATGCAACCGACCATTCGCTAATTTTGAATACTGATGCTTTTTCTCTTGAATCAAGCAACAGGCTTGGGATTGATAGTGGATTATAAGCTTGGATTTAATGCACACATTATTAAGTATATTCACGAGTTTCATGAATTTGAAAAAAACATTCATTATTAGAAAATTATTAAGTTACCCTAACAAAATACAACTATGGTATTATCCCATTTCAATTATTCAGATATTATGTGTGCAAGAAGTTTGGATTACAATAGGCCTGTTCACTAAAATTTATTTTATTCCAAATTGTACATCATTCTATAGTATTTAAGTCGCTGATAAGCTACCAGTAAACAGAATTTCATTTGCATTCGTAGTTTTCAAACTATGGCCATCTAAAATTTTACCGTGCCCAAAAACGCTATCCCTGTGTGGAAGCTAACATATGTCACATGCACACTCGCTGCCAGGTATTTACTTTATACAGGGGGCGTGGCCGACTAGTATGCATGTGACATATTACTAACCTTCACACAGGGAACTTGGGCAAAGTTCAGATGGTCATAGTTTGAAAACGAGAAATGCAAATGAAATTTGGTTTTCAAGGTGCTAACTAGCGACATCTATACTACTTAATTTTTCGTAAATTGAAATTTAGTGAACAGGCCCATTGTAAGCATAAAATACAGCACATGCAGAATTGCTGTCTTAGCTAATTTTTGGAATAAGGTGCCATGAAAGAATCAGTGATACGCTTGAGGTTGTGCCGTTGATGAATATGGCGACAAGGTCTTTTTATCACTCTTGTTGTTTTTTTCATAGGATCTTAATTAAGGAATCTCCTAACAAAATTAGATACCAAACTGAACTTAATATTGGGCGCAAAAAATGTTGTTTCTATCCCATGTCATCGGCATCAGTTTTTCAAATGTAGTTTCTCATACAGTGCAAAAAATATTTATAATTGAGTTCCTGATAAAAATAAAAAAAATATTTGCTTGGAACACATCTACCTTGAGATTGCTTTCTCATTCTCTTATTCTGCATTTTGTTTTGTGTAAATTTAATGTTAATGGTCTCCAATCCAGATATTACTTATAATAAGCATTCTACATATATGTAATTGGATGGGATATGAATTAGTTAACTTTTTTGTTTTGTTAGAGTTAGCTTTCTTGTTTTCGTAAGTTTACAGTCAAATATCACACTCAGGTCCCTTACCTTCATAAATGCCTTCAACACTGTTATTTAATGAATAGCTGAAAATCATCAGTGTATAATCAAATTTTTGAATGTTGAAAACAGATGACAGTATTAAAAAAGAAAGGACCTAGGTGCAAGCCCTGAGGAACCCCTCAGTCCAGATATTTGAAATTGAACCAAATTAAGACGGGCAGTTGATACCAATCTGTAGCAGTTTGTTAATTAAAATTTTATGATTTAAATTATAAAAGCTTTTGTGAAGTCAGTATATATGCTAAATTCTGTATAAATAGGGAGGTTATAATCTACCGAACGCTTTTTAATGAAACCATGTTGATTGTAATTAGTTTCACTTCACTGAACTAGTTGAACACAGTAAAACACCATTTTCGGGGAATATCTTAAAAATGAGATATAACAGGTGACATAAAGTAGTGCGGCAATTTTTTATAAAGCAGGAGTGTATGTTGTCTTACCCTTTTCTTTATTTGGAAGTGATTTAAATTGATTTTCAACAGTGTTAATAGAAAATGACTTAGTATTTAGATGACTTATACTATTAGAAGCATTACTTAGTAATATATTATAGTAACTATCAGCAGGTATAAAATAGCTAGGAAAGTGTTTTAAAAATAGTTGACAAATTTTTTAATGTTACCGTAGGTCAGCTCGTCACCATATTGCATAACATTAAGAATTTACCGTTTTGAAAGGCAAAATGTCACAAATTTTTAGGGTTTAGTCGTTTTCAATTCTTTTTAAGTACAAAACATAGTCTTGTGAGTTCAAAAACTTTGAATGACCCCTTAAAATTTTAAAAGTTAAGTAACCCAAATGATGTCCAAATTTCTTCCATTTAACGAAAGCTTGATGGTGGATACCKTGTACATCATGGAAAAATCAAAAGGGATATGATTTTGGTCGCTATTGTACATAGTATATAAAACAAATCACAGCATATCAATAATGATGTGCTTCTGTGAGCAAAGATAATAAAATTCAATTACTTAGATAAACAGTGCCACAATACGGTCAATTAATTCCATTATCACACTGCAAACAAACCACAATCCATGCCTCAATCACTTAAATGAATTAAAGCGGTACCATCTGTTCTTAATAAAGCTTCGGCAAACTAAAAAACGTTTACTTACGTATTTGTTAAGCTTAACTTCCAAGGCACGTGTGTTATCATCCGTCAAAGTCTCGCACAGGGAGAGAATCTTCGATGGATCGCTCACTTCAAGCCGCAGCTGAGCCATCTCCAATACATCGCGGCTCTTATCTTTCTCTGCCCGTCTGCAGTACGGAGGCAACAGCAGCAGGTCTGGCTTGATCCTACGAGGAATTTTGTAAGTGGTGAGGGTATCCATATCAGGTCTGATTAAATATTGTGATGGCACAGTGAATTTTGATTATCTCCCGTCAGATTAGATAAGCAATAAAATATTTTATTGTTGATGTCCCTATGGTAATGTCAGTCAGTTTTACGGCCAATAAGGATATTATAGCTTATAATGCTCCATAAGGGGGGAGTTTAACTGCAGGCCACACTGACTTCAATTAAGCTAAGTATAGTCCTATATAACTCTCAGTCACTGAATGTTTATGGAGTTAATTTTACTTCGAGCTTCTTTATTGATCTCAAGGCACTAATTAAATAACAGCTGGACAGTCGTTCTTGTTTTCATTACTAAATGGAATCTCCAACATTTGAATCTTTTATATTTTTAATAATAAAACGGGAATACTTACCATAGTAAAATGGATCGCTAATAAGTACGATCTTTTATATACAACAATTCAATCCCTCACCACATAACGAATGTTTAGATTCACATTTTAAAAGATTATTTCGTATTCCACATGTGGAAGCGCTATTTAAAATTCAAATTCTGCACATGACCTTAATGCGAGCGTAAAAACATCCTGATGCTGACAACAGCTGTAAACCACACGCACAAAATAAATAAATAAAACTAAAAGAGGCTAGGCTGCCAACTTTGCATAAATCGTTAAAATGCTTCCAGTTTTAGTCGACTTTAACCGCATATTTTTAGAATACTACTGCTGTAATACAAGGTGCTTATTTACAATTTTTCGATTTCAAAGTATAAACCAACTAATTTTGTAGGTAATTAACCATGAAAACGGACTTCATTCTTTCATCATGGTAGAATTACTAGAATTGTGATTATTATTATTTCAGCTTATTTGAATCAAAATAGGTAGGTAGCTCTTTTGATTTTTGAACCAATAAGCCATCTGGAATCACGAATCAGGCGGGAAATGGCGTAGCAAGCGTGCCACTTTAAATTACTCAATAATTAAATTAATAAAAACTGCTCTAAAAGTGAATATATTTCGCTAATTAGCTATTAAATCAAATTATTTTCTAATCCATCTATGTAGGTATTTTATTTTAGATTTATCTTTTTTATTTATTTATCGTTTTTAGAATCGCATTAGTACTTAGATGTGAAATATTTATGTGTTATTTATATCAAGTATATATTACTTAAAAGCTTTAAATATTTCCAATTGCCGATTTTGATTTTTCATTCTTTTTCTTTTCCTCATTTTTTGCAATTTACGATTTGTGTTTTAACTGTTGGTTGCCCTGAGATTGCGATGTCAATGTCATCTGCATGACCTGTAAGCCGTAACCTCACTTTTTCAGTTCAAAAATAAAATCAAAGAACGCTGCCTACTATAAATAATTATGAACTGCAATTTATACAACAGAAACTTTAATCGTTTAGCTGGTTTCGTGAGACACCAAAGCAAATCTTCTTTTCAATATTGCATGGACTCTGTGAGGTAACTATTATTTTAAAAAACAACCGGATACCTCACTGTAAAAAACGATCTTGTCTAGGCAATACGATTATGAGAACTATATGTGTACTCTCTTACTAAAAAATACTGCAAGAAGATGCGCTTTTGCTGTTAGGGGATTTAACGTAGAAGTTGCGCGTGTGGCAGAACAAGTATCTCAGTCAAACATTGGACTTATGCGATTGAAATTTTGGGAAGAAGCAGTGGATAAATGTTTCATGAACGATCCACATAAAGTACCCGAACACCCAGTAGCAAGCGAACTCTTTAAAGTAAGTAATAAAACAATATTTAATCATGGAACTTATTTTCATGTAGGATTCCAGGCAATTCAGACTTCGAAACTTACTAAAAGGTACTTGAAAACGTTAATATCATCGAGAGCTGATAGACTGCAGCAAACTACGTTTGCAAATTTGGAGGAAATAGAGAAGTACGCTGACGATACAGTATCGAGTGTGTATTACTTGATTTTGGAGGGAAATGGTATTAAAAATGTTCATGCGGATCACGCCGCATCGCACTTAGGAAAAGCTCAAGGAATTGTGCAACAACTTAGGTTTGTGTATAAAATAAATTGAGCAGAATATACAGGGTGCCTCAAAATTACACTGACAACAGTTCACTGTAGATTTGAGAGATCAAATCAGCAGGATTTATCGAAAAAAGTTGGAGTTTTTCGTATTTGAGTTTGACTGGAAAAATTGTATTTTTGTTTATAACTCCGTAAACAATTAACATATAATAGCACATTTTTACAGTTTGATTGATTTAGGTATACTATTCGTGTAAAATTTGCAAATCTCAAAAATTTCATAATTTTTGTCTGCCAGAGTAAATATTAACGATTTTTTTAGATCTGCTTATTTTGCCAGACGACTCAACATGATACCACTTCCACAGGATATTTTGATGAAAAATAAGGTTAGGCAAGAAGATATCCTGAGAAATAAATCCAGTGAAGCCCTGAGTGAATGTGCATTTGAAATAGCAAGTAGAGCACACCAACATTTAATGAAATCAAAAAGTCTGACAGATAAAGTTCCTAAAGGAGGTCGAGAAAGTCTGTTACCTGCAGTAGTTGTACTTAATTATTTAGAAAAGCTTCAAAGAGTTAACTACGATATATTTCATCCTAAGCTACGGCAAAGAGGATGGCTGTGGATACCGAAAGTTTGGATCACAAATCTGAGAAATAGGTACTGATAGGTTGATGGAAACCCTCATGGTTTATTTAAATTATTATTTATTAATAAGTAACAAATTTTAATGTTATTTGTATTTCTAGTGTTACATTGCAGTCTTCTAAGGCGTGACAGTAATGTTACTATGTACACATAATAGCAATAAAATTATTCAGTCAAGTGTATTAAATGGTTTTAATGAATACTGTTGGGTGCAATCACAAATTTGTATATACACTACAATTTATTGTAAAAACTTGACAATACAAAAGTGGAATAATTTTTGTGTCAGAATGATTGGAGTCGATAATAAAAAAAACAAGAAGAAATTAATGGATAAATTAAATCAACATAATTTTCACTTTGTGACTTTTAGTATTAGGAAGGAAAGCTGTCTAACCCAAGAAGTGTACTTGTATAACAGCATGGTATAATTTAGTTTTTTTAATAAAAGAACATTTTAATTCTTTTTATCAATATGTTTCTTTTGTTATACAGAGTGTCCTGTAATGATGTTTAAATATTTTAAATAGGGGAAGCGTTATAATAAATTTTTTCCATTTGAGTCTTCATCGTCAAAAAATTTAGGTTTTTTTTTATAAAAGTTATTGTGGGAAAAAATAATGAGCAATGCAGAACTCTCTCGGATAATTTTATCTAGTAGATTTTGTGTTTTGGATTGTAAAACATAAATAACTTGCAATCTTCTGATTTTTTTAATCTGAAAAAATTGTAGTTATTTCAGACACAGAATGGTATACATTCACCAAGTTTCATTGAAATTGGATAATTTGTAAATAATCAATTGAAAATGAGACAAGAAAAAAGTCGATTTTTCACATTTATTTTGGAAATTATAAATAAATATTAATAAGGGACTAGACAGAAGGTATTGATTTTTGCATTATCTGTGTTTGTATAGGATACTTTTTGTTTTAATGTCGACTTTTGTCGAAAATTGCAACACTCCTTGAGTAATAATACCCTGTGCCCTTGCTCTTGCTTTTTTGTTTTTTCATTTATTATATGCCCCTTTATCATTTGCACTTCTATAAAATGAATTATTTTGATCGGTCTATACAGTAAATAGATTGTAAGAATAATAAATCATTCTTGAAATTGAATTTTTTTTATTACAAAAATCTTTAATCCAGCTTTTAAAGGTTCGAGTTTCTTTTCACTTGTCAATTGAGTTTTGTTACTGAAATAACAGGTTAGAATTATAAAAACAAAATAAACATGAATGCAATGTGATTTTGTAATATTTGCAAATAAAAAATGCATGTCTATGCTATGCTGTCTGGACCGCAACCAACTGCAGATAGATCTATAGCTCATCAGCGTGACTTTTACAGGCCAGTTCCTTCAGGAAGTAGTTCGCGTAATGGCAGCTAGGTGGCTTTGTCAGTGCAACAATATTTGTTTTTTTGCAACTGTTAGATAATTTATTTCTATAATGAATCTGCTCCAAACATTTTGACACAAAAATCATTCTCAAAACTGTTTTATACTACTCAGAGAGGCAATTACTACTGGCTCAACTTTCAGGACTGATAAGAACGTTTGGTAATAAAATTGCCCGCTCTGCAAAATCTCAAAAAACTACGTATATTAGTTCTAAATCAACAAATAAATAAAATCACTTTTTGTAACAAACCCTGTAAACATTAGAATATACTAAGAGATCTCTTTGAGGACATTGCGTCAAAATTATAAGACGTGAACACACCTGCGGTTTCCCGCGGACAGTGACAACCGCATCCCGAAGGACACACGTCGTTCTTGGAAAACCATTCTTGCAAATGTAACGTGTGTCCCCCGTGGCCACAGACGACGCAAGCATTCGCACAACCCCGCACTGATATGTGACATATGATACAATTCAAGACTAACTTCTTACAACTAGAACAGCTACAGTTTGATGTGGGTTTGGTGCAATACTGACACTCGCTTTGGAACTCCACGCCTTTGTGGACTTCGCTCGGGCGACACATGAACTTTAGGACTTCCGCTCTCTTATACAGCAAACCCCATCTGTGTAAAGTTTCTGCGTAGGCCAACTTGTAATATTCGTAGAGAGCATGAACGGGTTGCTTCTGGGGAGGTGGCTTTACGGGTCCTTCGAGCAGGATGTTGTCTAAAGAGCTGGATCTAGTCGTTCTGATGAGCGGAAATACCCAGCCCTCTGCGACTACGTCAGCTGGAGGAATGGTGTGGTAAGGGGAACCCCCTGACTGAAATGTGCAGAGGAAATATTGAAAATTGTTCTGTGGAGAACATTGTTAAAGATGAATTACTGTTTCTAGTACGTGACTGCAAAAGTGATATCTCCGCTTAAACCTATAATACTTCATAAGATTTTCAGAAAAATTGCAGATTTAGTTTTTTATTTTCACGAAGTTAAAAGAGACTGAATTTGTACGCGAAAATGTACTTACATCTATGGAGTAATGAAAAACAACCAGTCATTTAAAAGAAACCCATTTTTGCGACACTATTTATAGGTTGGTATTAAGCTGAGATAGGCCACTGCATTAGATTATTGTTCAGTTATATCCGACGGTCAAGTACGGTGGGTGTTTTATTTTTTAAAGAAAATTGCTTATATTACCGATATGTGGTTTTCCAAACATTGTTGAGATGGTGCAGTTTAAGACACCACTTTCAAAATCACGTTGTATATTTATAATAAGCCAACAGCATTACAATTAATGGCAGCTTTAATATTTTAATAAGTAATTGCTATCTGATACAAGTTAAGGTCCCGGACAAGATACTCATTAATTGTAAAGCTACAGTGCTTGGTATGTTGACTGTTAAATATTTAATATACAGGGTGGCCCATTAGTGTGTGAACGGAAGGTTATAGATTTGTCAGTGTAGCTACTTGAAATTCTGCACGTACAGGGTGAGCAAATAAGAAAGTTAGCCGGTCATATCTCATAAACCAGTAGCTTCTTAACTAAAGTGGCCAAGAGGAATTGTTGGAAAATATTTTCGAGTTTGTAAAGTGACCGCTAGAGAGCGCTGTGGCATCTCCAAATTACAAAATTAATGTTTGTATCATTTTTAGCTTAATAAATGTCATATTAAGACTGTTTGGACTAAAATCTACCATTTTTGTTTAGAATATTTTTTTGTTAAATGTCAAATAAAAGAGTGGGGGCGGATGAATATTAATATAGAAAATCGCAAATATTTTAGGCTTGGCTTGACCGATTTCAACCAATGAGGTGTCATTTTCAAGAACTTAAGTGCCTTTATAAAATGCAATTGTAAGTGTCAGAACATTGTGTATTGACCACAAGAGGGCGTTCTCTGAAATTACTATCAAAATTTCGATTTTTCTTGAAATTTTTCAATGCAACGATATAAGGCTGTTTACTTCATTAAAAGAATAATTGGATATAGATTAAAATGGTGAAACCCGTTTGCTTTAAAAATTTCGAGAAAAATCGATATTTAGGTAGTAACTTCAGAAAACACCCTCTTGCGGTCAACACACAAACTGTGTTCTGACACTTAAAATTGCTTTTTATAAAGGCACATAAGCTCTTGAAAATGACACCTCGTCGGTTGAAATCGGTCAAGCCAAACCTGAAATATTAGCGATTCTCTATATTAATATTCATCCGCCTCCCCCCCACAAAAAAAATGTTCTAAACAAAAATGATAGATTTTAGTCCAAACAATATTTATATTTAATGCCCTAGACATTTATTAGGCTAAAAATGACACAAACCCTCTAGCGGTCACTTTACAAACTCAAAACTATTTTCCATCAATTTCTCTTGGCCACTTTAGTTTAGAAATTTTTTACCTCAAAGCTCTAGGGCTACTGGTTTATGAGAGATGACCGGCCACCTCTTTGATTTGCTCACCCTCTACAAGGAAGGAATGGGTTAATGTATACTCTGTGTACAGAGGTGGTTCAATAATTCTTATAGTTATAGGACACCTTGTATATTAGTACATATTTGGATTCCTCTGTCAGTTTTAATAAGACTTTATGAGCAAATTAATTTTTCTTTGATTTGATATATCTATCTTCAATAGTTTTTGAAAAATATGCATATTTTTGGAATTGATATTAGTTTTCACTGTTTTCCATGGCATAATATTTTTAATGGATTAAGGTAATATCAATTACAATAATATGCAAGATAGATATCAAAGAAAATTAATCTGCACATTCAATGTGTTGATCGTAATGTAGGGTGCTATTTAAAAAATCCAGTTGGCTGGCATTGAATGTGATCAATTTCCTGTAAACATTTTTAGTACCACTGCTTACCATTTATCTACAAATAAACAACATTTTACTAGGAACATTTTTGTAAAAACCACATCCCTGTATATGTATACTTTTTTTGAAATTGTGAAATTTTTTTGTGTAACAATGTCGCATTAAAATTCAAAAAGGAATCAAAATATGCAATATTTTAAAAAATATATAGGAATGTTTTAAAGCACCCCTATATATGAACAAGATTAATGCAAATATATTTATTTTGTAAATTTAACTACAATAACAAACCCATAACTTTCTGTCCACACACTTAATGAGCCACCCTGTATATGCATGAAAACCCCTATTATTTATACATTACATTAATGATTAATGATCGCCTAACCTGCAGTACAAATTACTTAACTGTTAATAATGTGAACTTTACAAAACATTATGTGTTACCTCAGTGCATCGATTAGTTCTATACATACAGTTAGTACTTGTGCAAACGTTGACACGTGAGGGTGCGGTTATGTTTGTTAATCCGAAACAAGAAAACCCACTAAGTTAGTTACCTTTAGCCACCATTTTCCAGGTATAATATGCTACAAAAATGGGAGAATCTAGTTGATAGGATTGGTACAAAGTCAACAATGCTTACCCCTGACGACACCAGCGACTTGGAATTGGACTTTCGTACGCCAACGCTCTCCTGGTCCTTGCCGAAAATGCAGGAAAGCATCGCTGCGGTTTGAATGTCAGACTGAGATGCGTAATGGGTAATCCTGGGGGAAGAGAATGTGTTTTATAGCAATTAGTTGTTACTTCATGCGTTTTAAGCATTAGCAATTAATTTTTTTCCTGATGCTTTTCTCTATAAGATGCAACCGCTGCTGTTGGTGCATCCTGTTGTGAAATTAGGGTACTGATCAACTGTAGTAAGGCATTTGATATATTAAAGCATGAACCCCTACTGGCAAAAAAACAGAAAACAAAGAGTATGTATTGATGGGAGGATATCAAAGGAAAAGGTGAAAACTCATGGTGTTCCCCAGGGGAGCATTTTGGGCCCCCAACTATTTTTAGTATATACAGCAGACCTTCAGGAATCTGTTGGTCAGTGTCTGGATTTACTAATACACGGACAACATGCAACTATGTATTAGGTGCAATATATGTAAACATATGTGAAACTGTAGAACAAATTAACATTGCCCTACAAAGCCTGTCAAATTCCTCCAAAAATCATGGTTTAGTGAATGTGCTCGGAATCTAGGACTTACAATTGACAATAAACTATGTTTTTAGAATCATGACACCAAAACTGTTAGTACAGGGTATTTTAAGTTTAAAGCTTTGTTTCCATACAAAAAAGAATTACCACCAAAACTCAAATTGCAACTCTGTACAATCTCATTTTGAGTCATGTGGATTACTGCGGCACCGTTTATTACAACTTCTTATGTCAACAGTTTAAGAAGAAAATTTGATTGCTCCAGAACTCTTGTCTTTGGTACTCGTATAATATAAACTGCCATTATATAAGTCTAGGTATTCTTAAGTTAGATTATAGGATAACACTGCAATACGGTTGCTTTCTGTATAGTTTATTGAAAAACAAGGTACCAACATATTTGTTGGATAGATTAAGTACCAAAAACATTGAGCAAGATCTAAACTTATGGAATAATAGTAGGACAGTAAATTTGAGGATAGCTTTGATTATGACTTCAAACATTTTAAATAAATATGGTGCATTTTACGCTAATTGCACAACTCAGCAGAATTAGAAATAAGCTTATGAATGTTTTGCTGCACAAACAGGCAACTTGTATTTAGTACAGGTTTTGTATACAGTTGATTTGATTTTTGAGTTATGTTTTGGGATGATGTTGGTTAACTTGTAATACACATACATAACTTAGAATTATTTAGATAGTCCTGAAAATCTGCTATGCCGAAAACTTACCTTTTATGCTACTACATTTTTATTTCCTTTCTAAACATGGTGTGTTAATAAAAAAATATTACTTTAGAAAATTGATTTGCTTATTTGCAGCAAAGGTTTTGGGAACTACATTTGGGAGTAATAAACCAAAATAATCTTGCTTTATTTGAGATACTTACAATGACTGCATCAATTGATTTCCGAAGGGATGGGTCGACCACATGTTGTCCTCATCAGCTTGTTGTGGACTAGAAATGAGCTCGGCCAAAGTCCACGCTTGCACCAAATCAGATCTTCCAACCAATCCAGCCTGTCCAGCATTAAATTTGCAAATGGTCGCTACGTCTCCGTTCAGAATGTATTCCTCCGCCAGCTGCTTGTTCATCAAAAACAACCCCGCGGCATCGTAAATATGCACCACACAGTTAGAGTTCGATTTGTTGTAAGAGTGCTTACTCCTCGACTTCTGTTTGTGGAAATAGTAGGAAGAAACGGTCATGTAGTCGCTGGAACGTTTCGAACCGTACGAGTTTTCTAAGGCCGAGAGAGCACGGGGCGTTGACGTTTCTATTTTCCCAGACAAATAGCGGGAATGGGCGGGACGACCGAAGCAAACCAAGTGACTCACGGAACAGAATTTCGCACCGGACGTGCGTGGGAAAGGGATGCAAACGTCACTGAAGGAACCTAAAACATTTACGGGTTCCATATAGGGGATATCGTAGAGCCTCCCGCTGTCGTTGTCCAAGTTTAATTGATCTAAAGTCGTGGCGAGCTGTCTTAGGCACGATTCAAGACAAGTGCGATTTTTCTGGACCCTTTGGAGTGCGATGTGTGTGAGTGTCTGCAGCAGTTGCGAAGCCACCGATTCTTCGACCGCCGACTCGTCCAGGATTTGAAAAGTTGGGGGAACCCCGTGTGGATAAGATTTTGGGAACGTAACTTGTAACAACAGGAAAGAACTGTTAGTGGAAACGCGAACTGTACAACACCGTTTTTCCACGTCCATCTTTACGACGTCCAAATTGGGAATGTGCACATTTAACAATGAGAATTCCTGCTGTAATGGGTGTGCTTTCGGAGACGCTTTTTTCGTAGATTTCCTGCTGTTCGTATCGATCATTTCCAAATCGTTTTCGTCCCTGATATCCTCCAGGTCGGGTTCGTGGCCACAAAGCTTCTGCAAATAAAGCGGTATTTTCCAAACCAATAGCGTCTGATCTTTCGACCACGTAACCAACTGGAAGTCGGTTTCTCCCGGCCGTTGTTTTCGCCATTCAAACTCCAGTACTACGTCTCGATGACCAACGAATGTGTGGACAGGTGTGGAACGGGTGGACGTGTTCCACAGCAAAAGGCTATTCTCGCCACGTCGCAGCTGTGGAATAACCACCGTTACTAGTCCGTTACCTAAAATTGTAAAGATTTTTGTAAGTTGTGAGGAATGTTTGTATGAGTGTTAATAATGAAATTTTGAAATTGAATATCCACAGTTCTTAGAAGATTTAGAAGAAATAGTGAATAATTTGATAGAAAATGACGGAGAAATAGCTTATGTACAGGATGATTCACTAAGGGTACAGAGCAGCTGTATCTTGAAAACCTCTCAAGCTATCACTTTGAGAAAAACAATTTTTGGATTAAAACGTACTAGAGAAATTCACTAAAATATTTTGAAGTTCCTAAATTTCCTACAAGGGGGCGCATTTGAAATCATGTTGCTAAAGTCACTAGATAGATAAAGTACCGCAATTCATTGTCCATATTTTTGCACCAAAATGGCGGATGTAACCAAAACCATAGAAACCAAATAGGTTTGATCCCATCTTCTACATAAACATTTAAATTTACCGCTGCTATTTTGTACTAAAATGGCGGACAATTGCGGTACTTTATCTATCTAGTGTCTTTACATGTTTCAAATAAATCCAATATTTGCTGATAAAATTTAGGTGGAAAATAGAATTTTTAGGATCTCTGTTTAGCTGACTAAGAGTAAATTGTTTCAAATTTGGTATCCCTAAATAGCTGTAGATGGCACCATTTGAAAATTCATCATACTTTATTCGATTTCTCAAAAAATACAAATGGAACGGTATATTTTTTCACTTCATTTCGCAGGCTATTATGTAGGAAAGAGAGTGGTGAAAACCTAACACAAATGTCATTTTTTGTTTTGAAGTTATTGCAAATATAGTACACATGACAAAATAAAAAAATTATTTTCTCTATCAATTCTAAAGAAAATCGAAAGAAGAAGACATCCTTTTTTTCACTTTGTTTTGTAGGCTATTATTTAAGAAAAATTTTGGTAAAAATCCTGAAGTTGATAGCTTTTCCCTTTCTGAAGTTATTGCCAAAAAGTGTACAAATAACATATAACCAAGCAATTCATAATAACAAAGCAATTTAATTTGCATTTCCAACGACTAGTGTAATTATTAATTTCTTAAACTGATTTATTATTATATTATTATATATACAATGCAAAGACAGCAGAGCTGCATGTTACATAATTTTGTAATACATATAATTTAAAAGAATAATCAAAACAGAAATCCTAACCAGTGCAACTAATGTGCTTGATACTTATACAGATCAAAAAAACCCAACCAAAAGCAAAGTCCATATCAAACAGCAACAAAAAAAAAGTAATTTTCAATAATCATGTCAAATCAACACTATTTAATCTGTTCTTGAAATCATTCACTGACACAGCACCAACTACGTCTTTCAGAAGATCATTCCAAAAATCAATGGCACGGACAGAAAAGAAGTGCTTATGGGCATTTGTATTAAAAAGTGGCTTCGCCAACTTCAAAGAATGTTCTCTCTGAGATTGTCTTTACTACTAAATTTAAAAAGCTTCTGAAGTTCATTACAATTGTGTCTATCGGTGATAATCTTGATTTACAGGATATGAATTGTTCAGAGTTGACAATTGAGACAAATGTCAATGCTTTAACGATATTCGTTGTATTTTAGTAATTATTGATCTGGATAAAAAAAATCCATTTACAAATGAAGAAGCGTACCTTTTTTAAATTAATGTCAATGCTATCAACAAATAAATATTCATATAAAACTTAATTACTTCGGCACTGCCTTTGATACGAAGGTGACAATTACTTGAAAAAAGATCTTGCTTGGGTATAGCCAGCTCTCTTCTTAATTTGTAAATTAATTTATTTGTAACAGTTTAACTGTTATTATGCTGACTTCCTTTCTTTCTATTGGCTTTTATTTTAAATTAAACAGATTCAAATAATAAACAATAAGAGAAATGTAATCAATAAACATAAAATTTGGAACGTAAATAAAAGTAATGTCCTGTGAATAGATTTAAAAAAATTACAATTGTATGAGTTACTAGAAGTGCAAGTTAAACTCAAGTACTATTGAATAAATCAGAAAATGGTATTTGTACTATTTTCTTAATAACTTCAAAATGAGAACAGTCATCAACCTTGGGTTTTGACAACAGCTTTTGTACAATAATCACCTGCAAAACAAAGTTAGAAATTGTATTTAATTCTAGTTAATTTATTCCAGAACAAAATTTTTGTAATTTTCTGTGTGTTGTGTATACTATTTGGACAATAACTTCAAAATGAGAAAAAACTGTCAACTTCAGGTCTTTATCAGTTTTTCTCAAATAAAAGCCTGCAAAACAAAGTGAAAAGAGTGTAGGCTATGATAATAAAAAAAATTATAATAAACAAAATAAGCAAGTTTTATAATTATTGTCGTGGCATACCTAGATGTAAGACATTGAATAATGTCTATCCATCCTCTCAGTGACTAAAAATGAAGGGAACAACTTTTCTTAATACAGATTTTGATGTTAAAAAAATAAGGTACTTTACTCTTAGGCAAAAGTTGTATTTTTTTCCGCACAATAAAATGGCTCAAAAATTTTCATGTTTCTTGCATTTTACTTTTAAGGCCAAACCGGACTTTTTTTTACAGCCATAAAGTGTATTCATATTAACTACATGCTGAATAAGGAAATTATTATTATTCTTACCGAATGGAGTAAATCTTGCCCGCCAAACCGGAGCGTTCGTCGTTATAGTGTACTCAGGCCGTTTGGAATTATTAATATCGAAAAATTTCACAGTGTTATCTTGACTAGATGTTGCCAGTTGCGTTTCGGAACGCGGGTTCCAATCCAACCCATGTATTTTCGCCAGATGTGCCGCTATATACTGGACGGGTGCGGTTCCTTTCCGTTGGTCCCACAGTTWTATGTCTCCATCGTGGGCTGTGGCCAGCACGTTCGAYGATATGCGGTTCCATCGAACCTGTGAGGCCTCTGCTACAGCCGAAAGTGAGCATGKCGGTCGACGGGTGTCCCTTAAATCCCAGATGTGAATGAACGTGTCCACCGAACAAGAAGCTAAAATATTCGGATCAGATTGATGCCAGTTGAGGTCGGTTATGTTGCGGGTGTGTGCCCGAATCGAGTGATTTTGGATTAGTTGTCCCTTCCAAGTCAAAACTTCGAGTTTTTCATTGCTCTGTGAAGGTTAATGGTTTATCTAACGGTGATGATTATTGATTTGAACGTATACTCACAGAAATTACACACAGTTCGCTATGATGGGAACTCGGATTCCATTCCGCTGCCCCTACATCATATTTACTTTGTCTAGGAAACTTTGTGACGTTATCTGTGTCTAAATCATCTAAATTTCGTATAGCTATGTATCTGCGCCTAAAAAAATTATATACATATTTTCAATCATAGGTCATGATGTATTTTACATTTTCTGCTTTGATTTTTTTTAATGAGGAACTGTTCACAAGAATCATTCTGACATTTTTCCAATGTGGCAAGCTTTTTATGTACAAAAATAAATGAATTAATTCAACAACTGAGGACTATAAGAAAACAAAAGAAAATTTCATTTACAAATTAGTCCAAATCCATTTATTAGAAACTATTGCTATAAGTTTTTTCCATGGAATGAAATTTTTCAAAACGAAACCGCAATTTAAAATTGTTTCGKAAAAAAGAGCTTTCTGGGATTTTTCTGTTGTACAGTTTATTCACTATAGACAAAACATGCCCACTGCTGCAATTATACCAGGTACACATACAGTGCTCCAAAACCAATAGTTACCACCTGCACTGAACAGTATGTTTAGTGTCCCAGTTTGCTATGGTAGCATAACAGGGCCAACTTTGTTAGTAGGTTAGCCTTTTATAGTGCATATTATTAAAATTTGCTCGTATTTGAAACAGGAATCATTTTCAAATCATACAAAAATATCCTAAGTTCATTTTAACACCTCCAACAATTATTTTTAGTCAAAGAACAAATTGTACTTTCTTAAAACTCTTTTTTATGCTCTTCAAACTGCTGTAGATAAGTGCAATTTCCTTTGTTACTGCTAACATTAATATTATTTGTTCTGATAATTTTTAAACATTTCCTTTTATACTTTGATAAGGATGTTTAATTAACTTATCGTACATGGCATATAATGTTTATAACAAAATAAAATACAAACAAAGTGTATGACAATATTCTGTGGCTTCCCTGATGTGGGAAATCGGTGTACCTATGTCTGTTTTTCACATGATAGAAAAATTACACTGAATTGATCTGAAATTAGTATACTTTTGAGCCCTTTTAACCTGTACAGAAACAAGCTCATTTATTAGTTATGTTATACCCGAGGTCATTATTATTATTTTTTAATTAGTTTATTGGCAATGTCAACTCTTAACAATTAGCTAGCTTATTTTAGGTTTTGTATTCTTTTACTGGAAGAGTACTTATAGTACATATATGTACAGGTAGACAAACATCCATCTTGAGAGATAAGAGAATACATATTTATTTTCAGAAAGAGAAAATGCTTTAGCTTGATGCTTGATAGTTCGACTATACTCACAAATTGTTTTCGATAGGCGAAACAAAGCCTACTAAACTAATCTCAGCACAACATTAGTGCAGCAAATGTTAAATAATAGATTTAATTTGTCTTTAGAAAACAGGTATAATTATTATCAGAGTCCCATATTTCTAAACAACAGGAGTATTGTGATTGTAATCTTTTATAAAAGTGTTCCAAAATTACATAAAATTTTGATCATTTATTTGCAGAAAAATGGTCATACACAAAAATAACATTATGCCAAAAATAAGCTTAAAAAGTGAATGAAAATTTGCTGATGTGATTTTTGCTTTCTTTCCATCTCACTGTATTCCATTATGGAATTTAAGAAAAAAATATCCTTAACTTACCCTGCAAGTAGGACATATGTTCCTGTATTATCTACCGCCATAGCGTTTGCTTGCAGGTCCCGGTGTTCCATCGCAGTGTAAAATTCTGAATTCCATCGCACAGCCATTTTTCAAAGTAATTACCTTCTTCCTTAATGACCCACAAATACTTGTATTAGTCACTGCTTGCTGACATAACAAACAAAGGACAAAGGTCCCAAAGTAATCTACACCTTTTCATCACATGAAAATCTCTTCATGTCACGTACAGACATTTTAAACTATGCTGAAATAGGACTTCTGAGAAAAATCTCCAAAGTTATTGGATATTGACGTAGGTCTGGGACGTAAGAACGTTATGTCAACAAAAACATCGGCACATAACCAACAAATGCGAGCGGTACGCCGATTGTCAAAATTCACTGCTGCCACCATGTTCTGGTTCTGCATAAAATGTTACTAGATTGAGTACGGCTCTGAACTTAGCAACATAAAAGAGGCGTCAATTTTAAATAGCAACTGCTTAGTCCTCGAGTTCTAAAGGCTTTTTCTCTTTTGATCACTATTAAAAAGAAGTAGCAATAGCGTGTCTGATATTATTTCCTATAAATTAAAAACCCATTCATTTATTGATTTTTGGTTTAATAGATATTCAATTTCATTTGGTAAAAATGTTAAGATCTATGTCACCATTTATTTGCGTTCATTTTAAAATGCATTAGCAATTGCTTCTAAATCATGCCATTTCATTCAAATGGTACCGTTGCTACTTCCCTATTTATAAATTTATGTCAGACGTGAAAATAGACGTTAATAAGTTAACGCCCACGTGTGAATCATATGCTGCATACAATTTACATCCTATCGTAAAGTTTTATTAACACACTTCGCTTTAAAATATTTGAACAAGCATAGCATTATCTTTACAGGACAAGGCGATCTTGCAATCCTACCACAGCGAACTGAGGCACTAATTATTACTTAAATAGAAACGTATTTGATCTTTTATTTTACTCATTACCTACTTACCTTTGTTTTTTTTTGTTAATTCTTTATAGTTTGTGCATATACCTACATGGGCGGCTACAGAAAGGGGCCATTTCTTCCTGTTTTTTACGAGTATTGTCTCAGATGGAAATTGAAACTGAATAAAGTTAGTTAATTAAATAATCTTGCATTTTATGGACTGATGAGAGCCATTTCTGTCGTAGTGATGGATCCAAATGTACTTTGGAAGAATAAAAGGCTATTAAAGAACAAAAGGGTGCAATTCAACCACAAATGTTGCACAATGCTGTACACACAATTTGGAGAAATGGTTAGTGATTGTGTAGCAATAAAATGGAAGTCATAACGAAAATTTAGGGTAATTACTGTTCACATATTATTGTCTATAATTTAAGAAATTTTTGCTATTAGCTTATATTTTTTAAATATAGTATGCATATTTGGCTGAAGTAAGTAAATCCCTAACTTTTTATTTTTTATTTACATTGTACCTTGTAACGTTTTATAATCAATAACTTTATTTACAATAATTATGGATGCACTGATACACAAATAATCTATGTTTTAAATTGTGTTCTCTGAATAAAACATTCAACGTCTAATTTATCCTGATATAGTTAGGTGCCTGATGAGTAGAAGGCGAAAAATAATAGCATCGCCTGTTTCCGAGATTTCCACCATTTTCCCGAAAAATTGATGTAAAATTTACGTTAAAAATTAAAAAATAAAATAAAATAACCAACATCAAAATTAAATAGGTTATTTGTCTGGGTTGTGATATAATGTGATATGAAGCCTTTTGTTTAATTTGTAAAAGAGTTTCGTGATCTGATTGTTTTTATTTTTGTTTGTTATGTAATATGTATAAGTACCTTGAGTACATCCTATTAATATTATGTTGTTTGATTTGATTTTAATTATATTATATCGCCAAAGAATTAGAGGTCTACTTTTGCGGTATACAAATATATTCTTAGTTAATCTTTATTTCMAAATTAAATACATACTATTTATCGTACAAAAAGTAACAATACAATGCCAAACTGCATTGTTGCTACTTGTAGGATCKGCAATAAAATCAAAGGAGCCGATATTATTAGGTTTTATACTTTTCCAAAATAATGATCAAATTCAATTATCAGAAATAACATTTTATAAAGAAATTGGGGTCGCAAAATTTAAAAATGATAGAAATGTTGATCCATTGTTAGTTAAACTATTCCCCTTATCAGCTAGTTATTGGAAAAGTATAGGTTTGTAACAGACTCCACCCATTTACTACATTTTGATTATCCGTAGCGGCATTCGGCGCCAGCATATGCAGACATGACAATACAAAGTTTTATTGAAAATTTTGCTTTTTACAAAGTATGGAATTTCCTTGTCTTCAGTCTTTTTTTAATATTATATTATTGTCTAACAAAGTGGTGTTTGCTGTAGATAATACGCCAATGGTTTATGTTGAAGCATACTGTATACAAGTAAAAATGCAAAATTATATACCCAGTAGTTCTCCAAACTGGCATGAATTCTTATTAAGAGGAGATATTTATCATCTAAGTGAAAACCCAATACACTTGGCACGTTATATGGAAGTTGTGTTGTGTTTTGTTTAATTAGAATTAGAACACACATAAGGTTAAGGCATATCAATAAAAAAGTTAATTTTGAAAATTCCAAGCGAAGGCTGCAACGAAAAATGGCAAAATTCACAAACAATGAAAAATCTCGCGCTTGATTAGAATTCTCCAGACCTCGCTCGATCAGAATCAGCCTTTGAATATAGAATTCTATATTCAAAGCTTCAGCTATCAGGTGATAAACTTTTCATGTCCAAACTGCCTGGATTTGTGCTTCTTCAAAGTCCTTACTTCTTGATAACTTAGTAGATACCTTTAACTTTCGCGTCGAAGATTTGGGATTATTTAAAACTGCATTGCAAATTAATTTGAAAATTAGTTTTTCTTTAAAGCAAAATTTGACAAACAGGAGTGAATAAGGCAACCGTGTGCAAAGTGCGCGTCTTAAACTCTCAGGCAAAAATACAAAAAGCCTGTATTTCAAAGTAAACATTTAAAAAAAGTGTTATATTCGCGTTAGAAGACGTTTTAGAAAGAACAAGTTGTTTAATTTTGCTTAGCATCTTCAGAAAATGTGTGTTTTTATTCAGGAACTTTTTTAAACCACATCACTAATATTAACTACAAAGAAGAAAGTTATAATACAAGTTTACCAATTCACCAAATGAAGTTAGAAGATTTTAAAATTAGATCTACGCATATAAGTTGATTGGTTGGGAAAAAACAGTTACTTACCCACCGAAACAGAGTGTATTTACACTAGAATGTTTGTTAATACTCAAACTTCGCTTAAAACTCTATATCGTTTGTATTCAGTCTAAAACTGACGACATATTGACAACTCATTTAAAATTTAATATCACGTGTTGCTGTATTATTGTATTGAATCAAGCCAGTAGTAATGCTGCCAGTCCGATGTCTACAAAAATGTGAGGAAAAGTGGATTTCACATTATTTATTTCGGTTTCATGGGCGTTTAGAGCCAATTGAAAGTAGTTTATTTTGTATATTGTTTTTTTTTCAATTTTGTATAGCAATTGCTGTTTATTTTTGGCTTAATCAAATAGTGTTTACAGATAATAGTACCTACATAATCTCAAATATCTTCTAAAGTAGATATATACCTTAACATTAATAAAGTAAAAAGGTTGCGAAATTATGCACTTCAAATATTTAATATACCATTCTGTTTAATAAAATCCAGTTATCTATCCGTGATGGAATGTGTCATAATTGAACTGTCAGAATTTAATTATTTTATGCATTTGTTTTTTCATTTTTTATTACAGCTATTGTCCTAAGTTTCAGTGTTTACGTCTATCTTTCTTAGTTTCTAAAATTAAATAAAGTTATACGCGACACACGTGTTTTTTTTTTTCAAAAAATCTTGAATTCACCCCAAAACGGCGAGATCACAAATTGAGTAGGTCCATCATTATTTTATGTCTCGGGCTTCTTATATTTTTTATTGCGTTATTTGCAAGTAACGTTGAATATTATCTGTTGGTTACAATATTATTACAATTACTTGTCATGTAGTATAAAAACTTGCAAAATGTGTTTTGCTTTATGATATTTATTTCGTCAAATATCGTTATCTAAAGCTAATTAGTTGTTACATAATTCATTAGGAATTTGAAGTACTCACCTTGTGGAAGTGCATTATTAGTCATTACTCGCTTTTAGCATGGTCGTTAAATAATGTGTACTAGTGTACTCTACATGCACATACGTCTTTTTATCGAGTGATTCCAACTCAACTAGGTTGATTAATTAAATTTTTTTAATTATCGAAATTATTTTGACATACTGTTATGTTGTTTACCTCCTCCTCTTTCAAAATCGAATAATTTTTAATAATTTCCTGCTTTGATTATAGTTCGTAATTTGGCATTGCGAAACACATTTGCAAAAACATGTCCTGCTATTTTTTCATTTGCTGTACGTAACACATCAAGTGCTTGGGGGCCATTTCTACATTTTTTAAATCTATTTGCATTGTTAAGTTGACTAGTCAAAACAGCGACTGATTTTTTTACTTGTAAAGCGCTTTTTGAAATCAGCGACTAATGCTGCTAAAGTTGTACAATTTTGTTGTAAGCTAATTTTTGCACCTTCAGACAGTGTGTTTTCAACAAATATGCTATTCGCATTCAGCAAAGCATTGTAAAACTCAATAGATTCTATAAATTTAATTATAACATCTATTCCATATTATGTCATGGTGCTTTGATCAAAATTAACACTAATTTGATCAGACTCAAAATCAAACTCTGGGCATTCGTCTGAATGCATATTTTATTTTATCCTTAATTCAACTTTTGGACCTACAGTTGCTTCGATTACAAAAAATAATAGATAGACGCAAATATCTCCAAAAATAGACCCACATATAACTTAATAAAGTAGAAAGTTTGACAAATTTTGCATTGACAGTACAAAAAATCAAAATAATTGAAGTGTCTGTATTTAATAATCCCAATTTTTTATAACAGTTATCCTACTTTTCAAGTTTAATCGAGCAGTGAAAGTACCATATGTCTATCTTTCTATTCATATAATATATAAATAAATCTATAATTTTGTAACGTTCTTTTGTTGGTTACAATACTATTATTTATATGGCATGCATTACTAGTTCACGGCGAAAAATGTATTTAAAGCGTTTTGTTTTATGATAATTTATTTCATCAAATATCATTGTCTAAAGCTAACTAGTGGTTACATAATTCATTAGGAATTTCAAGTACTCACCTTATGGAAGTCGCTTTTAGCATGCTCGTTAAATATATTGTGTAATGTATATGTACAAATACTTTGTATCTGAGCGGTTATAACTCAAGTAGTTTTAACCCTTTAGTTGAAAAAAATAGGGAGTTAAAAAATAACAAAACCGAAAGTTAGCCACGGAGTTTTATTCAGGGTAAAAACAGCAGTCGCACACACACCTTATTAAATAAATTAAGAGACATAAAATTTTGGTCCACGTGAGTTCAATCTGCCGTTTCTCACTTAACCCTCGGATAATAATACAAAACCGAACTCCCCGGTAGCTGCCAATTGGAAGCGTGCAACTCTATCAGCTGAAGAAGAGTGCGTCGAACTGCAGGAGCTCCCGCGCTGGCCAAGAATCCATCCCTCACGCTAGCCAATAATTGCTCTAACTGCATGGGCAATTCCGTTTCCAGGTCACGTCCGATCGACGTCAGGACGAAGAAAAGGCATTCCGTTTCCGACAAGTTCTTTATGGGCAGGCTGACGCAAGCCTGGCAGCACTTGGCCAACACGGAAAGCAGCACCAGGTCCGGCTGGAGCGTCTCGAACTGACCTTTCAACTGAGCACGCTTGAGCTGACCACACATCTCGGTCAAGAACCACATGAAGGCGGTGAAGCGAGTGCCGTCTCCCGCCTTGATGCCGCGGAGGATCTTGTCGCGTTCTTGGTACCACTGTTGGCAAGTGTTCACCAAAGATTCCACGAAGGTCTGGTTCTTTTCCTTTTCGATTATGGAAATGCACAGTTTGGCTCCCGCTTCCGAATATCTTATTCCCTCGACCACCCTCTCCATTATAATCTTGACTAGATCCATGAGTGTTCTTGAAGGAAGCTGATTGGGGTCTTCCACTGCTTGTTTGATGCTTGCCTCGTCTTCCTTTGAGAATTGTCCTAGATCGCACTCTTCCTTGTTGAAGCTCTTAAGCGTGGCTGTTAAGTGTTGCGAATCCGCCGCGTTGAGACTCTTCGACCTCTTTAGATTCTGGTTGTTTTGATGATTGTTGTGGTGGTTCCATCCGGTGAAGCTGACTCCCTGGTTGTTATGACCAGAAAATACGGGATTCATGAAATCGTTGACGGGAAAACCAATCCTCGGAAGTTGTCCGAGAATTTGAGAAGTCGAATGAAGCAGAGGCAACCCGAGAGGAGATGCCATCATCGGTATCAGGGGTTGTTGGTGATGCCTGAGGATATTTCCGCTAGATTTCGAGTGTTGCAGCGGCATCGCCTCGAAGCTCATTGCGAGATTTCCACTAGATTTCGACGGTTGGAGCTCATGGGTCATCGTGAATTCTTTGGCGTGCACGTTCAGTTTTCCCGTGTTGTTTTGAGGCAGCCCATCAGTTCTCACGTTCGGCGGTCTATATATTTCCATCGTGGGCTTACCTTTTATCGTTGCCAATGTTTGGCTCCTCCTTTTGCTCTGCATTTCCTTGCTGTTCGCTTTCACGAAGCTTCTTTCGCGGGTTATCACCGCCGTTGCAGTCGAGAAGTCCGTTTTTTGGCTTCTTTTTAACGAGCTCCGATGCACTTGCGACATCGTTGTTGGGTATACTACGTCGGGCCGCGAATACTTTGTGTTTGACTAACAGCACACCACGCAAACGCCCGTTTTGGTATCGCAAGGCTAACACAAACACCTGCAGTTTTTCGAATCCGAACTTTCATAATATCCTCCAAACTTTTTGACTATATTAAGGGGCGATTTCGATTTCGACCCATTGTGAGATCGTTGCTTGACGTTTGGGGAGCGTGTTCACTAATGCGCTGGGCTGACGCCTTATTTATAGAACATATATTTTTAAAGGCGTATACGCGGCTGTATAAATAGTTTTACGAATGGAATAAAGTATCGAAAAAGTAATTACGTAATTAGGCAGATATGACCGCACTGGCTCGACTGATGAGGTTTAGGCGAGCGCGTCGCGGAAATGTGACTTAATACAATGCATAATTGACCGCAATCCTTCATTGGAGACATACCTACTTGGGTTCCGTCCCACTCCCGCTGATCCGACTGGTGTGAATTATGAAACTTTTAACATTGAATGCTAGGAATAGAAAGAGAACCGCTTGCTGCATGTCGCGTGTTGTTAAAAAGGAAAGACAAAAAAACATATGATAGACGATGTGAAAGGATTCCAAAATTTATTTCAACTCATTACCTACAACAAGATGGTTATACCGGAAGTAGATATCAACTTGCTTATTTCAAATGAAACACCACATTACATTGCGGAAAAGAACTTTTCGGCAAAATTCAAAAACACGTCAAGTTTGTTTGTCACAAAAAGCATAGTAAAACATTCAACCCCCAAAGTAGAGCTGTCATCCCACACATTTTCTTGGAATGGGAAGGGGGGTCAAGTGATACCTCATTGGAAGGGACTTGTCATTCCCTATACAGTGCTGCTGAGTTTTTGTAAATCGATCCACTCTTTTAGAAAATATGGAGCTTTAGAACTCCAACAATAATGTGTGACAAAAAATGCAAAAATCGATTCAATTTTACCTTCAAACATTGATTAATCAAGTAAACGCTCGAATTGCTGTCCACCAACCTGTATATAGTAGTAGAAGTTATTTTCAAACCGTCCATTCTGGAACATTTGCGGTGTCATTTCGCGACATACGTTAATAATTCTCCTTTGCAACTCTTCTAATGTTTTTGGTGGTTTTTATAAACAACGCTTTTTATTTGTCCCACAAAAAAATCTAAACGACTTAAGTCGGTTGACTGAGGTGGGTATTGAATATTGGGCCCCGTCGTTCTATCCATCGTTCTGGAAACGTGTCATTTAAATAATTGCGCACATTTTGGTAGTAATGCGAAGAAGCTCCGTCTTGTTGGAAAATCAGTTCCTGTTCATTGTATGCGAGATCGTTTCTCAATGAAGTATGCCTGTTAAATTTCCAAGAAGGAAAAATGGAATTTCCAAAACACATTAAACTTCTGGGGGTGTTGCGCGTGTATCTCGTGGAAAATCCTTGGTATGGTGTCAGCCTAGTAACGGCAATTGTGGCGATTCACTAAACCACTTAGGAAGAAGGAACACTCGTCTGAAAAACACACATTAAATAGGAAATTGCCATTGTTTAACGCTCGCTCACTCATAAGTTCGCAAATAAATTGCAAGCGACAATCAAAGTCTTCTTCATTTACTTCTTGCACTAAGCGAACACAAAGTGTTTCAGATATTCAAACATGAGAGTATAACAGTATTACATGGCTTTAGACAAACATTCCTCAACCGAATAATTATGTAACAATAATTAGGTGCCGTCCGCAGCTCCGCTGGCAACTTATTGTACGTTTTCTGACCCATATACATCGCTGAGTTTTAAAAAATATTTGGGCTTCGGTAAGCGTAGGTCACCGTTTCCTCCAGTGTTGTGGGAATGTATTTGTTCTTACCACATTTATAAGAAGAAAACGCACTGAATGTATATCTCAAAGTGTGCAGCACATACAGGGCAGGAACTGTTAAAATTCTCATTTTTCTGAAAATTTCTGTACAAGATGTTTGCTGTGGGACATTCATCATGCACCAATTTTTTCTATGCAATGAAAAAGGCTGTGGACTTTGAAGAGCCACCCTAGAAGCAGATTCCATAGGAAAGCAACAATTGCACATTAGCGTAGTAAAAAATCAATAATTGATCTATTGTGAGGATTCTCTTGAGGTGTTTAATTTGATAAATGATTTTTTTTGCAATCCCCGCACAGTAAAGAGCCCAATCGAGCGACTCGACCAGCAGCAAACCCAGAAGTGTAGTAGTTTTGGCAAGCCTAAAGTCACCCAAAAAGCTATCCGCCAACTGCCACTAGACCCCATTCTGTTTGTTATGAAATCGTAGAAAATATGTTTGGTTATATATATTTAACTGTAATTTATTTTCATTAAAATATGTAGTAAGTCCATCCACACTTTTGTTAATCTCTTTTCCAAGTTTTTACCACTAACTAATTTAGTTTTATCGTCGGCATACTTAATTAGACCTCCCCCACATTTATATAACATGTCATTAGTGTAAATAACAAATAACACGGGCCCCAAAATTGTGCGTCTGTTTCGTCAGATTTAATAATTCCGTTCAGAGTTCTTATTTCCACAAACTAAGACCTTCCGGACACAAATGAGGAAAACCATTGTTTCGTAATTCCCCTAATACCACAGTGTTCCACTTATCCAGCAAAATGCCGTGATCGACACAGTCAAAAGTGCTTGAGAGCTCGCAAAAAATGCCAACAGGCGTTTCCCCCTTATTGATCAGATCAATTATCTCATTATACTGACATTGTTGAATGTTTTAACTTAAAGCCATGTTGACATTCTCTTAATACCCTATACTACGGAAAGCTTGATGTCACCGATATTGGTCGGTAATTCCCAACTTTAAGGCGCTCCTGCTTTTTATATACAGGAACCACTCTAGATATCTTCAGAGCATCGGGGAAAATGCCAGTCCCCAGAGAATAGTCAATCAGGTGAGTTATTGGCCTTAGGATTGCTTTAGCGACTGTTTGTAATAAGAAAACCGGTACATTATCTTAGCCAGAAGAGTTTTTATTTTTTAATTTACTGAATACAGAAAGCATTCCTTCTTCACTATACTGCATAATTCCCATACTGTTTTTGGTAGGACTACCATAAATTTTATGTTCCACTGTGGGAGCTGCCGTTTGAAGTCTTGACTTAACAGTTTTTGGATTTTGCCGAAAAGTTCTTTCCCACCTTGTAATGCCTTGCGGTACGTTTTAGATGGGCCACCCCGTATAATCATTAAAGATTCGTGAATCCTACTAGAGATTTACACGGATTATATAACTGATTTGGGATTAATGCGATTACGTAGTGATTACAAAGGATTTCACGATGATCAGTAAAAGTAAGAAGAAACAGATAGCAAGCATAACGCCGGAAAGAGCACTAAAATGATGTTTCAATGGCGGTGCAGATTGAACAACTTGTCGCAAATGGGCTGTCTAACCACATATATTGCGGTTTTGTACCTGATTACTGATCATAACACAGCCACAGAAAATCATAACCAATAGTCCATTGATATACTGCAAAAAAGTGCTTCTTAATGTGCAACACACGCTCGTCATGGCATATTGCTCATGTTTACTTTATTTGATAAAGAAAATTTTTAAATAAAATGTAAGTATGTTATATTTTTGACTGGTGGTTGTGTCATTTATCTACCGTTTCCAACAATCATGCTTAACAATGCTTCTTTTAAAAGCTTGCTTAAGGGCTTTTTATTTCTTTTTCTAGTTGTTCGAAAATTTATTTTAAGATAATTGAGTATTATCACTTTTTTTGAAAATTACGTAAAATAAATCTTGAAGTGCATATATATCGTACGCCATGTTAAAAAAAACAAAAAAAATATTTGTAGGTAGAGAATTTCAGGTCTGAAATTCGAATCTTAGGAGTCACCGCCAAAACGCTTCTATCCAAGGTTATTCAACTCGTGACGTCAAGTGTCATGTAAACATTACCGAGGAGCGTGCTGTTTAATGGTGTAGTATCAGTCATGTATTGGAAAAGCTTTTGTGTGGTGTTTATTGAATGGACGGTGTAAGAGGTCGCACCAAAAAGTGATTTGTGTAGTTTTACAAGCATCTATTATGTATGGAAAACTAAACAAGTGTTATTTTGTACATGGTTATAAAAGTACTTCAGTCAGTACAGCTAACAAAATTTTTGTAACCCTTCCTCGAGATTATAAACGTATGAAAAAGTTGTTTAAGGCTCCTACACGTGATATGCCGAAATTTCAAAATTTGTTTTTCTGTTGTGAAGATCATCTTAATTCTTACTGTAAGTTTTATTATTCTTTTTGGGGTTATAAGTGTTTACCATTCAGTTTCCATTTTGTTATAGCTTGAAGAGGATATGATAAATTATATGCGTTTTAATTTGATAGAGGGAAATGTTATAATAAAGAACGACGTTGTTCCTCATATATTACATATGGTACAGTTTTGATTCTTACATTTTTATGTTTACAAATAGTATGTTTCCAGCAACCCACTGTGATCAAATTATCAATGCTCCCTTAATTTGATAAAAAGTTCACTTATGCTGTTGCTTTGTTGCTTTTACGTTCCTCATTTCTGCCGAGTTGAACCGCTCGTCGTTGTACACAAAATTCCATAACAATGAACATTCCTTCAGAAGTCATAACTCATAAGTATTTCACTTTTTCTCGGCGTATTTTAATTCGCTTGTCACAAAATGAACGCACTCACCCCAGATGTAAACAAGCGACCATTTGCAAGACACCTGACGTCACGCCCAATATGTTCGCGTTTTGGCGGTCCCTTTAAATATTAACATTTTGAATATTAAAAATACACCTTACGATCCATTTTTTCGAATTTATAAGCTGTCACAGCTGTTTTGTGGATTAGATGCTACCTATTAATATGCAATTTAATAAAATATAAATACATGGCAAATACTTAATTGTATTAAATTACAGTTGAAAATTATTTCATTTTGGAAAAAATATTAATTAAATTGTTCAGGATAGCTTGCAAGTTCATTATAAAGTAAGTACACTGCTTTTCACAAAAAGTTACAATTAAAGAAGGTATTAAAAAAGTAAAAGAGATCATAAGTATTTATATATTATTTTAAAACCAATTTCAACAAAAGATAATTAACTAGATAGCTTCGAAACAAACTGATTCTTTGTACCTTGAGCCTTGCTTCACAAGATTTATTAAACGATTCTGACGGTCATTTCGACCTAACGGTCACTCTCAAAGAATATCATAATTATATTCTTTGATAATCTTTGAGAATGATCGTTAAGTTAAAACGATCGTCAACTTTGTCTGATAAAAAAGTGTAATACAAATGTTGTAAAAAATTATGTCCTTAGTTAGTTAAAGTCATTCAATTTTGCAAGTCAACTATCATTTTCGAGATATGGAACTAAATATGATTGTTAAATAAAATCCAACATAAATTAAATTATATTATTCTCATGTATTGTACGCACTACTTTGTTTCTTACGTAGTGAAATCAGGTTTCGTGTGGATTTTCGAATGAATCAAGTTAATATACAAAAATAGATCTACGCAGTGTAGTTCAAAAATATCTCTTTCGTGCATTCCGCGTCTGTTATATTTCCTGTCTTAGTTTAAGAATACGGACCAACTTTGTTGTCATGTCTGACAGCATGATTTATTCGAAACACCCGAAATGAAAGCTCTAGAAACTTTTTGTTGCATCGCTGCCAAAACTGTCTTGATCAGCGTTTACAGAAAAAATGTGTTTTCTATTGTGTGTGCAACGTTTCAAAGAGATATGTTTCACTCGTTATGTATCACATTTTATACATAACTTATGGTTTGATGACATAGCATAATAACATCGATTAAATAGACGTTGCATAAATTGCAATCAAAACAAGTAAATATCTTTTACTAGCTAAATTAGCAGTGCGTGAATACACTAATGTGCAAAATGAGACGATTGTTATTTACCTTTTAGAAATTATGCATTAGTTTTTTGCTCTTTCGGAAAAGTCTTTCTTCGACTTTAACCTTATGGTTTTACTACTCCATATTTAAATCTACGCTACTTATGAATAAAAACTGTGACATTCCTTGTAATACAAATAATTATTAATCTTTCTTGAAATGAAATATACAACTGGCCGATGTATTATCTTAAAATGGGTGCTTCCTATATTAGTTTTGCATCTGTTCATTATAGCTTGATTTCCAGGATATGATGAGCTTATGGCCTTATAGCCTCTTGTGAGCTTTAAATGAGATTCAAAAACTTTTCAACAAACCAGACTCTGGGCATTTTTTTAATAGCCCGTTTCATAAACAGTGTTAAAAATACGACATAAGCGCACTGAAGTAAAAATTTTCTGCTTACAAGATCATTAACCTCGTATACTTGATGTCTACTGGAAACATACATTTTTAGACGTATACTAGACTTTATTAGAGAATCCATTGCCTTTTTTCCTCAAATTCAGGTTTATTACAAGAAAATGAGTTGACACACCAACGATCTTTCAAGCAACACCAACGATCTTTCTAGCAAGGTCGGTTGGAATAAAATTATCGCGTTTTGGTGAAAAGTAGGTCTATTGGCCAGTGTCCACCCACAACTGCGTTTTTGTTTTTAATGCCGACGTGTCGACGAAATCGTTCAACTCCATGCCAAGTTTTGCACACGCATTCGTCATTTAAAATCAGTAAATCATATACAAGTCCACAAGTATACTTCACTTTATATATGCATCGTTTTTATATCTTTCTATTTTGATCACATTTTGTTATTAAATTTTGTAGCAGATAACGAAAGGTCTCGAAGTTGTAGAATGCACATTGTAGATGCGCATGCATGTCACTTTTTTAAAAATAATTGCGAGCATACTACAATCGACCAAAATCCGAGTTTGTATACTTATGTTCACTGTTTAAAAAAAAAATTTGGCAATTTACATCATAAGACAACTCGGCGAAATCATTATTATATAAGATATTGTTAGTACCACAGTGATAAATATACGGATAAGCTGAAACAGTTCAACAACTAAACGACTTAATAATATTATTTATTAGAAGTACACAAGGTGATCCACTGAAGTGATAGCAGAAGTGTGTACCAACGTCATTTTAAATGTAACGCTGTGAATAAATGTTAGTTTTTTTATATTACTTACATTAGGGCCCCAGCCGCACCGTTTGCAAGTTATTTGACATATTTTGAAAATTTTGACGCTCATAGTGCGTTGCGATACTTTGAATATCTTCGAAACGAACATAGCTAGAAGGATACGGTTTTCACAATTTCATCATTTGCAGATATTAAATTGATAAATCCGTTTGAATTAAAATCCCAATTTTGCTAATTCAAACAAAAATAATTATCTTTTTTAAGTTAGATGTAGAGTCAGAAACCTCTTCTAATGACATAATTTTGTCGATATCTATTACTGGTAGATAATTAGCATGTTAACCAGGATTCGCAAAAACAGTTTCATTTTGAGATATCACTGCTATTACTGTAGTACAAAGATATGAGAACCCCCCAACTACTCTGGAAGAGACAATGAAACAAATACGCAACAAATTTCATATTACTGGTCGCACGTTTATCACCAGAATAATGGATACTTGTAAGATGTAATCTGATTGGTTTTTTAACTTTAGCTTCTGTTGGTTTTGTACTTTGTTTAAGTTGTTATGTCATTTGTTATATTATATTATGATACAATATTAAAAAAAGGTAAATACCTCAGAAACTAGCAGTAAAATATACCTATAACCTATCATTAGAAAAGTTGTATAAAAAAATCTTGTTTAAATTAGCAAAACTTGGAATTCATAAATTGTAGATACTAAAACGGATTTATCAAATTAATATCTACAAATGATTGCCTATTATTTCCGAAAATTAATCGTGACAGCCTTCTAACATATTCAAAATGTCGTCAAAATTCTTAAATCAAATCATTCGCGAACAGAGCAATTGAGGCCAATGCAGTATTAATAAATTTACTTTATTGTTTACGACAAATCTAAAAATGCAACAATATATAAGTTAGCCGGAAGATCGCAATCTTTGTAAATATTTTGAGTTTACTAATAAACTCTAAATAGAAAGCTGTAACTAGGTTTCCTTAAAAAATATGGCTTTAGAGGACGTCGTCATCCAGTCTTCCCAATTCACAAATATAAATGCTCGTACCTTTGGATATGTGCTTTTTGGTTCCATTGGATATCAACAGTAGTGGCAGTTAACAACACCATTAAGAAAAATGTGGTTTGATAAAAAAAATATATTTAAAAATTTCCGGATCATCTTTGTTTAACTCATATATCAGAGTTAGATTTAATTTTAAGTCTTGATCTATTGTAGGTGTATCTGATCGTGGTATATTCTTTGCATACTCAGTTTCCGCAAAATTTTCAACCAATTTACTTACTGTGGACTGGTGATCTGTTTATAAGGTTACTCTTGATGAAAAACTTGACAATATGTTATGCAAGGTATTCGCACTACGCAAGTGGATCAGATTATCAAAAAAGTTATGAATACTTTGTTAATTCAAAATTTTATTCGTGATTTTGTCCAATTTTGTGTTTGCGATTATATTTGTTAGATGGCGCCATTGCATAATATAATTCGCATCCATGTTTTCTTTCCATGAGAGTACCAAAGGAGGGGCAGCTGCCTCCCCCTGGACCTGGGTTGCCAACTCTGGGCCCTTCCAATTTCCCATACATTTAGCTGATTAATTATGTGCGTACACCTAAAAATTGTCTTATTTACAAAATTATAAATATAGTAAAATTTATTCGCAAGTGTATTTCACAATTTTCATCCAGAACTCATATTTGACCCTTGCAAATGACCATCTCTAATAAGTCGTCAAATGATTTCCAAGCCGATGCCATGTGCGTTTTGAAGCTGTAACTGCAACATTCTTGTTGTTACCAACCGTTGTCTTAGGACGGATATAGTTTTAAAAGACTATCTTGGTCAGGATGAGTCATAACACGATTTCTGCTTAGTTCAGCTCTTGTATTTTTCCCTATAAAGATTGTTCACCTAACTACTGTTATATGGAATCACATCAGAATCTGCCTTATATTCGGTGATAGCTCTAACTTTTGTACCAAATTTCTAAATTCACATTACATTTTAACAATTAATACAAAAAAATACAAAAAATTCATCCGAACTCACGTTTATGAAAGTCAATTTATTTTTTTAGGAATCCAGTAAAAGCATTATCAGCACGAATTAAAACCCGGTGTGTTGTTAAAAATGCAATTAAATATATTTCAGTTTATTTAAATGAAGCTTAATTTGGTTAAAATATTAGGTAGTCAGTTAATTTTTGAGAGCAATGTACTGGCGATCTAAGAAGGTTAGCTTGACGCATAATGCTGAGGCATTTGTCATTCTGAGTTTTAATAATGTTAGTTGTCCATCGAGTCTCTTTCCCTAGGGAGTAAAAATTACTACAATTTTATCTTTAGCACCTATACATATGAACTCCCAGCTTAAATTTCTAAAGCTTCGGGTGTGAGAAGTTGAAAATGTACTAAAAGCGCATCGGTCAATGTATTTGTAGAACTTTTAAGTTTTAAGGTGAAATTTATGTTCCTTTGGAACATCGTATGCTATCATTATACATTATGTGGATCACGGATCTTTATTCTCCCAAATAAAATGTATAAACTCATTTTTTGTTAAATGCGAGAGCGATGTAACTGAATGCGCCTCACCTAACTGAGTTCATCAATAACGGAATTAGTAATAAAGGGGCTTTGTATGATCAGTGTACATAGAAAACATACAAACAATTTGGGTCTTTATTTCACAGAAGACCTATATCTTATAAACATTTATTATTTCTATTTATGTTGAATTATACTCTACAGGACGTTCCTGCTTTGCCCCTCCCCCCCCTACACCAAGAGCTGCGTACGCCCATGTTTCTTTCTTTTTTATTTTCGCTAATAATGCACATCAGTCGTCATGTACCTGTCAGTGTCAATCTTATCGTATCATCTTTATTAATAATTTACACAACAAAAAAATATGTGAGTTACATTCGTAAATCTTTCTAAATTAGCAGTTATGCAGATTCTTACAAACACCAAGAATCGGCAAACACCGATTTGTCAACACCTGTAGGTATGTTAAAAGCTTATTAGTACTTACTATTGCGAATTCATTTATTGCTTACTATTTCGGTAAAGTGCCTAAATATACATAGCTTCCGGCTAATTTCATCTAAATTTTATTATCTTTTGTCTATTTGCTGTTTTATCTATTGGGTATAGAGGGATTAAGTCTCTCATAGACTGTCTTTTTGATACACTATTTTCTTCCACTTACTCCTGTCCTTTGCAGCCCCTTTTGCTTCATCCTAGTGAAGCTTTCTCTTCTTTGATGCCTCTGCCACTGTCATGTCTTCCATGTGTCTCCCATACTTGTTTTGCTGGCCTCTTCCCATTTATTCTCACCAGATGCCAGAACCACTTAGTTTATTAATTATCTTCTAATGTTTGTGTAATTTGCACACTTTTCAGTTCTTCTCTGATTTTTTTATTTTTTATTCAGTCCATTCTAGTTATCCTTGTTTTGATTTGACTCTGCCACGTAACTGTGAAAGAAATGTCGATGACGAATCAAAAATTTCGAGATAGTAAACGAATGCAAGTACATTTCTTCCGAAATCTCAGTTATGCAGTAAAATATGATCTGTAGATAATTAGGTAATTCCGAATTTCAAAAGGTTTCCATGTTAATATTATCGTCTGCAACGATAAGTGAAGTTGTCATGCATGCTTATCATACTACCTTTCACATTAGATACTTCCAGGCATTTAAATGTTCGTTCAAGTTTGAAAACAGGTTACAGCTTCAGCAAACGGAGCGCACATTATTCCACGATTATTGAAAACAACTGATTTACATAAACAGCCGGGGAAATTAATATTAAAATGGAAAAAATATTTAAATATCGGTGGCTGTTTATATGAAGGCCAATCTGCTCCGCTTGTTCCTTCTGTAACAGTCGTCTTAATGATCGGTATTGTTAATTAGCTGTGAGTGCCAGCCATACGTCGAAATTTAGCACAGCAGAGTTAGCTGAAGAAAAAGACCATGGAGTGCAAGGCGGCATGTAGTGGTATCGGAATCATCGCAATGCCACCGTCGCCACCACCGACATCTTCTTTGACGTGGTCCGTTCCAGCTTCTACTGGTGCTAGAACATGCAGGAATTACATAAGAGAACAGGTGGAAGGCTTGGACCTCAAGCCGAATCCTGAGAAAGAGATGATAGCGCTGTCATTAGGTTAGTATTAAAAAAAATTAAATTTGTGGCATTTGCCTCAAGAAAAGTATATAATACAACTATCTTGGAATACCTAAGAATTTGTGTGACATTATTGGTTAATAGTAGACAAAATTGAAACAGTGGTATCAGTAATAATCAACAGAAGTAACAAAGCAGCAGAATATAGATTCATAGTGATTATTGAGTAAAATATTTCAACACACTTAAGATAAATATAATTTCCATTTTGGGTAGTCAAAAGTGTAAGATTCGAATTTGGGCATTTCATTTGCTGTACCAAATGGAAAGCTTAAATCTAAATTTTCGCCCACTCAACCCTTTCAGAGGTTTTAATCATCTCAAGAAAAACTAAACGCTTTAGCTCTTCTATAAAAGATGTCTCACTTCCGCGTTTATACATATGAGGATCTTGTAAACCCCAAGAGATGTAGACCAATTATTTGCTGTGATTTTCTCAACTTTTTCTTGGATAGTTTGTATGGTGCTATCACTAAATTTTGGTGCAGTATTTTGCCTTCTTACATGACTCTAAGTTCGTTCAATTGGATTAAATATACAGTGATACGGTGGTAACAATAAAACTGTTACAATAATTTGCACCAACCTTTTTTCACATTTCATGGGTGTCGTACCAAGTTTCGTTGACATAATATGATTGATGTATCTTCATCTCGAAATTTTTTAATTTGGTTTAAGTAATTTACTCGCCATTCCGGAATTCGTGGAGATTCCATAAGCACTTGGCGTGTATTAATTTTCTTATAATAAAATTCCATTTTTACAGCAGTTAATTTTACTTCCACATCCAACGGATGGGAAGTATTGTATCCGCGAAAAAAAAATTTCAAAAATTTTTATTTACTCATTCGCTTTAAAATGGTCGAAAACGCCAAAAACCAAAATTTGAGCAAAAAAAATTTCTTGTCTGTGTGTTTGTGGTTTTGTTTGTATACACGATAACTTTCGAAAAACTTAATATATGAACTTGAAATTTGGCAAACGTATAAATCTCAACTACCCAAAGCGACCTATTGTTTGTGGGGTAAGTAGGGTATCGGGAAGGGGGCGAAATTGGAGGTAACTACCCTTTTTGCAAATTTTTATTTTTTTAATATTTTTTTCGTTTTAGTATGTGATTAGTAGTATAACTGCGAGTATTATTCGCTCTTATAAATTTTCGGTGCAGCAAACTGTTTAGAAGATATTAGCAAAAAAGAGCCACTTAAAGAAAACGGTTTTTCCTAAATATCTCCAAATATATTTAATATATTCAAAAAATGAAAATTTATCACAAAAAGTGTCTTAGACAATTTATTCAAAATTTTGACATTTTCGAAATATTTTCAAAAAACCTATTTTGGTCCCTGCTCGTACGATTTTAAATAATATATATTATATAGAAAATCAAATTTCTGATCAGAAAGCACTCTTGTAATTTTTTTGTTAAGTTAATAATTTTCGAGTTATTTGAAAAAAACCGATTTTAAAATTTATATATTTTTGCTATCACGAGGACTTTGTCTCAGAAAAAATGTGTTGAGAGGCAAAATGCTCAAAATCTGATTACTAATCGTACAGGATAGGAATTAAAAACGTAAATGTCATTTTGACAATTGGATGTGGAAGTATTGATTCAATTTGCAGCGGTTTTAGCTCAGTTTTAATTTTCTTTTGTAATTCTTTAATTGTCAATATAAAATTATTCTTTGTGCCTCATAAATCGGGCGCATTATAGTTATCGCTCTTTAATCTGTCATTGAGTTGGGCCAGAAGGATGCGGACGGTGGCTTATGAACGTCCCGCTGATAGTTATCGATAACGAATCCTTATCAGATCCTGCTACCTGATACTACTTAGAAAAGTAGGTAATTTAAACGCAAACATTTTGTGCCTGTGGACCCAGTAGATCACGAAATACAATTAAGATGGGTGGGACTTATTTGAAAAATGTAAAATATTATTGGACACTTGTCCATAATGTCCTAAATAATTTGTTAAAGAGGGTTGTTACCTGCAGAAATGAGTTTATAAATTCTGAAACGCAAGTCGAATTAAACAGTTTTACTAAAATTTCTAGCACACATTCAAATGGAAGTTGTATTCATGCAAAGTTAAAAAAGCAAAAAACTGTTGGTGGTGAATAACTACAAGTTTTGCATCGCAAACGTGCTGAAAAACGGAACTGTGCGTTGGAGGTGTACAAATAAAACATCGAAATGTCCCGCAAAAATCTACACGTCGGCTGGAAATGAGATCTTGGACTCCGAATTATCTCACAATCACAAGGAAGACAAACCTGCACAGGCAGATTGTCAACAACAGTGTGAAAAGGAAAGCTCTAGAAAATGTACACGAAAAACCTGCCAAATTAGTGCACACGGAACTTCGGTCTAACCCTGGCATAAGCAGTAACATAACGACTTACGATATGGAACTTGTAAGGCATAATATATGGATGTGCAGGAGGAAGTTAACTCCAAATCTACCCAAAACGCAAAAAGACGTTTTCGAAGCAGTAAACACTTTGGCACCTATGACAGATAAAGAAGAATCATTTGTCTTGACAAATAATGCAGACCAAGGTATCATCATTTTTGCTCCTTATAGCAACCTTTACTTTTTATGTTGTACTGAAACTGTGTATATGGAGGCACATTTGATTTTTGTCCGCAATTTTTTACACAACTCTTTACAATTCATGGATACAAGAATGGACATTACGTTCCATTGGTATTTTGTTTGCTTCCGGATAAAAAGCAATCCACATATCAAACATGTTTGAATATGTTGTGTCAGAAGTGCAGTGAAAGTGACTTACAATTTTATCCTAAAAGTGTCGTGATTGATTTTGAAACTGCAATCCGCAATGCTATTATGGATACGTGGGAGGAAGCTAGAGTAAGTGGATGCCGATTCCATCTTTCACCGGCATGGTATCGAAAAATTCACTCGCTTGGACTGTCACAAGATTATAAAAACCACACGGAAATTGGCAAAATGTTAAGATATTGTTTTGGACTTCAGTTTCTTGATTGTGATGAAGTGGGTGACGCATTCGCATTCGATTTAATTCCAATCATGCCAAAGCATTCGAAACTTCAAGAGTTTTGCGACTATTTAGTGGACAATTACATCAGCGAAAATGCCAAATTTACTCCAAATATTTGGGCAAGCTCATCTGCCTCCTCTTCCAGAACAACCAATGCGTGTGAGACATTTCATTCAAGATTTAATAAAAGTTTTTATTCGCCTCATCCAAATATTTTTCAATTTGTTGATAGTTTGTTGAATTTTCAAAGTGAAGTTTATGTTAAAATAAACACATCCAACAAATTCCAAAAAGTTGTTAGGTGTACTGTGAAATTAAAGCAAGATTATCTTGAAGTCGAAATTAATAACTACAAACAAAATCTCATAGACAGCCTGACATTTGTAAAAAGTGTTTCATTTAAATACGCGCCAAATATGTAAATATTTTTATACCTTATTGTACATACATATATGTTAATATTGTGTTATTACGTATAAATATAGGTTCGTATTTTTGTAAATTTGTAAATATTTTTATACTTTACTGTACATACATACATGTTATTATTGTAACGTATAAATATAAGTTTGTATTAAAACTTGAAAATTGTTTTATTTTATTCCTTTAAGCGTGTTTGCTAAGAAAAAAAACTGTAGCAATCATATTAATAAGTTACACACATCACATAAATTAAGGTCTTTCCTAATTTGCTAATAATGGTCCATCACCCGCTGTTCGGGCAAAGCAGATTCTTGGCCCAACTATATTGCGGGATTAGTTGACCCGCTCAGTCAGGGAAGGGTTAGATAGGTAGACTGGCCCAACTATACGACTCCGCATAAATCATACATCGTATTAAATTTGCTTGACCACGTTTGAAAACCCTCCACAAACCAACGTCTGTCCTGAATTCCATTTGCAGCTATATTTCTCACAGTTGATTGTGAAATTTTGGTCATTCTACTGGTTTTTGCGATGGCCCCACTGTATCCCTCTGCATTTTTGATGTATAAATATAAAACTATTTGTTTAGTTTTATGTGGTCAATGATTATGATTATGAAAGTTTACCGGTGCATTTTCAGGAATTGAAGATCTTTATACATATATTTCTTAGAACATAATTATATGTAGAGGTACGTATCTAAATCAATTAATTTACGATGCCTATGTATCTAAAAAACAGCCGAATTGTAATTGTGGTAATTATTTTCAACGACAATTAAATCTTACTTCGTATTACTAATTTATACAGTATTATTAATTTTTGCTCTTATTTCTACAAAAAAAGTGTGTCATATTATTTTAATCGGTAGTTGTCTAATATGGCGTCCATAAGAGAAAGATGTTGATAATTATAGCTAGTGGCCAACGCGTCAGTTTTTTGTTGATACCAACGCGTAGACTATAATTCCTTCAGAACATTTGAAAAAAAACAAAAAAATGCTGCCACCGAAAAGAGTTGACATACAAAACAAAAGGTAAGCTAAAAATGTAAAGTATTTAGTATAAAGCTTGTATTACCACAATAGTTTTGCAAATATTAATGCTGTTTTCGTAAATTTAAAAATTCCGAATATGTGCACGTCCAGGTCTTTATATAGATTTTTCTATTTTACAAGGAACACGGGATTTCATTCCACGTCGTAATTCGTTACTTCGGTTTAATGCTTTGAGAGCAAATTAGAGTCTTTTATAGAAAATATATGTATACCAATAGTCCATCAACTCCAAAAATTGCAGAAACATCTTGAATAAATCTATCTTAATATTTTTGTTGATATTTTAAATTAATCTTTCAACCTGCTTATACTCATGCACAGCTAGATTATTATGTAAGGAAAAAAGTTAAAATAAGGTTTTTTAAACCATCTAGGAAGCTCAGTACTGATGTACTTTATCTTCCTAACGATAAAAACTTGTTGTATTGTTAGCGTCCGTATTTATTTGTAGGTTGATTTGATATTTGTTATAAAGTTCTACAAGTATTTTGTACGACGTAGTGTTTTTATTTCCGTGTTGTTTTACAAAAATTATGCGAACAGATATTGTCATCGTGTTTTGCACCATATATGCGCATTTCTTTTCACAGAGCAAAACATATCTGGGATCAAAACAAATTTTTTAGGACTGGGAGGTAAACAGACATTTTCGCATCCACGTGTACATAAACAAGGTTAACATTATCTACCTGTTGATTTCAGATTCTGCATGCATATTGCGAATGTACTGACACAAAACGTGTTAACGATTATGAATACAAAATGAGCTTTGATAAAAAAAATGGCGTACATGTTTCCTTTTAATTGTAAAATTTTTACCCAAGCAACTTTGCGCWGTTCTTTAAATAGCGATTTTTTTTATTAGAATGATCTTTATTGTCAACTTAATTTTTTCCTTAAGGATCAAGCTTTAATACTGCTCGTGATAACTTATAAGATAAATTACAAGTTTTCCAAAGCCGTTACTTTTTATTAATATCAAACAAAGTAATCAATGTATTCGAGATCTGCATCCGATTGGCGCTTTGATAACTGTACTATCGTCACCAAACATTAAAATCGCAATATATTTGTCCACTTTACATTACATGATTAAAAAAAAACTTACGATTAGTATTTACAAATAATTGGCTTGCAAGTAGTAGTTCAAAATTCATCCCGATTTTTTTTTAAGCGTGGCAGTATAAATTAGTTTTCTGACTTTCCAGAAAAATCTTAAAATGTTAGAAACTTGTGATTTCATACAACATAAAATAGAATATCGGCATTTCCATTTTTACGATTAGTGCCGTATAGATTGATATAAAAAACTCAACCTTTGACGCAAACCTAAACCTGTCCTGTGATGCTGGTGGGGATAATTAACATTGTCTGAATATCTGAATATATTTGAATACGAAACCTTTACTATGGTGCAATCAATGTGCATAATTATGAGCAATGCCTTCAGCATTTATTATCACATCTGTAACAGGTTATTGTGTAGGAAAGTATCAATGTTAAACATACCAATCTTTCCGCGGCCGTCTGTTATGCAAGCAGCTTTAAGACTTACATTGTAATACGGGTATCCAATTATCATATTAATAAGACACATTTTCCAGTTTTACAAGCTTCAGGTTCTAACTGACGAAAACAAGAAAATGTCACGAATCTTAATCGTTTTAGAAGATACTATGTGATACAAATGAAGTTCACTGTCAGTATTATTTTACTGAAATTGCTAGCAAAATTTCTATATTACGTCGTCTTGTAACTGGACTGGTAATCTCTCTCCTCAACTTGCATTAGACATCTTCGCGTATCTTCTCTAAAAATTCTAAGTTCTGCAAATTCATGCTCTACGGGATGTTCTGCACTTGCTTTTGTAAATGTACCATTTTGAGATAAATATCGATGAACATTGCTGAATACCTTCCGATGTGACGTCCATTAGAAGTACAATAAGACATCATATCCAAAACCATAGTATTATCTACTGTAGGAGCTTGACGCTGCTAAGTTAAGATTAGAAAAAGCAGTGGGCTCAAGACACTGCCCTAAGGCACCCCAGAAGTGGCAAGATTCCGAAATATGTTGTGAATCCTTACCTTTTATTACAACCTATTTTTTTAATGATTCAAGCCAGGAGAGAGGCGCTCCTTGTATTCTATAGTTTTTAAGTTTATCTAGTAAGAGGTATCTCTTACTGAGATCAAAGAATATACTTGCTACAATTTGCTATTGTATATATAAAATCTACTAGTGGGATTACGGCGTATTTTGTGGCAAGACCCTTTTGGAAACTGAAAATTATTTAAGAGATAAGCTGAGGTAATTATATAATCTCACATACGAGTACAGTAGTAGGCACGCTCTAATAATTTGGAAAAAAGTAATAACAACCCAGGTCTATAGTTATTTAGCTTACTTTTGTTTTCAGACTTAAAAAAAATTGAAACAATTAAAGGTGTTTTAAGTGAAGACGGAAATGTTCCAGTTTGGAAGGACAAATTAATAAATATTGAGAGGGGTTGAGATATCAGACTGACAACATGTTTTAAGAACGAATACGGAATTCCGTCAAGTCCCTTGGTTTTTTTTTTATATATATTGGATTATTGATGACACTTCAACACTTGTAATAGGTGCTAGAAAACAAAAATTAGATTTTTTTTTAGATTTAGTTTTATAAATCGCGTTTGTGTTGTTGGTTAGTTCATTGATAATATTTATTGAAAGCATTTGACACATCCGTTCACACAGCCTTTATCAGCTATAAAATTATTAGTTATTAGTAATAACTTTTTTGTTTGAAGTGTGTACTGAGTTATTACGTATTATTTGCCATACTATTTTCGCCTTGTTACTCGAGTTGTTAAATTTTGCGCCAAAGTACGATTTTTTGGCCTGCGCAACATTAATCTGGTGTTGTTTTTTTAATTTCTTATAGTGAGATAAAAGAGCGGGGTCATCGGCGCTACTACAGATTCTGAAAATAATTTATAGGGAAGACCCTTCATTTAACATCTCCGCTGCAATTCATGGTTTTATGTGTGATTTAATTATTAATTTTTTTTACTTTGGTTAATGGAAAAGCTACGTCGATAAGCCCGGTAATTTTATCTACAAATAATTTAAATTTATCATCCAATCGCATGTAGCAAGTACAGTCTGAAACGGTTAATATTGGAGACAGTTTTGAAATTACGACTACTTATATAAGTGTAGAAATATTTACAAGCATATTCACACAGATGATTATTATTAGATTTAAATTAAATACATTGGGCGTGATAGTCGGAGAGGTCGGTGTAAACTATTTACTTCAGAGTTGAATAGGTTGTACTTATTAGAAAAAATACTATCAAGTTCTAGAAGTTCCTTGAACTCGTGTACAGTCAACTATACATTTATGAAAACCCCAAAGTTATTTGATCGTCACAGTTAATATTAAAATCACCACATAAAAATACATTTTGATTAATACTTCGCATTGACTTATCTAGTACAATTTCCAAAAAAGTTACAAGATGTTAGACATGCAGAAGGCGTGATCGGAGCTGTGGGAACGATGGTTTTGAACGTAAAAACTGCTACACCCCCTCCCTTGTTCATACTTCTTCAAAAGTAGTTAACTAAGTTATAGGAATCCAATTTGATTTTTTTATTTCACTTATATAGCACCACGTTTCACTAACACGTAAAATATCTGGCACCTCCATGGTTTGTAACAAACTATTGAGTTCATCATTTTATTTCGTACACGTCTGACTTTCGGATAACATATTCTTACGTCGTTGATTGTTGTTTCTTCTTCCCGTGAAAAAACCATGACACATAAACTCCCTCTGCCTAGAGATTAGGATCTAAGTTGTATAGGTCGACAGTGATCATAAATGAGGAGTAATAGTCAGGATATTTACTAATTTTTCACAGAGTGCTTCAGGAAATTTGTCTTTAATTAATCTAGTACTGTTTCTTCGGATATATTAGGACAAAATCTTGTCACCTATACAAATCCTTTTTTAGGAGTGACCTTCACTGTAAAATTAGTCAATTTTTATGGTTCCAGTTGCACCATTCAATGGAGTGCGCATTTTTTTTTTGTTAGATATTGTTGTCCACCCATTATTCACATCATGTAGAGATCCCTTGACGTGGTTATCGACAAATTTGTTCGAATCCTCATTATCCCTAGATGAGGTGAGATTTCCACACCTGGTGTGTCATTTTGCTATTAGGATGCTTTTCAAGTGATGGCAAGGTGGTAGTTAATGATGATGTAAAGGTTTCAGCTCTTTTGTTGGTGCCGGTACTGTCAGTGCTGATAATGTATTCGATGTGTTGAGTTCAACTTCCAGCAATCGGATTTTACTTCTTAGTTCATAAATTAATGCGTCTTTTTCTTTTACGATATAAGCACAGACTTGCGACTTACATTTTCCCAGACAGTATCCCTAGAGTCCGAATTATTAGGCGGTTGGACCATCGTGTCTTCAATGTTGACTGATTTTAAACAACACTGATGAACGCTTTTGTTAGCACAAAATTTAGCATTGAGTTTTTTAGCACAAGTTGGATGGTATAATTGATCGCAATTTAACAATAATAACTATTATTCAGGGAAAACTGTTACAATTGTCAAAACCATTAGTATTGACATTTATAGTACAATGATGAAGATTACCAAATAAAATTTCATGGCATAAAGAATAGAAAGATTTACTAGAACAACGAGTAGTACAATTTTGAAGATCTGCATGATGTAAACTGTTAGCAAGCAAAGATTCCTTAGGCCTAATTTGATCAGTTCATTACCGATAATTTGATTGGCAATTCGACACTTCTTGGTTTCTGATTCCTCCAAATCACCATCTGCAACAGTTACTGTTGTATCGTTTTAAAGTTAAAAGATTTCCACCACCATCCACCAGTAACGAAGCAAAAGTATGCCGGAAGCAATGTCCTGGATTTACTTACTAACATAACAGTTTAGCTTGGCAGAGATGATTTTTATTGGTACACTTTAAGATTTACAAAATGGTAGATAGACGTCGGAATCTATAAAAGTGGGAATAACGAGTTTTCTTTTGTAACCTTCTATATAGTGTGTCCTTTGATTTAATTATTAGTCACTTTCAGGAGATCCAACGGTGTACGGCAACCTAAATGCACCTCCAACAGCAGAGGAAGGTGTGATAAAGGCACTAACCGAAGGAAGGTATAACGGATACGCTCCATCTACAGGTTACGAATCGGCAAAACAAGCAGTGGCCGAATACCTGTCGCACGACGGGATCCAAGTGAAATCCAAAGACATAATCCTCTGCAGCGGTTGCTCATCCGCCATCGAACAGAGCATTATGGTACTGGCCGATCCGCTTCAGGGGCAAAACATTGTTGTTCCCCGACCAGGCTTTCCCCTTTATCGAACTCTCGCCGAATACGTTGCAATCGAAGTGAGATATTACGATCTTTTACCAGAGAAGAACTGGGAGATAGACTTTAATCATCTGCAGTCACAGATAGACTCGAAAACTGCTGCGATAGTTGTTAACAACCCGTCTAATCCTTGCGGATCGGTTTTCAGCAGGGAGCACATGAAAGAGCTGTTGGAATTCTGCGAGAGAAACCGGATGCCGCTTATAATTGACGAAATTTACGATCGCATAACTTTTGGAAACCTCAAGTTCTATTCGGCAGCTTCGATAGACCATTCAGCATCAGTGTTGATATTAGGGGGTTTAGCCAAGAGATTTTTAGTACCTGGATGGCGCATAGGCTGGATTCAGATCAACGATCCCGCGGGAAGGTTTGAAAAGGAAGTTCGAAAGGGTTTGATAAACCTCTCCCAAAGGACGATGGGATGTAACACGTTAATCCAAGGAGCCATGCCTCATATTTTGAAGAACACTACCGATGAGTTTTTTGAATCGACCCGACAGCTGTTGGAACGTAACGCTGAAGTTGCCTACAAGTGTTTGACGGGAGCTAGAGGATTGACTCCATACGTGCCGCAGGCTGCTATGTATATGATGGTGCAGATACATTTGGAGCATTTCCCCCAGTTTCAGACGGGGATTGATTTTATAATGCGACTCGTGGAAGAAGAATCCGTTTTCTGTTTACCAGGAGAAGTAAGTACATACCAAGTCATATGCAAAGTCATAATCTGCCTTTGTGCAAACACTTACTTATGTGAGTTAAAGTCAAACGATGTAAGTCTGAAATTGATTATCTTAAAAAATGTAATAAAACATTGCAACGTTTGGAATTCCTCAAAAATGATCTCTCCATCAATATTTTCTTTTATTAGTACAGAAAATGACTCTTGGTATGTTTAAAATGTATACTCAGTAACATGGGCGCACCCAGCTTTTGGTTTAGGGGGGGGGGCGAAGCAGGAACGTCTTGTAGAGTATAATTCAACATAAATAGAAATAATAAACGTTTATAAGATATAGATACTTAAGTAACTAATGAAGTATTTATTCCATGAATAATCTTCATTGGATTTCCCGCAAGGCGACTTAAAACATCTTCTGTGAAATAAAAACCCAAATTATTTATATGTTTTCTATGTACACTGATCATACAAAGCCCCTTTATTACTAATCCAGTTATTATTATTATTAGTAGTAGTGTCAACTTCTCACACTAGAAGCATTAGAAATTTAAGCTAGGAGTTCATATGTAAAGGTGCTAAAATACAATTGTAGTAATTTTTACTCCCCAGGGAAAGAAACTCGATGGATAACTAACATTATTAAAACTCAGAATGACAAATGCCTCAGCATTATGCGTCAAGCCAACCTTCTTAGATCGCCAGTGCATTGCTTTCAAAAATTAACCGACTGCTTAATATTTTAAAATGCATGTCTATGCTGTGCTGTCTACACCTCAACCAACTGCAGATAGTACTATTTCGCTGTCATTACAGCTCATCACTGCAGTTTAGGAAATAGTATCCGTTAAGGCAGCTAGGTGGCTTTGTCATCATGTCAGTGTAATGCTGACAGATGGCATTGCCATCCTAAATTCTTACTTAATATTTTAACCAAATTGAGCTTCATTTAAATAAACTGAAATATATTTAATTGCATTTGTAACAACACAACGGGTTTTAATTCGTGCTGATAATACTTTTACTGGATTCCTAAAACTTATATTAAACAAATTGACTTTCATAAACGTGAGTTCGGATGGATTTTTTTTGTATTAATTGTTAAAATGTAATGTGAATTTAGAAATTTGGTACAAAAGCTAGAGTTATCACCGAATATATGACAGATTCTGATGTGATTCCATATAACAGTAGTTAGTTGAACAATCTTTATAGGAAAAAGTCGAAGAACTCATATAGCAGAAATCGTGTTATGACTCATCCTGACCAAGGTAGTCTTTTAAAGCTATATCCGCCCTAAGACAACGATTCGTAACAACAATGATGTTGAAATAACAGCTTCAAAAGCACATGGCATCGATTAAGCTTGGAAACCATTTGACAACAACTTATTAGAAAGGTCATTTGCAAGGGTCAAATATAAGTTCTGGATTAAAATTGTGAAATACAGTTGGCTATAATACACATATACACATAATTAACCAGCTAAATGTATGGAAAATTGGAAGGGTCCAGAGTTGGCAACCCAGGACACGCTGCCACCCCTTCGGTACTCCCATGCTCAGTAAAGTACTCTCACACGCACTTGTTTCAGGCTTCTAGGCCTTTGTCAAAGTTTGTAGACAAACTTCATTCATTTAGGAAAGTTGGGTAGATATGGTATTTTATTATAATATCATAATCTTGTTAACTTGCCGCGACTGTGAGGTTCATGCCACCCGGTTGGCCCGCTCACATATCGCGGCTGCCCTTGGACGTCGGCAGGGCTTTGGAGCTACTGTAACAGCATCATCAAGGGCCTCTTGCGGGTACGAGTTTCCTCTTCATCATAATCTCCCAGATTACGAATGTTTTCGTGGACGTCCGCTTTGTGGAATGCCTTGGCTGCTGCTTCTTGGATTAATTCCTGGATCGTAGGAACTTCGAGATCTCTGTGTATCTCAGAATTCCTGACATACCAGGGAGCATCGACGACCATGCGGAGGACCTTGTTCTGGATAACCTGGAGACGTTTGATGTGTGTAGCGGATGCGTAACCCCATGTAGCACATCCGTATGTCATCATCGGGTAGATCAAGAGTTTGTTGTCGCTGCTCAGATTGCTATTGCGGCTTAGCAGGTAATAGAGGCTGGTCGGCGCGGCCGTCGTCTTGTTGGCTCGGTTTTCTATGTGCGATTCTACAGTAGCTTCCTGTCGATGGTGATACCCAGGAAGATCTCTATGGTTCGATAGGGCTGCTTCCTCCTTTTGTTCAGAAACAATGCAGAGCTCTTTTCGGCGTTGACTCCTTTTCTCAATCGGGAGAACCAGTCTTTTAGATGCAAAACTGATGCTTATCGTAAAGGGTGACTGTTAGTTGCGGGTATTTTGCATTTTGTTGCCGCATTTATGAAGGTGTTCGGAAATTATTATTAATCAACAAAGATTAAACAGTTACCAAACAAAAATCATAATATTATTAAAAACAAGCAACACAAAACTTATTTAATGACCGAGGAATGTATAGTTTAAATAATACTAACCCACAAGCACCAATATTATATGCTCCACCAAAACTACATAAAGAAAATGTACCGATGAGACCAATAATATCTTATATTAATGCCATCAGCTTATACAAAGTTTACAAGAAACTCAGTGATTTAGTGCAAGAACTGATTGATTTTAAGCCTCAATTTTCAGTAAAAACTCATTAGACTTCATTCAAAAATTAAAAAAAAAACAATTTCCCTACTTAATAACACAAAAAGAAAATTATTCACTTCCATACGTTAGTGAAATTAAAGATCTTTTACAAAAACTAAGTGACCTAATAAAGAATGAGTTGACTACATTATTAAACGACGCTGGAATCGAAATTATTTCGGTTTTGATGAATTGAAGCTTCCGGGCTAGATGGCCGTGGTCGATGTCTTCTTCTTCCTCCTCTAACTGACGTTTTGCTTAGTCCTGTGGCAAGCATCTTCAGAGTTGCGGTCTTGGACGTAATCGTCGCGGCGAGTTCGCTGACTGATCGCTGGCTACTTTACTTTGGGTCCGGTATTTATAGTAACGTCGTTCCGGTTGACTGAGTTCGTGGAGGGAGGCTTTAACAGCGGTGCGGTATCTTTCGATCGGTGCGCCGTGGAGTGCGGGAATCCAAGTTTTATTGATTTTCATCGTCTCTTCTTTGCGGTTGAAATTATTGTTATGCTTGTGTATCTCGATGGCTTCTAGATGTAGGCGTTGGTAATACGGTTGTGCGGTGCTGAGCATTTGAGTTTCGTTGAACCTGATGTCGTGTCCCTCTTGAAGTGCGTGTTCAGCGACCGCAGAACTCTTGGATTGGCCATGTCTCTCGTGTTCCCTTATCCTGGTTAAGGCGCTTCTCTTCGTGGTCCCAATGTATACTTGTCCACAACTACAGGGGATCCGGTAAACTCCACCTGAGGATAGTGGGTCGCGTTTCTCTTTGGCTGATGTGAACATGCTCTGCAGTTTCCTGGTAGGCTGGTACACTGTTGACACGTATGTTCGGAGGATTTTCCCGATGCTCTGTCGGCGAGGTCGCATGGCTCGTTTAATTTCCTAGGAAAACAGAAAAATGTTGACAGTCTATAAATTATATGGGGAACATTAGTGACAGAATTGCAATATATCTTACAAATGAAAATAAAAGTTTGAACCGCACTAATAAAAATAACCTGAATGCATGTATTGTTAGTAAACAAAAAGAAAAGACAGAGAGAATTAACAAAAGTGGCGTGAATGAAATCAAATGTCAAGATTGTAATGTTTACTATATAGGCTGTACTGGCAGCATCAAACACAGACTAATTGAACAGGAAAATTCTATAACAAAAAATTGTAATTAAACAGGGTTTTTAAAACATTGCATAGAATTTAACCACACGTATAGCGAAAATAATTTTAGGATTTTATATAGTATACAAAAAGATAAGTATACGTTTATAACAATTACATATAGTCGAAACATTAAACAAATCTCCGAATTTCTTCATAAATGCTGTCATAAAATGCAAAATACAATACAAACTCTTTGACAAGGAGGGCCGAAACATGTACATACGTGTAATATTATTTTACTCAATATACTTTTTGAAACACACCAAGTGTAATTTTCTACTAATAAAAGAAAATATTGATGGAGAGGTCATTAATTAATTATATAATTCTCGAACAATACGAAAATTTGCTGTTTCAAAACAGACTTCTACAGCATCGTGAACGAGTAATTTTAATGAGCGGTTAGAACACAGAACAAATAAAGCGCTGGTTATTTTGTTATCATTGATCACGTAAATTATAAATAATGAAATTTAACAATTTATTCTTAATACTTTACAATAGAATTGTCCAAAGTCTGCCTGGTAATGTTCACTACAACACATTATCCCAAATGGTGTTAATAAAATTTTAGCTTTAATTTTGTTTAATATTGTCGCACCCTGGGATTTAAGGTCTATACGCACTGTTTGCGTTGCCAAAGATTAATAATCATAATAATAATAAATWTATTCTCGAGGAATGTTTTACATAAATAATTACAATGAAAGTAGATATAGAATATTTGGAACTAGGGCAGGAGTTGTACGACTTAGGTCATTTTAACGTAACAATTTATTAACAACGTTAAATAAACCTACAAACAAAACATTGGTACATTAAGTAAGTAATAAATACATATTAAACACAAAAGTTATTTAAGAATCATTGTTAGAACTGAAGAGAATTAGGTATCGTTGAATTGAATACAAATTAATTTTATAAATATTATTTTTGAAAATATAAGTAGGTACGTATAATAACGGTTACATGAGCGTACCCAGCTTTTGGTCTAAGGGGGGGAGGGGACAAAGCAGGAATTTTCCTTACTGAATAATTCAACATAAATAAAAATGTGCCTGTATTGGATTATGTACCTAAGTAATTAACGAAGTATTTATTTCATGAACAATCTTCATTGATTTTTTGCAAAGTGACTTAAAACATCTTCTGTGAAAACCCAAGTTTTTTATATATACTGATCTGAAAAGCTTCTTTATTCTTAATTCAATTACTGATGATATCAGTTAGGCGATATCTAGCGCATTCAGTTGCATGTCTGTCACGGTTAACAAAAGATGAGTAGATGCATTTTATTTGGCAGAATAAAGAACCGTGATCCACATAATCTATAGTAATGTCAAACGAAGTACTAAAGAAATATACATTAAGCATCTACTAATAGAACCACGTTTTATGATTTGGAATTCGCACATATCAAATATTAATTAATTAACCGATGCGCTTTTTAGTTTCAACTTTTCGCATTAGAAGCTTTAGAAATTTAAGTTAGGATTGAATAGATTGAATATAGATAAAAAAAATATCAAAACTGAGAATGAGGAATAAAACCTGGTCGTGAAACAGTACCTAAGACTGTAATAAATTAAGCTGCTGATATAGTTAATCTTAGTTAAACTTAAAAATACAAGTTATAAGCCCAAGCATTAAGCGTCAGCTGGCCAAACACCACCAATCAGCATTAAATTGATAGTCGTTTTATCTCTAACAATTTTTACTCGTACATCTAATTTTACTCTAATTTATGCATAATTTTAAACCCACCATTTGTTATTGTTCTTAAGCTATAAAAATCCTTTCGTGTATTATATTCAGCTTGCTGGCTGTCAATGATTTGCAAAATATGGCTCGATATCGCCAAAAACGTATGTTAAAATTTTTTACGGAATTTACTTGACTATACTGAAATCTGCAGGGATTAGAAATTAATGGCACATAATAAATTAATACAAAAATTCCTATATGATCAATTAATCTTATTATAGCAATGTACTTCTATTGTTACTTAAGTGGCAATTTTTATGTGATATAAAAGTAATTTATCTTTTTGGCTTTAATCATATATGCATATCGTCATCTGAAACTGAATATGAGTACATCGATGATACTCCACTAACTTGGACATTAGCAAATTTTGGATTAAAAACCGTGATCGCATTGATCTGATATTTTAAATAGGTCAATGAAAATTTGAACTAAGAAGATTGGAGTTACCGTCAAATACAAATATGTGACCGATTCTGAGTATTCCACATAACAACAGAATCGTGCATAGTTGAACAATCCCTATAGGAAAACATATTAGAAGAGCTGAACAAAGTAGAAATCGTATTATGACTCCTGACCAAAATAAGCTTGGAAATCGTTTGACAACGACTTATTGAATGTCATTTCTGTGTGAGTTATACAGGGTGTCCTGCATTATGTGAGCAACCTTTCGACATCTGAAAACTCGCCTAAGGATAACACTATTCCACAGTATAACTTGTTTTCTTTTAATAACGCCCGCCTACAGAGATATTCACTCTTAAACATGGGGGAAGAGAAACAATTTTTCCAAAACATCTCTTGACCGGTTGATATATATAATTTCATCAAAAGTGGAAGCCGTCAAAATGATGCGTGGGAGGGAAGATTAGCACTTACCGTAGAAGCTTTGTAGGATGAACATGATAATATGACAGCTTATTTTGTTGTAGGCATTCTTCTATCCCAAGTATTTCAGGATCGTGTTAACCCCACCTGAAGATAAGTTGTTAGATGCTTGCGCCAGGATGAAGGAGTTTTGTGAACGCTATTACACGAAATAATCATTTATAATAAGAAGCAAACACTTTGCACAAAATAAAGTGATACTTACACGTTGTTTTTCTTATATTAAATACCTGATACCCATCGAGTGAGTAATTGTTATGCAGTTGAAGCTACTTAGTTCCTATATTTGAAAACATATACAGAAGGTTCTGCTTAGTACCAATACCAATTTTGGCTTTTAAATACCTTACTTGGGTTCTTTGTTTCTTTCATAATTAATTGTAACAATCAATTGTACAACAGGAATTTAGATCAATTAGTTAGCTTGGATACAAGCTGATTGAACGTATGTGCTTTGTCTGATTTGATTTATCAGATAACTCTGACGTTCATTTCGACTTAAAATGGTCATTGTCAAAGAGATAACAGCGTTATTCTAAACCAACAACATTTTGACACAATCAACTGAATGCCAGTCCAAATACAGCGTGAAGAATCCGTAGGTTTCGCGAACAAGGTAAATGATACCAAATAACGCTATTCTCGTGTCCTTTAATGAGTCTAATCTTTTCACTTCAATCCCCTTAAATGAACTTTTAATAATCCTCAAAAATTAAATAGAGAACTGCCACCTGTCAAACGCAGGAAAACCTGAACTACTGAATATTGTGGAAATTTGCGAAGATCAAAGTTATTTTACGTTCAATGACACATTCTACAAGCAAGACGGTGGACTGCCAATGGGTTCACCTTTGTCTTCAGTCTTGGCAGAAATTTTCATGTCAATTTTCGAAGAGCTTTTTGCAAAGAAAAATGAAATTATTAAAAATGTATTATTCTGGACTAGATATGTTGATGATATTTTTTGTATTTGGACGGGAACTGACAGACAGTTAAATGTATTCTTAAAATTCTTAAATACAATAAATAAAAAGATTCAATTTACCGTAGAAAAAGAAAAAGATGGAGTTCTTCATTTTCTGGACTTATCTATGTCGGTAAAAAATAGTAAAATAGGCTTTGAAATTTATAGAAAATCAACACAGTCAGATGTTACAATCCCGGCTTCTTCAAATCAATCGTTACAGATTAAGCATTCCGTATTTTATAGTTTAATAAACAGACTAATAAATATTCCACTTAGAAAAGAAAGTTTCGAAAAAGAATTGACGACAATTAAACAAATAGCCTTTAACAATGGATATGACACAAAAATTGTTGACCAAATACTTAAAAAGCAATATAAAATTAGAATACAAAGAATGCTGTACAATGCTAACATCAATGAAAAAGGACATATTTTTGCCGCAGTAAATTATGTCAATGGAGCTAGTGTTTGTGTTAAAAATAGGCTGAATAGACTCGGAATAAAAGCAATAGAGGTTAATAAGTGCAATTTTGGGAGGTCTTCTAGTTAATAATAAGCTAAAATCCAATAAATTGAACAAAAACGGCATTTACCAAATAAAATGCATGCAATGTGACATGATATACATAGGACAATCAGGTAAACCTATTAAAACAGAATTAAAGAACATGTTGCGAATATAAATTCAAACAAAAGCACAGCAGGTTTTGCTGACCATTGCATAAGAAATAACCATCACTTAGATGAAAACGACGTCAAAATTTTGCATTGCGAAACGAAAGGTAAAAAACTGAACCTTTTAGAACTTTTGGAAATTAAAAAACTCAGCATCAGAAAAAACATTTGGCAAGTACACAAATAGAAATTCCCACGTCCAGTACGCCTATGATACCGCCGAAATTATAAAGTCGGCCTTCAAACCCAGGCGAGAGATTTTACAACTGTATTTTACAACCCCTGTAAAGAAAGGGATGTAAACAAAATTCTGCACATCTGAGTTTAGTATAACGCTGTTATCTCTTTGACAATGACCGTTTTAGGTCGAAACGATCGTCAGAGTTATCTGATAAATCAAGTGAGGCAAAGCACATACGTTCAATCAGCTTGTTTCCAAGCTACCTAATTGATTCAGGATGTTTCACAATGAATGCACCTTTGAATCCATTCAACATAAGAATTTAGATGGCAATGCCATCTGTCAGCATTACACTGACATGATGACAAAGCCACCATTATGGGATCTAATTCCTAAAGGAAGTGACCTGTAGCCTGACAAATTGGCATGAACCTGCATACTTCAATTTGACAGCAGGCCCCACGGCACCTTTTGCGAGCGGGCAAGAATCCACATACATTAAAATGCATGTCTATACTGTGCTGTCTGCACCGCAACCAACTGCAGATAAATCTATTTCGCTATTATTATAGCTCATCAGAGCACTGTATTTTGGTATCTTTCCTGGCATAAAAGGATTTTATATACATATCATGTCTCATTCTACAGATATCTTAGAAATATAAAAACACAGTAGTTACATAAATATGCACCATGTTTATTTATTGCGTTCAAAACAAAATACAAAGTCACTTAAACTTATTTTAAATTAAGCTAAAAATAATTAGGTAGTTCTACAACTAAACAAAATAAATACCTTAGGCATATATTGTTAATTACAACAAATTGTACAAGATATTGGAAGCCATAATCAAATGCAAAAGATCACAATTAAAGGTTTAGTCAGACCAAAACCTGATTTCTGTCTTTTCAGATTTTATTAAACGCTCACTAACATAAACCTATAATACAAAATCTACTCTAGTAATTCGGTTTCAAAATTATTTTAAGAGTACAAAAAAATACAGGAACTAATACAAATATGGTATCAACATATTTAAATATATGTTTATTTCAGTGTTATTTTATAGTTTTGTTACATTTTAGATCACAAAATTATGGAAGAAGGATTCTCATCAATTATGAATAAATATTTTAAGTATCTTGTAAAATAATATTATTTTCTAGCTCAAAAATAGACTATGTACAATTTTTGCATACTAATCAACAAAATGTTATATATGCATGCAGATATGTGTATGGAATGTTTTAAAGTCAATTCTTTTCATTATTTCAAAATTGATACTATTAATAACTTTGCCCATGTGGATTGTCTAAAAAAAGAAAGATTTCATACTACAAAGTCTCTTTGGCATTACCTATATACTCAGATATTCTTATTCCAGACAACAGCCAGCTTACACAAATAATGTAGAATTCAAACAACCACAACAGATTCTTTCAACAAGAATCCACCTTAATTTCTTTGGCCCAGAAAGAAATCTGTACAAAACAATCTACTTAGAAACTACTTCCTGTCATTTCATAATTGCTCTATTTCATCCTCTTGCGGCACACACATAAACAATTTGGCACACGAATTATTAAAGTCTTCTGATGCAGCTACAAGCCACTTTGGTTTGGTTTTCCAAGCTATTGTCACCAAATACACAGGAATCCCACAGATAATGAAGGCCAGTCCTACACTGACCTCCCAAGGGCTCACGTAGCAGGGGAATGTCACAAGGAAGGCACATATGATGAGAAATGTGATGGGAAGCAGTATGTTAACCTTAATAGGTCGCTCCATGTGTGGTCGCTTATAACGTAACCATAGCAACCCAGTAACGCTTGTTGTGATGAATAGTGCCTCCACAAATGAGACGTAGGTGATGAGGACGTAGACGTCTTCGATTAGTATCATCGCTATTGTTGTGATGCACTGTAGTAGAAAAAGAATATTATGTATCAAACTATGTAGGAGTTAAAAGACGAAATTTATAGAATATAATATCTAACCCAGCCAACACAGTTACATATAGTTTATGTAACTATTACATAACACCACTTACTTAAACGATGTTTGATATGTAACATGTATGGTACATGTACAGCACATGTACTGAAAAACGCCGGCTCAAACGTGTGTCCTAGGGTGTGTCATCCGCAATATTTATGTTATATAAAAAAGCTACATAGCAGCCATGTAATTTTTATATGTTGTAGCGATGTAGCTGCTCTGTTTATGGTACAGATGTGATACCAATACGCTACATATATTTTATATCATTAATACGTAATGTCACTACGTCTGATATGTTATGTGTAAGAAACATTTATAGTTCATGTACTTGAAAAAAACCGGCTCAAATCTGTTACGTAAAAAAGCTACAAAACAGACATGTACCTTTTATATATTACAGAGTGCATACAGCTTCATTTACTTTATGTTATTTATATGCACTCCAGATGTGTTGTACATGCATCTTTTTGATAACGTCCGGAAGTTCCATAAATGAAAAAGTCCTTTCACTGAAATAAAATTTATTCTAGATGATTACATATTACAAAAAATATATCTTCAGAAATATCCTTGCCCCTTTCTGTATTCTTTCATAAGCAGTCTCTAATAACACAAGACCATAAGTTAAAACAGATGTACAACACAGCAGCAATTCAGGAGAATATGCATAATGTCTTATGGGCATATGGGATATCTACACAATAGTAACCTACTATAGTTGTTCTTCCGCGACACGCGTCTGACGGAAAACATCTTTGAAAGGATTTAAACCAAAGGTATTGTTTTAGATTGCAAACAACAGTACTAAAAAGTTCATTTTCTTATCTGCAACTTCAGAAGTTAATGTTTCGAAGAAGATGTATAATAAAACAGAATGCAGAGTAATTTTTGTGTCCTTAAAAAAATTGCCCATGCACACTTAACACTCTACAGTCTGTACAAGTAAGAAGAAATAACAAACATGCAATGATTATGTTTGTGAAACATTATATCAAAAAAATATAAAAACCGCTCACTTTTTTCGTATTAACCTTGATCCATTAAGACGTATCCATTCTGACGTTACTCGCAATCGAGAATCTTTAGATCTTTGCCTTAAAATTGTTAGTTATTTTTAATTTTTAATTAGTATTAAAATCTTACTTTTTAAGGCTCTCGCGTAAACGCCTATTTCTATGCCCTAACCAGGAACAAGCATTTGCACAATGGTTAGTCACAATAGTTTTTGAACATCTACAGACGAAGCCTCTGACATTTTTGTCAACTATTTGTGACAGATATTGTTTTGTGGCGAAATTCATGTTTTAATGGCGCCTTCGAATGTCTTTTAGGTCTCGACCTGGCGGTCTCGACTAAAATAACATTCTCAGGCGCCATTAAAAAAACACTCATTTCGCGCACTTAATACAAAAATTACTATTTAGCCAGCATAGTCATAAATATAAAATTTATGTCATCATAATATAACAATGTTTACATACAACATGTAAGGTACATGAATGGTACATGTAACGTAACAGTTATAATACTATTATAATGTAACAAATATATTTACACGCAAGGCACGCGTAGGGCACATACACTATCAGATGTCGGCTCATACATATGCAATGTTATACATAGCAGTTATAGAAATACCTAAATCTTCTTTCTCCACAATTTTGTATGATTCGAATTAGTATTGATGCTCTTTTACTTGATTGTAGAATATTGAAGGATGAAACTGTGCCTGATACTGAGTTAAGCTCTCAATAATCCAATAAAAATTTTTTTAAACCGTATAATAATTTTACTGCTACCATCAGAGTAATCGAATACATTCGGAATAGAAAAGACTGTACCCGAAAAGAGCCCAAAATAATAATTAATTATCAAAATGAGAGAAATATCCGTAACACTTTTTAGATTTGGCGGATTGGTTTATTATAAAATTCATCAATACATTGTTAATTCAAAATCTTGTGCAGTTTGTATCTAAAATAGATTTGTAGATTGCACTCGTATGGCTCCGCGTGGTAGAGTACTGTAGACTGCTAATTTTCATAACTAAAAATCACACTTCTATTTCTTTTTTCTTCTCTGTGTTTACATTTAGTTGAATCCAAAGTTTCTGCAACTGGTAGGTTTTATTCTAATACAAAATAATACGTACCTAGAAGTAATTTCAGCTCTATCCGCATTTATTTTATTATCGTGAGTAATACACATTACTACTTTGTGATCATTTTCTCATTTAGTTTTTGTTACCGATACGTATATCTTCTATATTATCTCCGTTTTCTTTTTTGACCTTTACGATACATAGACGCGACCTGTGTGCAATACAAAAATTACTCTGGCAAATAATGTATTTTAAACATGTAGGACTTATGTAACATCATATATCCTAGACATAACAAAGTAAACATATATGTTACATATTTTTTAAAGCAAATTTCATATCTCTGGTACATAACGCTGTTATGTAGCTTTTGTAACATTGCTGTTCCTTGATATTTATGTATCATACAAGTGTGTGTTGGCTGGGAAGTAACATATAATCTATTCTTAGCACAGTGATTTAGAATAAATGATATTAAAGTTAATACATTTATCTTAATATATGGACAATTATAATTACTGGATGCTACACGCGATAACATTTTTATGTATATAAAAATAAATTGCTACGGCCAAATAGCTTAATACCGTCCTGAAGCAATAAATAGACCTGAACTGGTAAGTAATCCCTCATTATTGGCGGCACTATAACCTTAGTAACCTTAGAAGAATGGGAGAAGTATAATTCATTTAATGTAGGGTAATGCCTTTTTATGTAAAACTTGACGGGTTTATATCGGGTCCTTTTAAAACTGTCACCTACTAAACGGAGCTCTATTTCTATCGCTAAATGTCGTTACCCATAGTACCTATTGCCACCGCTAGATGGCGCTGCCTGCAGGGAGTACTTACCATAAATATGAGCGACGGCACCGGCGTCAGTCTTTTAACATCGATCAGTGCAATCGCCCTGGGCAAGTGCCCTTCCCTGGCGCCGACGAAGAAGAGCCTGGAGGACGCGAATATCGCGCCGTTCAGAGATCCGAACGTGGAACAGGCGACGAAGAACGGCATCAGGAAGGAGAACCCCCCCAGCAGCTTGTCCCCAAAAGTCACCGCCACCGCGTCTGAGGCCAGGATGTCTTCCCTGCTCAGGACGACGAAGTAGGCTATGTTGGTCACCACGTACGTTATTGTGACGAGCGGCATTGATATGCAAATCGCCAGCGGTAGGTTCCTACAAGCAAAGAATTTTATTGCTTTAACAGTGGGCAAGACTTAGGATGTGGGTACTTGATGCCTTCTTTGAAACGGCAGGTCAAGTACGTTTAATTTTGCGACGCGCATTAAGCCATTAACGTGATAAAGAAGTCGGTACTGCCACAATGCGGGCTTTGTTCGGGAGCGATGCGTGACAATGAAAAGGAAATATGATTGGTATGCAAATCGACTGCTCTGATGTTACACTTTCATGAATAAATAATTGTAAACGAAATAAAAACGGTTTTGAAAAATGGGCGGTCAACTGGTCCTGATGAACTAATTGAAAATGTTCAGAACCGAGGGGTGTATCACGGGCCAAATTTTGTACACTAAAAATTCCTGTACTTAGAAAATTCCGTGGAATTACATCGCAATTCCTATGAAATTCGGTGTAATTCTTGCAATTCCTAGGAATTACATCAAAATTCTTAGTAATTCCTGAAATTTTAAGTAATTCATCTAGTGTTTGCTTAGAGATAATTTTCGAAAACTTATTCAAGTGCAGTCGCACATCAAAAGGGCTAAGAACTTTTATGCAAGAAAAAAATTGAACTTTATGATGCAAAAGTCAGAGATGAGGTAACAGCAGCAGTATTGCTATTACTGAAATATAAATATAATAGCAACCCTCGCATTGCTTTGAGTCCAGTTGAATTTTAGTTTAATAATATAATTTAAAAAAAAACAAACAAGGTTAAAAAATAAGTAAAACATACATGCAAATTTCTTTAATAACAAAAAAAGATTAATAAAACAAACTATTTTATACTAGGATAACCTACAACAGCCAAAGAAAAATAAGGACAATTTTATAAGAGTCAACATAAAGTTTGGAACAAAATTCTTATGTATTTTTTTTCCGAAAAGCGCCCGAACAGGTGAATTTTTATTTTAAAATTGCCATCTCTTGACATAAAAATTTTGTCAATGACGTCATTTGAACTATGACGTTATCATCATTTTTTTTTAAATAACAATCCCCAATTTTTATTTTTCAAATAAAACCTATAATATTCTCAAGAAAATCTTTATGCAAAGTATTACTTTTTTATTATTATTGAAGAGTGTATTGAAAAATTAAAGCAGAGTTAGGGGTTGCCATTTTTAAAATTATTGATGATGACGTCATAGTTCAAAAACTGATGATGTCATCAGTTTTCTTATGTCAAAAGATGGCAATTTTAAAACAAAAGTCGACCAGTTCGAGCTTTTAAAAAAACATTTTTAAATTATTGATTTTGTTTCCAACTTTATTATTTTGTTTTTACTTTTGTACAATTTATTGATACTTATGTAGAGACCTTCTAAACTTGAATGCTATTTACTAAAGGTAAAACAAATCCTATAACTTTATTTGTCACTGGATCATATTCAATTCTTTCAGCAATTCGAAAGGCATCTTCTGACAACCATACATTTTTTGACAAGAAGTTAAATTTATAGAGTATTATTTTGCAAACAATTTTTATCTTATCTACTTTCGCGAAAAAAAATTAAAGACGCTCATTACTATGGACGCAGTTGATAACTCGTGGCAAAAATCGATTCAAACATCAAAGCTATTGACTCGGAGTGACTATTTACGTTATTCACTGATGTATATTCCCGCAATCAGCGCTCTCTCACTGCAATTCCTTAAATTTTCTACCGTAATACCAAGTAATTCTGCCCAAATCTTAGTAATTCCACGCAATTCTTTGTAATTCCATATAATTCCGAGTAATTCCTCGCAATTTTGTGCAATTCTTGGCCGGTGTACACTAAAATTCCTGAGTGATACACCCCTCGTTCAGAACTGTCTCTTAAAAGGTGATGAGATTCCTTGTGAATGAAAACAAAATGCATATATTCCCAATTTACCTAAAAAGGATACTTAAACATCCTCTCCGACTATAGTGGTCTAAGTGTTACAAATCATTATCAAGTCTGAATGGTATTCCATACAACAGTATCAGTATCAGTATTGCCTAAATCCCATACTAAATAATTGTTAAACAGTATTTAGTCTTTACGGATAGCACAAACTATTGCAGTGGTGTGCAAATTAATTCAATCATAATCTATAAAAATGTCTTATTGTCTTCACTGTATATAATCAATAAAATTGTTTGCAACTAAACTTGTTACTAATTCTGTAGGTAATAGGTACTGGACAATGGACATTGTTTGTGTATTATAAGTGGGAGGTAATAAAATGTTACACAATAGATTTTATTGATTCTAATCTGTAAGAACTTGTTCTTGAAAGAATAAGTTTTTTCTACCATGTAATATATTTTATTACAACACAAGTACTTTACGTATATATACAACTTTAGTTTCAATAAAGTTTGCCATAGTATTTTAAAGGATGTGTAAACTACAAGAAGAAAAGCATGCATCTATTTTCACATAATTTATTATTATTCTGAAAACCCATTTAAATGTTAGTTAAGCTATATTTCTAATTCATTTTAAACTATAAATTCACAATGAAACCCCTTCATGGGGGCTATAGTAATTTTTTATAGAGAAATTACTGCGTGACCGTTAAGATATGAAGCAAAGCACATTCGAACAATCAACTCGTTTCCAAGCTATTTAATCATAACAGAAAGAAGAAGTTGATGTCTGTTAATTTGTCCTACAGCTTGAACTTAAAATATGTACGTTTAGATATTTTTACAAGGTTGTAGGTAATATCATAAATATTCAATTTAAGACATCCCGTGTCCTTATATGAATAATAGAAAAGTGAATCAACAAATTATAAGACTACTTAAAAGTACCTACCAAATTAGTTAAGTACACAATAATTGGTCTTGTAATTTTGCATTTCGAGAAACACCAATTAACACTTGTATGATTACTACTAAACACTACTAACAGTATATCTAAACCTATAATTGACGATGTATTGATCACTTACGTTATTAATAACTTAGTTGATTTAACATGCTTACTGTTGAGCAACAGCAAATTGGACAAATATTAAACAGTAGCACTAAAACAATTGTCAGCCAAATTCAAAGACTGAACATAACATTACAAGCATATATTAGGTGCATTCACGACGCATTATTATAACAATATCGAAAACCTGTCAATATACAGGGTGTCCCAAAATAACCCGTAGAAACTTTAAATCGTCTTTCTACGAAAACATTTTAGTGTTCTTATTGAGAATACTTTTTACGTAAGATGTTTTCTGTTCACTCACAACTGAAGCTTTTAGAATTTTAAACCAAGAGTGAACAGGTAGCTGATAAGATGAAATTGTAATACTTGTTACGTCGCAGTAAAAGAGACTCGAAGGATAACCAACATGGTCGTGAAACAATACCTACGACTGTAATGATTTAAATTGCTGGTTTAATTAAATTTGGTTGAACTAAAGAATATATGTTATAAACCCTAGCATTACGTATCGACTCGTCAAACACCCCTAACAAAACTTATTATTATTTTAACTCTTAAAACTAGTTTTGCTCAAATAGCTGCATAATTTTAAACCGACAATTTTTGTTGTCCTCAAGCTCAATCCTTTCATGTATTATATTAATCCTGCTGATGTAAAATAACGCTTAATATCGCCAAAACCATCTGTTTTTATAATAGACTTGACTACTAAAATCTGACGGCATTAAACACACATTATAAAATATTACAATTATGATTAATAATATTCTTATTGTGGCTATGTAAGTCATACTTTCGATGGATGCTTCTACGACAGTTTTTTTGTGGTTTAAAATAAAAATACATTGTTTTTAGCTTTAATCAGATATATATAGTTTAAATTTATACGGCGTCTAATGTCAGCGTCTGAAACTGAAATATTAATCACATCGTTAATGTTTATTAAACTTGGACATTAGTCGAATTTGTGTACTTTGGGTATTTTAGTTTTTATTATTATATATTGTGTCACTTACTAAGCAAGCAACTCATTCACATTTCACAGTAAAACACTTGTTTTTGCTCTTTCGCTAAAATAATGACCAGGGCATAAATCTAAAGTTATGCTTTTGAGTGAAGATCGATTATATCAATACCAGATATTAACCTCTCAGTTGAAAGACATCAATGAAAATATAGCGTATTCCATTCCAATGTTTGACAATGATTTTGTACGCATTAAGGGTGCTGTGTAAAATCAGAGTTAGATAGGTACTTTTATAAAATTATGCAAGACGTAGGTACAATTATTTTCCTTAATTAGTATAGTTCTTGAAACTGAAAATGAGAAAACGGCTCATAAGTCAAAAAGGTATTAAAAGGACCCATCCTCCGGGGGTAGGCCGTTTATGGCAGTCTAAATTCGGGATTTTAAACAGGCATCCACAGACGATACACAACGACCCAACCAGACAGGTCGTGGAAACATTTTGTACCTGCACTTTGCATTTTAGGAATAAAAACATTTCAATAACTAGAACCGATATATTTACAATTCACATAATTACAACTCATCTTTGGAGTCCGAAGAATAATCATTAACGTTAATAATAATTATTGCTGGAAATTCACCATTTTTTACAACACTATTATTTGGTTTCATCAAAGATTTCATCAGAAGATATTTTCATTTTTAAATTACTTAGAAAACTTGTTTTTGGTATTCTCGTCTGTCTGTGGTTGTAGATAAACGGCGCTCACCAGAGAAAAGAGGATAAGTTTGATAAATAGACCTACATAAATGAAAAAGAAAATCCAAAGCCTTTAGCATTCATACAAATTTTTAAAGGAAGTGGCAAAATGTGGCGTCCGTGAGAATGTGAATGTGCAGGAGACAACTTCGAAGTCAGGAATGATAAATCTTATTAAATCTTGGATAAAGAACTAATTTTAGAAGATGCTGACAGTATGTATAATTTTACCAAAATTCTTCCCATAATTTGGTTTAAAAAATTGTGTTTCTTCTGATTTCAAATAAAATCAAACGCTTAAGGAATTAGTTGAAAATATTAATAACTTATCTAAATAGATATATTCATTAAATGATTTTGTAATTAATTTAATTTAATTTTAGATGAACCATTTGTCAGTGGGTACAAAAGTGATGTAGAAAATCAAAGCCGCAGTCGCAGGATATTGTTTTCTTGTCTCTCTCTTTAGAACGAACTTTGTACTTGATTTATTTAAAAGTTACGCTAAATTTTGAGGTTTCGTGTGCAGCGATGGGTATGTAGGCATAATTTGTACCGTAATAAACTGTTAAACTAATACTTAAAAAAGGCAAAAGTCGACATCCAACTATTAAGCAATATTTATTATACGGGGTAAGGTAAACAATTTTTTTTACAAAAACTAGGTTTATTTGCAAAATATGATCAACAAAAAATTTTTTGGACGCTCACTATGCTATTTTTAAAGAGTTTAAAAAGACCTACAATATGACATATAACTTAAGGTTTTACCTAAAAAAATAATGAAATTACGAACCTGGAGAGTTTTAGGTAGCGGACCCTTCTAAGTTGTTTTTTCAATCAGTTGTGCAAAATGTGTACAAATTTATGCATTTGTTAAACAAGAGGCGCCAACTAATTTACGCTTATGGGTAGTAAGTAGTCCTTGCCAAAAAAGTTACTTTGATAAAAGATAGTCGCAAATAACCAATAACTTAAAAATAGACTCGAATAACAAAAAATTACAAAACTTCTAATTGTCATTTAAAAATTTAAAAATAAACATAGATACTGATATTTGTTCATAATAATTAATCATTAACGGCTTATCACTGATAAAATGTACAAGTTTCTTTTAGAATTGAAAGTTACATAATTACCTATCTTTTAAATATTATTAAATAGTGCAGTAAGTTTGTTTAAAAGAAAAGCCATATTCTTGCTTGTAATCGATGCTCTTACTGTGTAAGTTTCGAAGCCACTTTTCCTTGCCTGAACATAGGCAAAAACAGAACAGCTTGCCACTCAGGAGTAGCAAAATTTCTACTAAATGAGATGGCGCCTCTATCTAAAATCTGTCACAATCAATAATTACCTGTAAGGATTCTTCAGCTCCTCCGTCACGTAATTCAGATAATTCCACCCKGAGTACGAGAACAACCCCGAGTAGAAGGCCAGCGCCKCGTACCCCGGTTGATACTGCGTGCCCTCCATGGGGTCCCGAAAGTGCTCCGTGTGACCCGTGCCCAGGTACCACAAACCCGCCACGACGATGATGCACAGCGCGAATATCTTCGTGGCCGTGAAGATGTCCTGCACCCTGGTGACCCACTTGACGTTGTAGCAGTTGATGACGGTCAAAAGGCAAGTGGTGGCGGCCGCCAGGAGGCGGACGGCTTCGTAGGGCGCCTGGCACGTGCCCCATATGGGCTGCAGGATGTACTGGGCGAAGGTGATGGCGGTGATGGCGTTGCCTGTGGGCACCAGGATGAACAGGGCGATCCAGAGGTAGAGGAACGCGGGGAGGGGGCCGAAGGCCTCGTTGATGTAGGCGTAATCACCGCCTGATTTGGGGATCATGGTTCCTGGAAGAGAGCATAGGTGTTAACACTTATATACAGAACGATTCACGAAGGGGCGGTTGCACAAACGCGGATCAATTTGACCGCGGTGTTAACCTCGGATCAAACCATGGCTACCACGAATTTCAAGCGTTCTTATTGGTGTTGCTATGGTTTGATCCGAGGTTAACACGGGGATCAAATTGATCCGCTTTTGTGCAACCGACCCTAAGGGTACGGAGCGATTGTATCTTGAAAAGCATTCCTAATAAATCCAAAATTTGTCGAAATAATGTAGGCGGAAATTGGAATTTTTAGAAACTCTATTTAATTACATAAAAGTTTCTTTACATTTTTTTCTCCGGTTGCTATGGTGACGTCATTACAAAGCGGCAAAACAGCTTCGAATCTTCTAGATGCTTTATCTTTAAACGCCAACAACCAAAAAAATTAAATGGGACGGTATCTTTTTTCACTTCGTTTTATAGGCTATTATGTAAGAAAGACAGTAATGGAAACCCAAAGAGAGTGTCATTTTTTGTTTTGACGTTATTGGCAATACAGTAACGAGTGCGCCATCTCGAGCTTCGGTATGGAAATATTGAATAACTTCGGCAAGAATTGAAAGTGAATGTTTGTTGGTGTTTTTTTTTATTTGATTTAGTCCTTTACAATTTGTTTCAACTGTACTTAGAACACAACATCCAACAAATGACCACCTTTACGAGCCACACAATATTGCGCTCTTTTTTTCGAATTTTCCAATACTTTGGCCAGTATTTCGGGCGATATTGCCTCTATTTCAGCTCGAATGTTGGTCTTGAGCGCTTCCATGTCGTGGGCTTGTTGGCGTATACTTTACTTTTTAGATAACCCCACAAAAAAAAGTCCGGCGGCGTCAAATCCGGCGATCTTGCAGGCCGATCAATATCGCCACCTTTCGCCATCAAACGCCGGGGAACCTTCGCTTCAAAAAGTTCATCGTTTTGATCCCCGTGTGGCATGGGGCGCCGTCTTGTTGAAACCAGAAGTTCAATAAATTTTTTTCGCGCATTTTTGGAATCACATAGTGCGCCAAAATCCACCGATAACGGTCGCCATCGACGGTTTCGCCTTCACGAAAGAAAAATGGTCCGATGATGGTTTTGGCGCTAACGTCGGCCCAAACAGTGACTTTCTGGTCATGCAATGGCTTCTCGTGGATAATGTGAGGATTGTCTGTGCCCCAAAATCGACAATTTTGTTTGTTCACTCCGCCAGAGAGATGGAAATGGGCCTCGTAAGTGAACAAAATTTGATTCCAAAACCACGCTTTTTCCGTATTCCAAGCGACGGGGCTCGTCTGTAGGCAATAATCGAGTTATTTGCACTTTGTAAGGAAACATGTGAAGATCTTCCTTTAAAATCCTCCTAAGAGTGGTTCCTTTGATGTTTAGCTGCTGGGCACGGTGACGATACGACAGATTTGGGCTTCTCAAAACACTCTGCTTGACAGTTTCAGCGATTTCATTGGAGCGTCTTTTACGAACTGAAACGCGTTGATGATTTGCCGCAGACCCCGATTCTTTAAAATTTTTAGTCACATTGCGTATGGTGTTATCAGAAGGCACTTCACGGCCGCGGTATTTTCGACGGTATACACGTTAAGCAAGCACAATTGAACGACCGTTTTCCAAATACATGGTCACAATTTGCGCGCATTCTTTAGGTGTAAAGTTATTCATGGTTAAAATTGCACTGAAATGACGTTTCCAAATTATTTTTCTCAAGTCATACCGACAATGGATAACAAAATTATTCAATATTTCCATACCGAAGCTCGAGATGGCGCACCTCTTATACATGATATAAAATAAAAAGGAACTTGCTCCTTGATTTCTGCAAAAACTGAGCATGATGACAAGCTTTTTTCACTTTATTTTTAGGTTATTATGGTAAAAACCTTAGATTGATAGTTGTTCTTGTTTTAAAGTTATTGCCAAAACAGTACACTACGACACAAAAGAAAAGAATTTTCTCCTTGAATTCTGAAGAAAAACTAAACAGGAGATATGCTTTTTTCAATTTGTTTTGTAGGCATAATTTAAGAAAAATTGTGGTAGAAGCTTGAAGTTGATAGCTTTTCTCAAATTGAAGTTATTGCCAAAAATGTACAAAGAAGACAACAGAGCAATTTATCTAATAACGGACAATTTAATTTGCACTTCCAATGACAAAATATATTTTACCATGTCAATTTGGTTTAGGTAGGCCATGCTCTGTAACAATCGAGACAAATTCCAATGCTTCAACCGTATTCATTGTATTTTGGTAGTTGTTGATTGTTACTTTTCAAAATAATTATTAATCTATTAAAAATGAGGAAGCATACCCTTATTTAAATTAAAGTCAATCCTATAAATAAATAAATATTCACATAAAACTAAATAATAATAAAAAATAAATGGTTCACCGGTTATATCAAGCTACAGTGATGTAATATTTGGATTGTAGATGCAATAAATTTTTTGAAAACAACACGGCATTGTATTCAGAATAATTATGATCTAAAACAGTACATAAACCGATGTAAATACTTGATTTGGACAATCAAAATTTGATACCAAATAAATAATTATGTGTACAAAACATAGGATATAGTAGCACTTATTCTACCATCTATCTTTGTAAAGTTGTATAAAACACAACCAGTATTCTGATTTCAAAACCCAAGTTCATCAAAACCAAAATGGTGAAGGTGGTATACAAAATCACACCCACTTATTAAAAAATATATATCTTATTATACTTTCCAAAGCTATTAAAAGCAGAAAAAGAAAATCAGATTGTGGAGCAGTTCCAAACTTAGATATCCAAAAAAGCATGCGCATTTATTATTAATAGGGTAATAAGAAAATTTGAGAATTTTCGATAGAAACCGTGCTAGAAGAGTTTTTATCCATAAAAATTTTAATAAAAGCAAAGTAATTACGCAATTACTTCTAATTAAGAAAGTGCTTTTCAATTGTTTAAAAGACGTTGAAAATCTCACTAAAGAAAATAGGATTTTTTGTTCTTATCCTCCTAACACTCTCATATCTATAGATAATCCTGCGGCCAACGAGAAAATTTTATCTGGGGTAGATGTAAAGACAAAATCATATTTTTTTATACGAAATAGACATTTATTTTAAAGAAATATATTCTAGGGTGACCAAGGGCATCTAGTTGTAAGAAAAATCAAAGAAATACTACCAATTGTTGTTATGCTAATGCAGCAATTAACAACAATGCACTGTTTGCGCAATGTGTTTATGTTATGATAAATTTAATAATAGAATGTAATGTTTTCATTGTCATGTCTGATATTGCTGGCTACTGCCTTTTCCTGACAAAGTCAATATTCGATAAGGTGGTTTTTAAATACTTGTGAACTTATCGGCCAATTGTCGAATGTGTACATGCAGCTGCAAGTATAAACGTTGGAAGCATTCTCTATGTAAAGAATAATTACTTGATATGGTGCAACTTGCACATTAATTCTTTAATAACCACATGGCACAATGGAGAATAGTAACTTATTAAACGTTCAGTATTTGTATTTGTTATCCCTCTCAATACAATACTGATTAGGTAATATTTCATGCGAAATCATTACTTAGCTACAACTGCAATAAACTACATTTTTGAACATTTAATAATTAGCTAACAGCTCAAAAATCATTGGTTTATCGCTGTAAATGTGCAAAATTTTTGTTTCGTATGTCAATGCATTTCCATGGCAGCGTAATTTTTTGTCTATTAAAATGGCAACCAAGCGATTTTTTGCGAATTTGTATAATTTTTTTATATTTAAAAAGACCTAGTGTTTATTTCATGTAATTTGATAACAGAGTTTTTGTCATGTTTTTCACATAAAATATAATATAAAAAGTATTTTATACCAGATGCAAATACATTTCATTATGTTAAAAAGGTTAATTTAATAACAGTAGTGTCATTTTAATTTTCAAACATGGTAAAACTTCTGCTCTGATAACCCTTGTTGTCGCTTATTTTAAAAGACGATTTTAACAACAATTTTGTTTTCCAACCGTACAAAATAAACACTAGATCGTTTCAAGGATAAAATGAGCAAAACGAATGCGTAAAAAATCGCTTGGCTAAGAGGTGAAAATTAATTTTCAAAAAAGTTTTGTTATTAATATTTTATTTGCTGTAAAGTTCATCAATACAGAAACAAGTTCCACAAATGTCTATCACCTCGTGGAATTTCTTAACTTTAATTAGCTCGCATTTAACGATACTCTTTACTTACTAAAACAATATTAACGCTATATTTATAGCAACCAAGGGTAAGATATCTGTAAATGCACATAATTTTTATGAAAAAATTGAAATAAAAATAAGAACTACCTACATAATACCTATGAGATAGCATAACTTGTTGATTACATTTTGCAATGAAATAATAAAATTTATCTTGTTGATAGCTATTAACCGTATTCACAAATACAGGAAACGTACTAAGCTGGAAAGTCTTCTTCCAAAACATCTGACAGTCAAGTTTTTTCCTTTACATATAACAAAAATTCATTTAAAAAAACGATTTACCCATGACCATAATGATGTACGGCTATAAAGTGCGTTTTAATGATAAGGAAAAATTGTCTGAAATGCGTTCAAAACTTTTAATAACCTTAATATCACCGCATAAATATTGTATTACTCAACCTTTTAATGAAACTTCTGAACGCAAACGTTATTTAGGGAATTCTTACTGCTGTCAAAATGGTTCTATTACAATTATTCGGCAAATATTTATAATTTTAGAATGATTTTTAATTCACGTAATTGCAGGAAAATAGATTCTATCAATCGTTATTTTGCAGTGTAATAGTTTATTTTTTTATATTCACGCCAGAGTAACAGAACCGTTGCGGAGGTCTAATGTTCATTACGCATCAAAAGCCTAAACAGTAAAATTATTTATCTTAAAAATAGGGTATGATATTGTGTTTCGTACAAACAAAATTACACCGACAATACTTAATTGTAGATTTGTATGTGCACGAATTATCGAAAAAAGTTTTCGTTTTTGAGTAATAGCCCTCCAAAGTTTGACAGAAAACTTGGATTTTTGTTAATAACTCCGTAAACAATTAAGATACGATCACGAATTTTTGCAGTTAACTGAATTTAATATTCGTAAAAGTTCTGGTTGTTCCAGGTGTACCCGGAAAAAAAATTGTCAAATTTTTCACAAATAAACTCATTGAATCGCAGTCAATTGTAAAAAATTTTTATCGTATGTTAATGGTTTATGGAGTTATTAACAAAAATTATCTGTTAATTTTTGGAGGGCTGTAACTTAAAAACGGGTGTTATAATCTATAACAATTGTCAGGATGATTCCAATAATCAAACACACGGGCGTAACTAATAATTGTATATTATAAGTCATGTACTAAGATCCACAATAATTACAAAACAACATTTTTCTCTTAACCCTAATGTTACTTAATTAACCAATTACATTCTAATTCCAATAACGTTTTTCAGTCATCTCTCCAATAGCATTCAAGATTACAAGATCACGCCATATACATAAATTTTAGTTCCACTGTCATTCCTTCAACTTTCGTAACGCACTTGAATAATTATAAGTGTCCCTTCACAGCAGGGCACGTCCGCCTGGACACACTTTACTTCTTTAACCGAAAAACATTTGTTCAACAACTGTAACTAACCCAGCCACCCTTGCTTACCTACCGCACGCAAAAATATGTAATACGGGAAACTTTTTTTACCCTGCATATTCAGAAGTGCGACAACCTTTCAAAGATATTTTTCCACGTTTGCGATATAACTTAATTAACAAAGGTAGGTATCAAAGGCGGCATCCCGAAATGTTATGTATCAAATAAGGATAAAGAATTGGAAGAAACAGACACTGTCATAACCGAGGTATGCGAGTATTACGTGTACGTATACGCAAACATAAACAAAGATGCGATTTATCTGCTTACATTTTGATAAATCTATTACACGCTGGCAACTATTGAATTCAAGGTAGTACATCCACGTGGTAAAGGTACACAGACCTGATGCAATAACTCAAAACATTTCGAATGGACCCCGCGAAATAAAAACTGGTATGGCAGTGTCGGAGCATGTGCTGGCATAAAACTGGTACGTAACTTGGTCTGGTGACCTATTTGAAATAAAGAAAACAATAGGGGGTCATCCGGAATACGCAAATCTGCTAACGAATAAAAAACAATTACACTAATGAAAAATAAGGTAGTTAAATGTAATTCCACCAGGATAAAATTATACTTAATCAGATGTCAATTCGTATAGCATACATATTTAAATTGCGAAATTTTAGCCTCTTTTAAGAACCTAGTATTTTTATACAAAATCTGACCAATCACAAGAGCATCGTAAAACATTTAAACACAGTACATGTGTCGTTACGTTTAGGAATTTTAGTTCAGTAACAAGATATATTTCTAGATAAAGACGATGTGCTTTGAGCAGTTACTATATTTCACTGCTGATTATAAGGTAATTTCAGTTCACTTGTAATTAGCTAAATATGACCAATTTGTCTCAAATTAATTAAAGTGATTTGGGCATCGAACGGAAGGATATATGTAAAATCATTTAAAATCTTTCTTAGCTTTATAATATCTTTTAAACAGTATTGGTTTTCTTTTTACCACTTCTTTTCTACTTTTAATAAGTATTCAAAAAAGATTTTCCCATTTGTATTTGGCATAGAAATCAACTCCATATGTAACTTTAGTCTAGGGAATGCTGTTATAAGAAATTATATTTTTTTTTTAATATTACAAAATCATCTTACGACATGTGGCTGTAACAAAGAGCTGCTTCTTTATCAACGAAAATAGAAAACATTCTTGTAGGTCAAAAGAATCTATGTAAATAAACTGCCTGCATCGGCAATTCACTTAAGTGTACTTATTTGGAACTGTTAGTTAGCGTTATCATCTATCACATCACTGACCGCAGCATCATCAACCGAGGTTCTTCAGCTTATTAATTATCAAAATAAAAACAAACTTATCTACAAGCTTCAAATGGTGTTCTGGTTGTGGAGAACTCTCTCGACTTTCCATTATTCAACGGACAGGATATTTATAAAATTCAAAAAATGAACAAAAGAGACTGTTGTATAGAGAAAATTACATACAGCTCTTGCAATATAACGTTAACTAGCCCACGTAACTTTATAAACGTGTTAATGCAAGATAATATTTAGCCAATAGTAAATATGTGGGACATAGAAGTTTAAATTACTGAAAATGTCGGGTATGGAATAAAATAGAAGTAATTATGTTCTTGCTAACCACTGTATTTTTCGCCTGTGTCAACCTCTTAGTTTTTCTTAACTTAATTTTAACTAATGCTGTATATCCTGCTCCCTCAGTGTCGAAAGTTTGTCCTGTTTTAAGTCAGGTGATAAAGCTAGCGTAAAAACTTAGTGGTATGCATGAACAGTGACATTTAAACAACTGAATTGCTTCTATCTTGCTGAGTTACAGTAAAACAAAAAGTAGGAAGGTAGTAGAGCAGAGTTAAATCTGCTTTTACTCCTCAAAATATTAGGTTATTCTTTCGCTTAATTTTAATTTGATGACATTCTATAACAACACGATTCGCCAAACTAATGACGCAATCCCCAAAACCATGTCACCATCGCCCAACTCACCCAGTTCGGCATAACACAGCGCCCCAACCATGGACAGCACCCCCGACAGTATCCACACTATGATGGCCTSTCCCACTGACCCGGAGTACCGCAGGACACCCTTCGGCGACACKAKAATGCCCGACCCGATGATGACACCCACGATGATGGCCACCCCGTCCACGAGGGCCAGCTCCTTCTTCATCTTGACACCGGAGGACGCGTAGTCGCCCTCGGAGGGCTTGCTCGAGCGCCGTTTTTTGGCCATCTTTCGCTTTTTCGAAACGGAAACGGCGGAACGTTAACCCGCTGTTGTCATGACTTCCGACCACGTGTTGACTGTGCTCGCGAATCGTGGGTTCCAGGGCCAGAGTGGCGTTGATGTGAACTCGGCCACGCTGATGGGGACTACCTGGGTCCCCTCTCCACGAGCAAGGAGGCCCGAAGGTCCCGCAGTTAGGGTCCTCTCTTTCTACCACGGCGAATTAAAAGAGCGGATTGGAAAATGATTATGTAATGCTGGTGTAAATCCAGTAAGCCGATCATAAATATCCATAAACAATGTTTTGATAGTTAACTTAATTCAGGGTATTCCACGATTATATATATTAGTAACTTGTTAAATTTCTTGCAACTAATTTATTTTTATTTAACATTCTTCGTTTTTTTTGTATGAGAAACCATCCATTGATACGGCAGGATCGTTATTCTGAAGCAATTTGGCCGCCTTGGGCAATTTTTTGTCTGCATATTGATTATCTTCAAATTTTTCACACATATTTTCTATATAATTGTGAATTTCTTGTTACATTGCGTTTAAAAATTTTGCTTAGCTCAGCATATACAAGGAGACTTCTCTCTTCCAGGATTTGCAAAACGTGCTTTTGTAACAAAAGCCTATTAAATAATTTTGACAAGTAAACCAACATAGTACTTTGTATCCATGACATGTGCGTTACCAAGGCTGTTTACTACCTTTCATAGAAGATGTAGATCGAAGTGTGAAAGCAGAAATCCGCGTTCTAAATTGCATTGAAAATAATCCAAATACTAGTGTAAGATTAATTGTAAATCAGGAGAACAGTTCAAGAAGTTCTGTGCATGAAATAACTGAAAGAGCAACAGCTGCAACCTTATCTGCTAGATGTATTTCGCATATATCACAATGCTAAATTTTTTGTACAATACAATGACTAGAAAAAATATGTAAGGTGACATATACGTCGTAAGCAAATTCACAAAAAATTCACAAAATTTTGCATTTGAATTTTGATTCATATAATTTTAAAAGGGATCGCCAATAACTACTTGAATTTAGGTTTTGTTACTTCTGTAAAATTTCTGTCGATAACAAATATGTGTATATATTACTTAAATTTTGTGTTTCCGATTTTTTATTAATAATTTTATTAGTTTTATTAATTTGGTACATCTCCAAAACAAGTCTTTTATTAGTTTTCTGTTCTTTTTCTAAAATTTTGACACTATCCCAATTTATGTTATGGCTATTGTTTATTGCATGTTTTGCTAGAGCACATCTTGTACGTTTTGTGTTTATATCACTCTTATGCAGTGCCAATCTACAAGATAGCCATTGTGAAGTCTGGCCAATATACTTGTCTTCACATGTATCGCATTCTATACAATAAACAACGTCCGATTGAAATTTTAATGGAATTTTGGATTTTAATTTTGTAAGCAAACTTAACCTGTTTTAAAAATTTTTATAGCTATTTTTACAGAAGTAATAAAACCTAAATTCAAGTAGTTATTGGCGATCCCTTTTAAAATCATATGAATCAAAATTCAAAAGCAAAATATAAGTGGTTTGGTTTAGCATTGTGATATATGCGAAATACATCTAGCATATACTTGTTAAATTTAAATTTCCAAAGATTCCTTTCCTATATAATAGAGCTGCCTAGTTAAACCTCAATTTTTTAAGTAATATGTTGTTCCATTTTTGTAATGTTAATGTAATTATTGGATTGTTGTAGAAAGCCCTGACGAAGACTGCAATAAAGCAGTCGAAAGCTCGGCAAAAATAAAGAGTATTCGTTAATTTTTACCACCAGGTCGAATTCCCCCAAAATATATTAATATATATACACAAGGGTAATACTATTATCAAAATCCACAACGATGGCAGAAATTTCATACATTCTATTATTTTCACGGGCGAAGCTGGATTTGGGCGAGAAGGTTTATTTAATTTTAATTATTTTTATTTATTTAATGTTCATAATGAAGATTATTTGAATGTAGAACGTGGTTTCAAAAACAGGTTTTCTGCTAACGGTAACGGCATAGTGCAGATTAAAGAATATTATTAGCGTATTCGTATCAAATCAATTATTCAAGAGATGCACAATTTTACTACAGTAAAAAAATTACGAATGGGATAATACAGTCGAATGAATATGTAGGTGAAGTACTACCTTGCCCATTTTGAAAACAGCCGCTGTCGATAATTTGACTCGATTTTGCTGATTTTAGCCTATTTCAACAAATGCGCCTTAATATTCATTTCGTTCACGTATGCTTTATTTTTATCTTTTACCCATTATACTACACTTTATTTTGTATCAGGCTTTTCAGGTTTCTCAATTAGAAATTAAAGTGAAAGATGTAAAGGTGTATCGCAGAATCTGTTTTAATCGGTAATAGGCAGTATCTTGGGCAAATTACGAGAATAAAAGTAGGGATTAGTTCGCCTGTTTCTGTTTCGGTCATTCGTTCATAGCCAGTGATGAGGTGACCATCCATATAAAATTTGTTAGGAATTATATGAGTTGACGCCCGCTTAATCCACAGCTGCTCTTTCTAATAATTTAATAATATTCTCGTTATCTGTTATATTAAATGAAAAACTCTCTGTATTATTTTATTTTTGAATTTGTGGCAGTTTTCGGAAACAGTTAACAACGTTTGCATCATCATGCAAGGTATCTACCTGCGGTTTTTATAGTTACTTTTAGAATGAATTTGCCTAATTTTCTTCACTGCAAGCATCTTCCGAATCCATTTTAGACATTGACTTATCAATTTTCGATTTTAATGTGTGTAAAGCTAGATATCTTTAAATATAAATCCCATATTATTTGTCAAGATATCTTACGTGGAACTTATGCATGGCAGTTAAAATTTACATTTTTTATTTTTATTAAATTTTTCGTATTTTCTTATGTAGAAGACGCAAAATAGAAAAAAAATATATTTAAAAAACACGCTTTATGAAACTACTTTTTTATAACTAATGATAATGCTTTCAAATGTGCAATTATTGCGAAATATAGCTCATTTTCAAACAGCATCAAAATTATATTGAACTTACATTTGTAGAATTTTGCACGCTTCTCTTATTGGTAGATATAGGTGTGAAAAGTATTAAATATTTGTTGCAGAAATCTTGCGTTATATAAAGAATCAAATCAAAAAGTGGTGAATGTGTATGTTTTGGAATAAGTCAATGACGCTGAATAGGGTCCAGATTTTGATGGTTTTATTTTTTAAAGAAAATGAATTATACTTCCATTATATTGTTTTCGTATGTTGTTGAGATGCTGCAATTCAATTTAAGAAGACGTCACTTTTAAATTCGAGTTGTATATAAATTGGGTCTAATTGACTTATTTTTACCTGTTTCTGGCTCTGTTTCCTAACATTTAGGGACACTCTGTATTATAAAGCCTACGCTAAGTATTCCCAGTAATAGCTGGTCTACTGCAGGTCTAACAGAACCAACTAAACATATCTCAGACACCCTTATCATTATTCGTTTATTTATCAGTAGTCATTCTAAACTAATGTCTTTAACATTTGGAAAACGTAATCTTCTGTTAAACATAATGAAACATACTTTAGTTCTTTATATTCCCCATTTCTACGTCAAATATAAAAAAATCCGTTGTTCAACCTCCACAAAAGCAACATCTGGTTAGTTACAGAAGTCGACCATTTGTCGTGACGTCATGTACCAGTAAYCCCGTTCAGTTTCCAATACAATCGAACCCGTTTCTTCATTTGCAAACCCATCTTCCATTCAAACTCGCTCGTGGTATTCAAACTTGCCATTTGTCCCTCCACATCCTGTATGTGTGTATGAATATGACACTGTAATAGGTTCAATAAACACAACAATCGTGTTGCAAGCGCTAAAACGCTAAGTGGCAGGATGGGATCCGACGCCGTTTGAACACGGACTTGCGCCGCCAAAGTAGATTTGACAAGACGTTGATATGTTACTCTGCGGTTTATACTTATCAGTTCCTGCGTTTTCAATTTACCGTGTCCTTGTCATACCGGCTGCTTATCTAATTAGTTGTGAGTTTACAGGATATTCCGGATTAGTCTAGACGGAAAACTATGAAATTTATTATGCACGGGAACGAGAACTTTTTTCTATTAAAAAAATCACCCCTAGTGTTAGTTTCCTAGTATAATTTGCTGCTCCTTATACTTGTAGGTATTTTACTGTATCTACATTTCCTTGAATATATCATCTAATATTAAAAAAAGTATAATACTTTGTAACAATATGTTACACACAATGACACAGCCAGAGCCAGAGTTGAGACGGCCATAAAGCAAGCATGTTGAAGTCGGGGACTTCGGTTCGAGCATTCAGTGTATTCATACGAAAATAATTGGTATACCGCTCTCGAAATAAATTTTTCAATTTTTCTTGAAATTTCATTGTTTTTGCGTTATTTTTCTTACAAATATTACTAGTCACCTATTTTTGTTTCAGCTATTAAGGCGTGAAGATATTGGTTTGGAAATACGTGCCTCAACTTGAGTTCTTTTGGAGGCTTAGGAATAGGTAATAAGAATAATAGATGTTCATAAGTACACTACGCGTCAAAGTTAACGCACCAAGAATTGGCTACAACTTTTTTTTCTCTCGAACAGCTAATCCGATTTTGATGATCATTGGTTTCAATTGTAGCTTCATTTCTCAGCAATGATGCTGTTTTTCCAAATTTTCATTCTAATTTCAGTCTTCATTATCTACAGGGTGTTTATAGATGGGGGTGCTTTTTTCCCGCAAAATTTACAGTTACAATAGGAACATTCATGTTTAAACACCTTGGAGATACCGAAGACTGAAATTTCAATGAAAATTTCGAAAACAACACCATTAGTGATGAAATAAAGCTACAATTGAAACCAAAAATTATCAAAATCGGATTAGCCGTTCGCGAGAAAATCCATTTTAAAGTTGTAGTCAATTCTTAGTGGTGCGTTAATTTTGACGACCAGTGTATATTAATAAATTTTCTTTTCTACTAACATCTTGTATTTTCTGTTTTTATTTTTAAAACTTATAATCTTTAAAATACGTCGATATTCATGACCTATATTTTTCTAATTTACCATGTTTTGTCAAATACGGTAAACTATAAGTTATATTATTTTTTTACTTTCAACGAAGAGGCGCAATTGCAGTGCCTACTTTTGATTAATTTATCTCCCACCCTATCTAAAGATATAGCTTTTACCATTAAAATTATATGAACAGAATTTCATTCAATATTTCTGAACAATATGGCAATAAAAATCGTATGTTACTACTACTTTTATATTGCATTTGCTTTCATATCGAATATATTCGTTTTATTCGGAAGCGAACGAATATCCGTATTCGTTTTACTTTATAGTAAATTTTTAATCGTTTTATTCGAAAATGAAGAATATTCGTATCCTTTTATTAAAAAAACAACACATTTCTTATACAGACGTAACAAATCTTAAGTATTTTATAGCTTAAGTGTATCTATAGGTGTACCTTATTACCTACTTAACTTTTGATTTTGATCTTTACTTCATCTTCATACCTACAGCATGAATTCTTTTATGTTTTGATAGAACTTTTATTGGTGCATAAATTTTGCACTATGAAAATCTAAAAGAATATTACCTACGCGTTATGCATTTATAAATATAACTACAAAAATATTATTGTATAAGTGAAGGATATGATGTAAGTATATTTCAATAATTACTTAGTGGATCCTAAGGACACAAATTTTGAATTAAAGATGATACTGATACGTCAAAAATTTTAATACTGCCAAATGCAATAACTTATAATATAAATTATTGTTACTTCACAAACGTTTTCACAATAAGTTGCATATTAATAAATTTGCTTACAAGGTGTTTACATCTATAATTTACTTGTTTGTAAAACAATATGTTGGTTTTTAAACATACTTATTCAATAGGAGAATGCAAATTTCATTATTAGAAGTGAAAATAATTTTGGAGTTGCTGTTAAGCAGATAGATCTATTTCACTGTTTTTATTACTTAAAACTCCTCGTGAAGTTTATGCAACTATGTTTCATATAGTCCCTATATTTATAGGGATCTTAGTTTCATATGTTAAGATGCGCCATCTACTACTGTAGTTTAGGTTGTGTTAGTAGATCACCTATCTATTTCCAGTATTGCCAATTTAGTTATTTTTATACTAAATATGTTCTGATTTTTATAATCTTTTTAATGTAGTGGGTTATGAATTTTTAAGAGATCTTTGTTTCGGATAGTGTGAAATGTAGCTACACTCAAAATTAACAAAAAGCGCATAATACCGAGGACGTAAAAATAGTAATATAGGTACATCAGTATGTCAAAATAAATCTAAATTAAATAACATTAAACAGTTTTGTTTAATTAATATTTAAATTATACTAAAGCAAAAGGAACAACGTTATCTATATATGAATACATAGATATTTTCACATTTGCATGTAGTTTATATTAAACTTTGCAATTATTATTTTTCTTTTTGTAGTTAAAATATTGTTTATTATATCTTGTACCTATTGAACTGTTATACATGGTTTTTTTATCTTTTTCTGACATTCTTTAAAAAAAATGCAACTACCTTTTGTTCACCACAGAAAAGTCGTACCGAGAGTTATAAAAGAAATAGAATTCAAAGATTTATATTTTGTTAGTATAGAATGCTGTTTCCTGGTCTAAAACTTTTATAGTGCTCATCCACACAATAATCTAGTCATTTAGTAATATTTTTATTAATTTGGTGATTTACCTGCTATTTTAAAACGCTTTTTTAGTGATTTTTCGTTATAGTGACGATAGTGACTGCACGCTGTCAAAATTATGTAATCTGTCTCTTTTGTAACAGTCTTGGTTGATTTATATTATTTTTTGGCAAGATAAACTACACTAGTTGCTATATTTTGTATTGGACCAATGAGACGCGGGTGCATGACGGGTTGCGTTTAAAAACATTTTTTTCAGAAACATAAAATTAACCATTTCCTATTTCTTGTATAACACATGTAGTAATTATTAATTACATAAAGCTGTGGAATATAAATACCGCTGTTCACAGAACTTTTCAGTTACTCTGAATATTTTATTTGATGTCATTACTTCAAAAAGCAACATTATTTTGAAAAAAAGGAAATAATTTCCGCATAGAACAGCCACTTGCAAATGCGTAACGTGTGGCGTCATTTAGCATTCGTCAATTTCAACAATATTGTTTACAGGGTTAATACAGAATATAATCACTCCTAACAGTTTTGAAATGGAAGAACATATATATTGTTTAATGCCACCTCTTCCTTGCCTGTATAGACCAAGATAGTATCGTCAGTACCACACTCTGATCCCAGCCAACCCCAGACCAAGTATATAAAATGAGTGCAGTAATGAACCCAGTACAGAACCTTGGATTACATACACCGTACTCACTCCTTAGCATGTCGCTATTTTCATCATTCAACCTAACATATTGCCTGCTTCCTGTTTAATGTGACTTAATTATACTATATAAGGTTCTTGTAAATTCCGTAAAATAGAGAGCTTTCTTAATAGAATTTCAATGCTCTGTCAGTTCTCATTCAAGTACTAGTGACATATTCAGCTCATGAATCGTGTGATTTAAAAGTAATGTTATACATTTGTTTTCCAGGCAATTTTGGCAACATCCATTTATATCTTGTATATCTTTTTATTATTGTTATTCAAGTTTTCCTATTTCACTCAGGTTTGTTACTTGCAGCATTGTGTACTTACAGGGTGAGTCAGAATATGTGGAAAATATGATAACCATAAATAATACATATAAAATAAAAACGATTGTCTAAATAAACTTATATGCTAGCTGACTCAGGTAAAAAGTTATAAGGTTTTCAAAGTTGAACAAAAAATCATATTTTTATTAATAACTTCTAAACTAATGAAATGTAGTTGACTATTTTTGTTAGTTGTTAATGAATACTTAAAAATAAAAAACTGAAAATTTCATGAAATTCAAGCAAGATGCATTTTTATTCTGAAGTATTTTCTTTTATTTAAAAATAGCGTAAACTTTTTTTGGCTCTTGTAAAGTCTTGTAAAATAAGATAAAATTCTAAATTAAATGAACAAAGATAAATTAATTAAAACACACCCTTAACTTTTTATTGATGATATTTATTGAAACATTAATAGAAATGTGCAAAAAAATTAATTAAACAAATTACTGATTCATAAATTTCAAACATAAATTATCATTAACACTTTTTTTAATCCATTTTTATACAGTTTAGCTGCAAACATAATACAATACATATTATGATAATGTAGTCCTAACGATATGCTGAATTCTGCATTATACCTATTAAAATTGCCAAAAGATAAGATCGGATCAATTACATTAAAATGCTTTATTAACACTTTAAAAAAAATGTTTAAAATTAGGCTAAAATTATAAATTTCTCTTTAATCACCGACATAGTTAAAAGCCTACAATTAACTACCCTTCGCAGCAAATATCTTAGCATCCCCATCATCAGAAGTGGTTAGAATTGTTTTCCCATCCCGCGACACGCTAACACTCAAAATAGTCGCTTTATGTCCCGTCAATGTTTCAATTAAAGTGCCCGCCCTAGCATCACAAACATACACAGCACCGTCCGTAGCACCAACGAACAACTTCCCGTTAGGACCCCACTTCAACGCCGTCACCGAGGATTCAATTTTTGCCTGGTGCCGTATGCTCTTTTTCGCCACGTCCCATACGCACAATTTTCCAGATAGCGCGCCCGTTACAAGCACACCTAAATCGTTATTAAATGTCACACATTCTATGTCGGTTTCCTCTTCGGTCAGGYGAMTTTCCGCAACTCTTCCATCCGACACTTTGATTATTTGAGAAGTGGGKACCAATACCATTAGAGTGCTGTCGATGTTGATGTCCATCGATGTTATACCTGATGGCTGGGGCTGGGCTAACTGCCATATTACAGTTGATTCTTTTATGTCCCACAGTTTGACCTGCCCATCATCATAGCCAACTGCTAATCGCTTTCCATCGGGTAAAACTTTGCCGCACGTTGAAGCAGATCCGTGAGATGCTAATACCTGAAAATGTGATCGAATCACATTCTGGGACATTAAACAAAAACACTCATTCTCATTCAGCATACAAAAGGAGGCGTACAATTAGATACCAGAGTTAACTTCAGTCACACAGAATATTTCTTAAAAAAACCTTTATTTACATAATGAAGGTTATTCAATGCTCTAGAACTTGCTGCAAAGAACTTATTCTGTAGAAATCGAGACAATCAGATCTTAATAATTTTCCTTTACTTTGGTCCATAAGCTTAAAAATCTCTATATCCAATGATTTTACAATGCAGATAAAGATAGGCGATATCTGCTTGGTATCCTCACGAATCCCGGAATGTCGAACCAAGGAATTACGAACTAGCGAAACCGGCACCGACGAACGCAGGAAACGTCCATATTATTGTGTTTATATTCTTTCGATTTTTCGTACCGCACATAAATAAATGTTATGATATACTATGCTGTATCTAAAATTATTATATCATGTTAGTTCGTACGATTTTTTAATGCTGTGAGATTGTTATAATATTTACTTACATAAACAATTTGTGCAACAACTGTACAGGTTACGTGGTGCTTGTAAGAAAGTGACAAATTTAATGAAAACTTTTTTTTTCATTGCTTTCCATTTTAGAAGCTTGCAATGTTACATTAAGTTTATTAATTTTTATGTAGTTAAGTTGCTGTTTGTTGCCTTATACAATCAAATTGCTGACAGTATTTCCATAATCTTTTAGATGGCTATAAAAATTCAAGTATAATATATCTATATTGCTTCAGATTTTTGCTATAATTTGATGTTTTGACAAAATATAGTTCGTACCATTTAGAATAAAATAAGTTAATTACCTTAGAAGAAAATACCTACATTTCCAATTAAATAAGAGGTAAGTAATGAGTATTTTGTATTACTATTCTGAATAATTTTAGAGAGCGTTTTAAAATATTGACAAAATACAAAAGGCAGACCTGTTACTTTCTGCATGCATTCTACAATGATTTATATATTATGTTATGTTGTATGTATAATTAAAGTTTTGACCCTAATCGTCAAAAAAAAAATTCTGCATAATATAATTATAATGAGCTTTTAGGCATGATTAGTTATTCTATACAACCTACATTTTTTCGGTAAGTATATTAACTTCACTATTATCTACTAATGTCAAGTTCATATTTTATTATATATTCTACACATGTGTATATAACGTTCTTACTATGCACTACTGCATATTTGGTTGCATATAATATACTAAAATAGGTGTAAGTACCACTGGGTTAATCTTTTCTCTCGTTCGACTTTCCCGAGTTCGTCAGTCGCGTACAAACAGAATGTTCGGTGGTTCGACTATTTCCTTGGTTCGACATTCCGGGATTCGTCATGGACTCATCTGCTTTACCACTACTTTAGCTAGTATCAATAATACTCATGCTTTTGAGCTCTAAACGAGTAATTATCAATATGATAGGGATATGTTTAGCACAGTTTTCATCTTCGACATGGTAAAATTACCCATTACCATACCAATTACCCATTGCCATAGGCAACACAATAAACAACTCCTAAAAATTAGAGTAACCTGGACAACCGCTTATTAATCAAGCTTTGTACCCTAGGGGCCGGTTGCACAAACACGAATCCAGGTTTAATCCACGGTCGTTGCCTAGCAACGTCATGAATTCAGTGTTCTGATTGGTGTTGCTATAGCAAAGACCACGGATTAAACTCGGATTAACTTTGATCCGCGTTTGTGAAACCGGACCCAGGTAAGGAAAAATAGGGATATATAACTAAGCATTTCAACAGAATTTGTATGAGTGCATATTCAAATTTACATACCTTACAATTTCCTTGAGGTATCTGCCACACAAAAACATCTCCAGAATGACAACCCCCAATAACGACATTAGCGAGCGGATGCCAGAATAGCCATTCTATTTCGTCCGCCTCGTAACACCAAATCAGCTTTTTGTTCTTCACGCTCCAAACTTGGACGAGCCCACTCATGTCCGCGGTAACGATATAGTTGCCGTCGTGATTGAACCCAACTTCAGTGACGGAGTCCTTATGGCCCGTGCATTCCATGTAAACTTCCCCAAACATCGTGGACCACACAAAAGCCATGTCATCCTCTCCACCGGTAACGGCAAACAGACCATCTGGACTCAGATCTCCGCTGAAGACAGAGCGGCTGTGTTTGGTGAACGTCAGCTGGGAGAGATCTACTATCTCTGCTTCGATTTGTTCTTCGGTGTCATCTTCATCCGGTTCTATCTCCTGTATTTCGTTGATGTCCAGATTGATATCATCTTCCACTTCCTCTTCCTCGTCCAGGTATATAATCTCGATGTCGTCTTTCAAATCTGGTGGAATGTTATCCGAGTCGTCATCCATTTCCACTACTACAAAATAATGTTGGAAATTAATCTGAAAAACCACGTGCGGTTTTCCACCGGTACGTTTTGCAAACGATTCGTTGCGATTGTTTTATCAACACTGTCAATGAGTCAAATGCTGATTATTTTCTGTCAAATTTAATGGCTGTATTAGCAACGTTGCCTGATATATTAGTTTTCCGCTATTTGTAGAATTACTAGTTCCGCAGTATGTATTTATCACTGTTCTCTAAATAACTGGATGTCGCATAAGTAGCCACCATGCCGCTGGTACTCGTACTATCAATTTAACGGCGCGCTCAAATTTTAGGTTAGATGCTTAACTATATAATATGGTTATGAGTAAACGTAACATCCAGTTTGTACGGTACATGTTTCTTACTCAAACACTACAACGATCATCTTTTGGAAATCTGCAGACAGATGATGAATTGACGATTTTAACCGTCAATCATTACCACAGAAGCGAACCTTTGTCAAAATTTTAGTACAAGGACCAGCGGCTAGGCACTAAAGTGGCTTAAATCTATCACAAATAATTTACATGCATTTTGGTATGTAAGCGACATCCAGTTATTTAGAGATCAGTGGTATTTATATTGTAAAATCTTCTACAACTCATTATTTTAATCACCAGCGCATTGGTGCTTTTCTTATTTTATAAACATAAGTATGCTCTAATAAATTTATTTACGGTGACAATAACAAACATAATTACTGTTATCGATAGTACAACATGTTTATAAACATTCAAAGTTATTAAGCCAAAAACAAAAAGCAGCTACAGACAGATCTGTGTCGCTTTTATTATGGCTCCTCAGTGCAGTTTATGTTGTAACTTTCAAATATCTTTCGTATACCGGGATACACCATACGATACATAGGTATACGAAATTGGGTTAATTATATGCTTCTTTTATCTTCGATTGATAAAAAATTCTAAATATTTTTATCGAAATTCATTAGTAAGGTGCAACGGTGCATTTAATGGAAGAGATTTAGCAATACCCTTCAAGGGAGTAAATCCCAGAATGTGTAATAAATTGTTGAACAACTGTTTCTATTTTATGGCAATTATTCGAATTATTATTTAAAATATTACATATCGCGTGGTTTACCTATTTTACAAAAATACATTCAAGAAATCCACATTGAGTGATATGGATCAGTTTTGCACATTATCATATAAACGTAATCGTCTGACGACGTTTGTTTGTGCGTTTCCAAAAAGAACAAATAATCAAAATTCTTTTATTGGTTTTCTAATATTCTTTGGCGAAAATTTTAAACGAATATTCGTAATACTGTATTCGAATAATGCATATTCTCTATATAAATTAACAGCACCACTTTCCCCCAGTTGTTGCACATAAAACAATATTAAAAGTGGCAACGTTGCATAAATCTGGATGTGTCTAGAGTATCTAGAAAGTTCGACCAATCGAAACTACCCAGAACATACAAAGCAAAATATGCAATAAACATTTACTTTCTAGAATTTTGTTCTAGAACATTAATTATTTGCATTTTTTAATATCAATTAAGTATGATGAACTTTCGCGAAAGCAAAAATCGTAAGACTGGATTGAAAGAGCAAATGCATAATAAATGTTCCCGTAAACACAAGTTGATATAAAAATGTTAAATGTCAAATTGTCTGTGTTCGCGTCACTTTGACGTTTGTAACATCATTTATCGACCGCGTCCAATATTATTATTGTTATTACCATTTGCCATTACTGCAATTTCCGTTTATTGTTAACAAAATTGCCTTTTTGGTATGCATATGTGTAAAAATAGAATTAACTAGAAAAAAACTTGTAGAAGCTAATTTGTGTTTACCGTGTTTATTTAGCAAAAAAAAATGTCGAAGAGGCATGCAGAGGYGTCCAGCAGTGGTGGGCAACCCCCAATCAAGAAAATCCATTTTGAGCCCCACCTTATCGGGCCGGTTTCAACACTCGAAGAAATGGACATCAAAGTATTGCAGTTTCAAAATAAGAAACTTGCACAGGTATACAAAAATCGAATTTCGTTATCTAAAACTGCCTCATACATAATATTATTCACAGAGAATTGAGCAAAGGCACAGAACCGAAGCAGAATTACGACAGCGAATAGAACAGCTGGAAAAACGGCAGACACAAGACGATGCAGTGCTAAACGTTATTAATCGTTACTGGAATCAGCTGAACGAAGATATAAGAGTTCTTCTGCAAAGGTTCGACGCAGAAACTGCTGATGAATCAGAAAATAAAAGTATGTCACGGTATAATAATTCCTTATTCCAGTTAGTGATAGTTTGCTTTTCGTAGATGAGAGTGAAGCAACGACTTCATTTTTAATGCAACTTTCGACATGGGATAAAGAAGAATTAGACGATAAGCTGGCCAATAGGGTGCAGGTATCGAAAAGGGCTGTTGCTAAGGTGATACAAGCATTCGATCGTTTGATGCAGAGAAATGAAAAAATTACCTTGGCACTTAAGGGTGAATTAGAAGGACGTGAGTATTTATTTTTCAGTTGTATCAATTGCTGTTCATTTTGGAATTGTTTGTTTTAAATAAAAGTAGAATCAAACATTTAATTACTGCTAAATGATTCTATGTTTAGCTAATGAGAGATGCTCATACAAATCTTTGGTTTATAAGGACCGTCTCGAGTAAAAAAAAATTCAGTTTATCTCTATTAATCACCATCAGTTTCTCCTCAATGTCTTTTTTGATAACTATCCGAAAATATTAGCTGAAACATAGAAATCTTCTACTTCTTTAACATATTTCACATAGTTTTCTCAAAACTGCTGGTCGGTTTTCCCCACTGTGGTTCGTACCCAATCTATGACAGTATCACTGAGATGTGGGAATTTTAAAATTCCCCAAAACTCTTCTCTTGTCTCTTTTGAGGTCAATTTTCTTCAATTCCTCCAAAAGACTGTCTAAAATATTAAACAAATCATTTTTTTATAATAAATATTTCATACAAAATTCAGGTTTAGCAATGAGTTCGTCTCTTAGCCCACTTTTAGCAGAACTTATAAATATAAATATTATAAATATAAATTCTTTAGAACAAGATATTTTCAAGCATGTTGCCTTTTCTTCCAATATTAAATTTTAGTATCTTTATGTAGATGATGTTTTTTGCCTTTTTATAGAAAATTACAATGACTTAAATAATTTTCTTACATTTATAAATTCTCTTCACGATTCTATAAATTTTAGTTATGAAATAGAAATAAATAATCAGATTCCATTTTTAGTTTTATTAATTATGTGAAACCAGTCTTCTCCTTACTTCTTTTGAAATTTTTAGAAAACCCGAATGTATGGGCAGCATTATTAATTAATTTTCTTTACACCCTTATACACACAAAACGTCTGTATTTCATTCTGTTTTTAACAGACTTTTCAAGTTATGTATTTCTTTAAATGCTTTTGAAAAAGAACTGAGTGTAATTCTTTAAATTGCTTTTAATAACTTTTCAAATTGATTATTAAAAAAATTATACTTTAAATATTTAACAAAATTTAAGTTTTCTTTTAACACCATTCATGTTAAGAAGCCAAAATTTGGTATTCTCTTAGGTTTGTTGCTCAAGTCTCACTTAGTTTATATAAACTGTTTTCTTCTCATTTTTCTTGTAACGATTGTAATTCTGTTTATATTGGTCAAAAGATCATTTTCAACTAGAGGCAATGAACATTTAAAACAATATGAGAAATATAAAAATACTGATATAATTAATACAAATTCTTTGTTAGCAAATCATTTATTGTCATTTAAACATACTGCCTCTTTAAATAATTTAAATTCTTTACATTTTTTTTAACAAATCCTCAAAATTAAATTTTGTAGATATTTTAGAAATATACAAAATTATAGATAACAATAATTTTAGTTGTCCTATTCTAAATTCTTTATTTGATCATTGAATTTATGTTTATGTCTTTGGCATGCAGGCTACTTTTTGTTTAAAGTCTAGCTTGCTTAACTTTTATTAAATTCTTTTGTAATTTTCATTTTATAAGGCACTTACAATGGCTGAAAGCACTTTGCCAATTTGTTGGTAAATAAAGTGGATAAAATTGGACTTGGTGAAGATTCATCTTTAAGAATTTACGTAACCAAATATCCATTTTGAGCAAAATGGGCCAGTTTACAATACTTGTTGTGTTTCACTTAACAAATATTTTGTACAGGCTATTTCACAAGTGTATCGTGATCTCCCATAAACCTTTAAAGTAAATAAAGACTTCCTTTAAATTGGTGTCTCCGTCTACAGTATATTAGAATTATCTAAGTTTATTTTTGTGAAAATTCCCATATATTTTTTCTGTAGAAGATGGAAACCGTACAAAATATTTTTTTTATAAAAAAACTATTTCATAAGATGCTTTGTCATACTCATCCATTACAAAACTCAATTTCGGCTCGTTTTGTAAAAATTGAATACCTGCAACAAAGTTGTACTTTATGAAACTAGTTTTTTAAAATACTATTTATTTTGACACATGGGTGTCAGTAAACCAGTGTTTCTTAATTTTTGCAAGGGTATAGTTTTCTATATCTTATTTTAGAATACCACAGTATTGGCACATTTATGATGCTGATGTTACTTGTTTCTTATCATTTCCAAATAACATGGACCATCTTGAATTTCTTTGTAAGATAAAAAAGATCTACATGTGCTCTGCACATTTAAAAGTACTACAAAAATATAATTTTCAATTACCAAGAGAAACCTATTTGGATATAATAATTATCTTTTTACATAGAGGATGCTCCAAGTGTGGATGAAGTCATCCGGCAAGAAAACATTCGCCTCCAGGCAGAAAATCGTAACCTACAAGCATTACATACCTCCCTCCATGAAAAATACCATTCCAACAGTTTGAAAATGTCCGAATTGAACGATTCCGTAACGGCCAAAGAAACGGAGATCGCCGAACTGAAGAACCAGATCGACGATCTGCAGTACGAACTTGAGAAAGTACGTTCCCGAAACGACAAACTAGAAAACCACCTGGCTGAAGCCATCGAAAAGTTGAAAACTTACCATGAGATGCATGGGGATCCCCAGAAAAGTGGAAACCAGCCTAAACAAGTTGTTGTCCAGTCGAGCGTGTCACAGGCTAAACTTGAAGATTTAACGAAAGAAGTTGAGGAGTGGCGAGAATTGGCCAATAACCGTCTGCAAGAGCTGGAGAAACTGCATCAACAGCACAGGGAAACTCTGAAGGAAGTGGAAAAATTAAAGATGGATGTAAGTATAGAGACTAACAATTGAAAAACTGCTCTGAAGAATCTTCATTTTCTATCTCTGATTAATATCCCAGATTCGCCAACTACCCGAGAGCGTTATCGTAGAAACAACTGAATACAAATGCTTGCAAAGCCAGTTCTCTGTCCTTTACAACGAATCGATGCAGCTAAAGACGCAATTAGATGAAGCAAGGCAGCAACTTCAGACGAGCAAGAACGCCCATCTTCGCAACATTGAACTGATGGAGAGCGAGGAACTGATGGCTCAGAAGAAACTGAGACAGGAGCTCATGCAACTCGAAGACGTTCTCGCTCAGCTGAGGAAGGAATACGAGATGCTCAGGATAGAATTTGAACAAAACCTGGCGGCAAACGAGCAAACAGGGCCGATAAACAGGGAAATGCGGCATCTAATTACGTCTTTGCAGAATAATACTCAGCAACTTAAAGGGGAGGTCCAGCGATACAAGAGGAAGTATAAGGAGGCCAATGCAGAAATTCCAAAGGTAGGTGTGATGTGTAGATATTTTGTCAAAATTTGCAGGTAGAAATTTATGTCACATAAAAAGTTATGTTTTCATTAGAAAAAAGCTTATTGTTGCCTTTTGTCATTGCCTACATTTGAACTAAATGAGAGGAATATTTCAAACAGGAAGATCCTTGGGATCCTATGTAATTTTGTTTTATCGGATGTAACTTTTTTTTACATGTAATTTCCAGAATAGTTTCTGAGTAGAATGACTCAAAGAAAATCTACTGCAATGAATTTAGTTGAATAGGCAGTGGCGTAGCCAAAGGGGGGCAGAGGGGCAATTGCCCCTTCCCCCAGAAACTAATTTATTTTGATAATGGAATAGCAGCTTTTTTACATTTAACAGTACAAATTTGTTGCAAACTATTGGTTGTTTATAATAGACATTTTAGCAAATTAAACATTAAAATTTAAGTCACACCTCTTCTGGTTTTTTATTGTGTTTGGGGCTTTGCCCCCCTCAAGTTAATTTTCTGGCTATGCCACTGTGAATGACAATTTATTTTGAAAGCTCTAGAGTTTAGATTATCGTCTTCAAATTGACATTACGTCTTTCTTTCATAAATTGTAAAGGCATTTCAGAGATATTCATGTTTTCTGGTCCAAAACACCCTTTTTCAAAGACTAATTTTACCAGAAAAATTTATCATAAAGAGTTCTGCCGGTGCTCTTTTTACGTTGTGTCTTATACTTTTTAATAAAATAAAGAAATCTAGAGCCTCGATGTAAGAACATGCTCAAAGATACAAACGAAACAAAGAATTACTCTTGTAACATTAATTTTGCACTGATTGTCAATGAAATTGGTAAAATTATTAAAAAACTGATTACACCATTCCATTCTATGGAAAAATACTAAAGAAACTGTTTTCACCTTTAACTAAAGTATGATATAAGGTATTCTTTGAATAAAAATATTTCACATTCAGATTTTTTATTTCAAAAATATTAAATTTTAAGCATTTACACATTTTATATGTACAACTTAATAATTTTCTTTGTCAAATTCAAAAAATCCAAATGTAAAATATTTTTATTCAAAATTCCTTATTATCATACCTTAGTTAAGTTTTTGTAGCAATTCTTTAAAAAAATTATGTTTCAGATTAAACAATGAAAAACGGTATCTTTAGTATTTTTCCCCGTAAAATTGAATTATATAATCAGTTTTTTATTTACTTCTTTCATGGTTACAATAAGAGTAATTTTTTGTTTCTTTTCTATCTTTGAGCATATTCTTAAGTGGTAGCTTTAGATTTCTTTATTTTATCAAAAAGTATATGACTCTTTATGATAATTTTTTCTAGTAGAATTAGTCTTTGAAAAAAGTCTTTTGGACTAGAAAATATGAATATCTCTCAAACGCCTCGATTTTTCTAATCTGAAAAAATTGTGGTTATTTCAGCCACAGGAAGGTCGCCTTTTCAAGCCCCCTCCCCCCTTTGTCTAAGTTAATATTACCATTATCAACAAATATATCTGTTGAAATAAAGTGTATTATTAGGTATTATTTGTACATTTGTTATTTATTCCTTCTAATTTTTTCATGTTATAAGTTATCAATATACTGTTAATTAATAAATTCTGTGACAAAAAAAATAATATAATTGCAATTGAGCCGAAAACATTAATTGAGGACTGAGTTAAAACCTTAATTTGCAGCTAAGAAAAGAAATTGAAGATTTAACAGCCAAACTAGGTCAACAACAGACAGCAGCTCAAGATAGTAAAGACAACATTAAACAAGAAACAATTAAAGAAGAGGAACATATGTCCACAGATCCCAGTTCTCAGATAAAGGAGGAGCCCAATACTACACCAGTTGTTAAGAAAGAAGGAGAAGAAGAGGTATTGTATTTAATTACGTTCTTGGTGTTGATGATGTCATTTTCGTTATGGATAGCAATCCCAAGAGGAGGGCGAAGGCGACAAAGATAAAGCTGGAGGTTCCAGTGGATCTCCAACGGTTAAAAAAGAGGGCGCCATTAAGCAGGAAAAGGGTGCAGTCAAAAGGGAGCCAGTTGTAAAAACGGAAAAAGAACACAGAGATGCACAAAGGGTTAAGGAAGGGAAAATTGCTGAGAACGAAATGATCAGGGATCTAAAGGCACAACTAAAGTAATCTATATCTATTTTATGTATTTCAAAATTATATTCTCATTTATTTCCAGAAAAGCATCAAACGAACAGAAGGAAATGAAACTCCTGCTGGACATGTACAAGGGCGTTAGCAAGGAACAGAGAGACAAGGTACAACTGATGGCAGCTGAAAAGAAGCTACGTACAGAGCTGGAAGACATGCGTCAGCAGCTCAAGAAGATGCAAGAGAGCAAGCGAGAAGATCGAAAAAAACTCGCCGACGACGAAGCACTGAGAAAGATCAAGATGTTGGAGGAACAAAAATACGAACTGCAGAAGCAGGTTGCAAATCAGAAGCCTGCCGATGGTAACTGGTCGAGTCACAACATGTTGCACCAGATGAGGCCCTTTGTCGGCTCACATGAGGAAGAGGCCCTTCTGAACGAGATGGAGGTGACGGGGCAAGCATTTGAGGACATGCAGGTAAAATTATCGCAGTATTTGTCCAGTCATATTGGGACAAAATAGAGCCGATCTTTGAAATAAATCTCTCAATTTTTTTTCTGTGTATGAGGATATATTGATATTTAGTTTCCAGTACACAAAATTTAATTTTGTTGATATGGTAATAACTATGATGTTTTATAAATTAGCTGTCAAAGTTTGGCATCAAAGAATGAAATGATGATAAACCTGTAAATTTTTTCAATGTCTAATAAATATTGATTTTGGCTGTGAAATATATCATTGTCAACGACTTTTCTTTTGTTGTTATCACAATATCATTTTCATATCTCAATAAACTTAGAGCTAGTTGTTTTGTATTGGGTAGGTTCAATTTATGGAGGAGGAGAGGTAGTAAATTAAAGAAAATAGCAGTTGTCTACTCTCCAGAAAAGAAAATTTTGACAGGTATGCAAATGTCAATTGCGTCGAAAACAGATGAATTGATTTTACAATGTAATTTGTATATACAGGGTCCGCCACCTAAAACTCCCCAGGCTCATATTTTCTTTATTTTTTTACGTACAACCTTAAGTTATATGTCAAATTGTAGGTCTTTTTGAACTCTTTAAAAATAGCTTGGTGGGTGTCCAAAAAAATTTTTTGTAGATTATCATATTTTGTGTTTAAAGTTATTTTTTGTAAATATTTTTTAACCTTACTTTGTATAATAAATATTGCTTCACAGTTGAATGCCGACTTTTGTCTTCTTCAATTTGTGTCATTACCATGTTTGCGTAATTTTTACTCCTTCTTAGTGAAAAACAAGAAAAACTAGTCGCCGCCATGTTCTTTAAATAGGGTTGTTCAGAAATTTTAAGTGTTAGTTTAGTAGCTTATTACGATACAAATTGTGCCTACATACCTATCGCTGCACACAAAACCTAAAAATTGTAAGTAACTTGTAAATAAATCAAGTACAAAGTTCGTTCTAAAGAGAGAGAGGCTAGGAAATGAAACCCCGTGACGAGGCTAGTAGGCGATGTAGAAAACCAAACTAGCCTCATTGCAGGGTTTCGCTTTCTAGCCTCTCTCTCTCTTTAGAACGAACTTTGTACTTGATTTATTTAAAAGTTACTCAAAATTTTGGGGTTTTGTGTGCAGCGATGGGTATGTAGGCATAATTTGTACCATAACAAGCTACTAAACTAACACTTAAAACAGAACATGGCGGTGACTAGTTTTTCTTGTTTTTCACTAAGAAGGAGTAAAAATTACGCATACATGGCAATGACACAAATTGAAGAAGATAAAAACCGGCATCCAACTATGAAGCAATATTTATTTTACGGGGTAAGGTTAAAAAGTATTTACGAAAATTAACTTTATTTGCAAAATATCACAATAAGCAAAAAAAAATTTTGGACCCTCGCTATGCTATTTTTAAAGAGTTCAAAAAGACCTACAATTTGACATATAACTTAAGGTTGTACCTAAAAAACCAAAGAAAATATGAGCCTGGGGAGTTTTGGTGGCGGACCCTGTATATTTTCCATGAGGATTGTTGTACAAAAAAAAGACATAGGAAATTTTTTTAACAAAAAATTAAAATGTACAAATTACTTAATAACACAAAATCACCTCCGACAATTAGGAAGCGAGATATTTACAAAAAAAGTGAATAAACTGTAAAACGACTTGGAGCAAACGTGTGTCAAACTGTTCAGGAATTATTCAAAAAATTAAAATGGAATTTATATGGAATTAAATTGAAGCTAAGATTCATTCTGCAGATTTATTCCAATGTGATTGACTGTATTATTGATTTTTGCCATACAGGAACAAAATTCTCGCCTCATACAACAACTACGAGAAAAGGACGATGCCAACTTTAAACTTATGTCGGAAAGAATCAAATCAAACCAGTTGCACAAGCTTGCCAGGGAAGAAAAGGATGTGCTGAAAGAGCAGGTCAGCACATTGACTACGCAAGTGGAGGCTGCAAATCTTGTAGTGAGAAAATTAGAAGAAAAAGAACGCATATTACAAAACACTTTGGCAACAGTTGAAAAAGAGCTTGCAGTTAGACAGCAGGCCATGGAAATGCACAAGAGGAAGGCTATCGAATCTGCACAATCGGCTGCTGATCTCAAGCTTCATTTGGGTAAGAAACATATGTATAATCAGTTTCCTGTTTACCCATTGGGTGTAAAGGTATGTAGTGTATCTCACTCGTTTACTGTCTTTTGCACTATTTTGTTCCACTTAGTCCTGTCTTTTGCAATTCTTCAAGCTTCGTCTCAGGTGAGGTTTCTCTTCTCTTCTCCCTCTTTTTTCTTTCCTTGTACTTTTACCTCCTATACTCGTTTTGTCATTTTGCTGGTGTTTCCTCATTCATTCTCACCAAGTGCTCGAAACATTTTAGTTTATTTTCTTCCATAATTTGTTTAATCAACTCTAATTGCTGTTCTTCCCTGATTCTGTCGATCCTAAACTAGCTTCCTGATGAGCTATAGATTTGAAACTTTAAACATAGCTTGGAACTGAATTATATATAACATAACAGTTTCACTGCCAGTATTCCTGTATGATACCCTTGTGTATATATATATTATAGTGTGCTCACCTACATTGCGAAAAAGGGCACAGATTTTTGGGGCAAAATGCGAGTGTTTCTGGGGGCAAACGTTTGATGGCGCTGTAACTGATTTGTAACATAGAAGTAATTGACGTTACCGACATCTGGAGTACCCCTCATGTCCCCCACTACAAAACCGTTCTTATGCCGACGTTGCCAAATGATGCTACTGTTATGTGAGCACAGATTACGAGTTGCAATCATAAATAGTATATTCATACAAATCTGTTACAATACGTACTAAAAACAAAACCTTATGTCTTATGCAGCGGCACAGTCGTCTTGCAGATCATTTTTTAATAAATAGAATGAACATGTAATCTCCGTAAATGTTCGTGTAGATGCAAATTACAAACTGCCAACACAGCTTTCTAGTTTCTACTAGCAACGCGGGACATCCCGTGAAAACGAATTTTTATAAACACATTCCTCCTACGATTTATTGACTACCTATTTATGGGTAGGTACTTTGTCTAACAGACAAAAAAAAAACAGATCGTAGTATATTGCGTTTACTGAACCTCAACAGTTCATATCTAAGATTATATTTATGCTTTAACAGATGAAAAACAATCGAGCAAGCAATAAAAATATTACTAGTCTTGCAGGCGAGATTCCCAAAGATAGGTCATGTGAGGGTAGGTCAGGTTACAATATGTTTGTTATTTCGTCGACCATGTAGTAAATGAGGTACCTACGGTTTTGGGCAAATAGACAAATAAGTATAACTGGAACTGGTGTTGATGTATGTTATAATAACGAGTAATAAATAAATCAAAACAACAAAAGTCAGTCAAACATAATATCTAGTATAGATACAGTGTGGTGTAGAATTTGTTTATATTACATTTTTGGCTATTCTGTTGTGATAAGTGGGTTATTGATGGGCATGAGATCTGTGTTTAGCAGGTGGTTTAAAATGCGTTCCATATAAACAGCCTCTGAAGAGATAAGTTCGACGGTTTTATATTTTTGACCTGGGTTATGTTAAATCCGTGATCTGCATTCTGTTCCAATAATTAAAAAATAGCAGATAGTTGGATCAAAAAAAAAGAAATTAGAATACTCATTACAATTGATTATTAAAGAATAATGACTTCACTAATTTTCAAACCACCAAGCTAAACTTTCTCCAATTTTTTAAGTTATACATTCAATGTTTTGTAGGAAAGGGTAATTATTACCATTGAAATGTGCCCCCCCTAGAAACAAAAATTTACATGTTTCAGGAGAACATAACTAGAACGCACAGTGCAAAAAATTAGGCAGTTACAGACTTGTTTTATTTTTATGCTTGGACCATTGCTAAATTTATGTGAAACTATTTAAAATATTACAAAAAATAACGTTCAACCATTAAATCATTAACAGAAAAGTACCATTCACAAATGAAGGAAGCCCAACAAGTGGTGGCGGAAAAGACGAGCTCTCTGGAGGCAGAAGCTTATAAAACGAAACGTTTACAAGAAGAAATCGCGCAGCTGAAGCGTAAAGCAGAAAGAATGAAAAAGATGGAACTGGCCGGAACAACGCTGGACGAGGTGATGATGGAAGAGATCCGAGAATACAAGGAGACGCTTACCTGTCCGTCGTGCAAGGTCAAAAGAAAGGATGCGGTGTTGTCGAAATGTTTCCATGTTTTCTGCTACGATTGTCTCAAAACGAGATACGAGACGAGACAGAGGAAGTGTCCGAAATGCAATTGCGCTTTCGGCGCAAACGACTACCACAGGTTGTATTTGTCTAATTAAATTCGGTAGGAGGATGTTATTTTTTTGAGTAAGTTCTCAATTTTATTAAAGTGTAGGTTCGTAGTGAATTGTTTGCACATTTACTTTTATACATGTACTTCAAATAAATGAACAGAAATACAAGCTTCTTTTAGATAAAGTTCCTTATTTTAGTGTAGCCTCAAAGTATCAGATCTGAAGAGGAGGTGTCCAGACCTTTAGTATTTTACTGAAATAACTAGATTTAAAATTAAGGAACAAATAATTTAAAGAATATTATGAGATGATTTTTTAAGTGTATATGAAATGTGTTTGAAAAACAATTAATTTTAGGGTAGAAACTACTGAAACTACTAGTGCTGGGCAAAGTATAGATGCATACTCAAAGTATTGATACCTTTGGCAGTATTCAGTATTGATATCACCTTGTTTATTATTGCAGTATTCAGTGTATTTATCAAAGTATTGAAACTATCTAAAGTAGTAAAAAGAAAAAGCGTTCCAGTCATGGAGCATACCAAAGGATTTATTGCTCTGAAATTAGGACTACAAAAATCTAGTGAATCCCATGTTTCATGCTATACCTGCAGCTTAGAATAACTAAATAAAACGAGAAGTTTCTTATAGCTTACTGTTGTGCCGTCTGGMGGTCGGAATATTTTGCGCCAAATTTGAAAATCCKMGATCATCATTTTCAAATTTCTATTTTAAGGTGATTTTTGCCAGAACKTACGAAACTCCATTGAATTTTACTTGGAAAAGCGCAAACAATCTAGCAACTTTGAGAATAAATGGGCACAAATAAAAAAATGAACAGTTAATCTCATGTTTGATTTTAATAATTAATTTAGTGAAGCTTCAAAAAATGAGCCCTGAAGATGACAGCAGTGATTGAAAAACTGGCAAGTAAACATGTCTTTTTTTTAAATAAATTTTAGATAAAACCTGCATTAAATAATAAAAACTATCTGAACATTTTTGTTTAAAACTTGTTAGTTTTTTTTATCGAATTATCTCCATATTTTTTTACACTCTATGTAGATGTATATATAATTATGTTTCTGTTTGTCACACTACATATATAAAAAAACCGCTGCAAATTGAATCAATACTTCCACATCCAATTGTCAATATGACAAGCAGTCCTCGTGATATTAGCAAAAATATATAAATTTTTAAAATAGGTTTTTTTCCAAATAACTCGAAAATTATTAATTTAACAAAAAAATTACAAGAGTGCTTTCTGAACAGAAATTGGGTATTTTCACTTTTTTTTGAAAACTACGTAAAATGAATCTTGAAGTCCATATATATTGTACGCAATCTTAAAACACAACAAAAAATATTTGTAGGTAGCGAATTTCAGATCTGAAATTCGAATCTTAGGAGTCACCGCCAAAACACTTCTATCCAAGGTTATTCAACTCTTGACGTCAAGTGTCATGTAAACATTACCGAGGAGCGTGCTGTTTAATGGTGTAGTATCTTTCTTGTATTGGAAAAGCCTCTGTGTGGTGTTTATTGAAAGGACGCTGTAAGAGGTTGCACCAAAGAGTGATTTGTGTAGATTTACAAGCATCTATTGTGTATGAAAAACAAAACAAGTGTTGTTTTGTACATGGTTGTAAAAGTACTTCAGTCAGTACAGTTAACAAAATTTGTGTAACGGTTCCTCGAGATTATCAACGTATGAAATAGTTGTTTAAGGCCCCTAGACGTGATATGCCGAAATTGCAAAGTTTGTTTTTCTGTTGTAAAGATCATCTTAATTCTTACTGTAAGTTTTATTATTCTTTTTGGGGTTATAAGTGTTTACCACTCAGTTTCCATTTTGTTATAGCTTGAAGAGGATATGAAAAATTATATGCGTTTTAAGTTGATAGAGGGAAATCTTATAATAAAGAACGACGTTATTCCCCGTATATTCGATTGTTAGCCAGACCGGATACGAGCCGCAACAGCACCGAAAATAAATGGCAATTTATGTTTATTCTGACCTCTAAAATAAATGTCAACTTTAGGGTACATTTTTGATTCTTACATTTTTCTGTTTACAAATAGTATGTTTCCAACAACCCACTGTGATAAAATTATCAATGCTATGTTAATTTGATAAAAAGTTCACTTATGCTGTTGCTTTTACGTTCTTCATCGCCACCGCGTTGAACCGCTCGTCGCTGTACACAAATTCCATAACAATGAACATGCCTTCAGAAGTCATAACTCATAAGTATTTCACTTTTTTTGGCGTATTTTAATTTGCTTGTCACAAAATAAACGCAAACCACAAACTGATAAATTGACGGGCTAAGGCTGACGCGTGACACGCTGACCCCAGTTGTAAACAAGCGGCCATTTACACGACAGCTGACGTCACGGCCAATATGTTGGCGTTTTGGCGGCCCTTTTAAATATTTACATTTTTAATATTAAAAATTCACCTTACGATCCATTTTTTTGAATTTATACGCTGTCACAACTGTTTTGTGGATTAGATGCTACCTATTAATATGCAATTTAAAAAATATAAATACATGGCAAATACCCAATTAGATTTTCTATATATTACCAGAATTTAAAAAAAAACGTACGAGCAGGGTCCAAAATAGGTTTTTTGGGAATATTTCAAAAATGTCAAAATTCTGGATAAATTCTCTAAAACACTTTTTGTGAGAAATTTTATTTCCTATCTGATGGTATTTTCATTTTTTGAATATATTAAATATATTCGGAGATATTTAGGAAAAACCGTTTTCTTTAAGAGACGCTTTTTTGCTAATATCTTCTAAACAGTTTGCTGCACAGAAAATTTATAAGAACAAATAATACTCGCAGTTATACTACTAATCACATACTAAAACAAAAAAAAATTAAAATTTGCAAAAAGGGTAGTTACCCCCCATTTCGCCCCCTTCCCCACAAACAATAGGTCGTTTTGGGTAGGTGAGATTTATATGTTTGCCAAATCTCAAGTTCATATATTAAGTATTACGAAAGTTTTCGTGTATAAAAACAAAACCACAGACACACAGACAAGAAATTTGTTTTTGCTCTAATTTTGTTTTTTACGTTTTCGACCATTTTCAAGCGAATGAGCAAATAAAAATTTTTGAAATTTTTTTTCGTGATACAATACTTTCCATCCGTTGGATGTGGAAGTAATACACCACATGCACAAAATAAATAAAAAAGTATCTAATGTTGCTTGGATTAATTAAATATGGAGATGGTTAATAGTTATAACTAGATTTAACATTTGATTTTTCAAAAATAATAATAACAATAATAGCTGTATAATACATACATGTGCCTCAGCATGTTCCAAACAATTCCTGTATCAATAATTTAACCATTGATTTATAGTATATATAGTGAAACATCTTTGATACTTATCATACATTCGATACTTGCAATACTTAGGTACTTTTGAGTAGTATCAATATTGCATCAGTATTTAATGTATCACCCAGCAATAAACAATTAAATTTGTCTCTTAGAACCAATGATCATTAAATTTTTGTTAGTGCTAAGGCAGCTTCTTCTAATGAAGCATCATCATCAAGCTACCAATTTCGTACTAGTGTAATCAAAAGTCAGTCACTTGCTCATTACAAATCTGCTTTAAGGTAACAAATTGGCATGTGTGAAAATAAATTTTATTGGGTGAAAGAGTAAGTTGCTAAGTTGAATTTACCTACTATTTTAATATCTATTATTTACCAATGTAAAATTTTGCATTTTTGTTCAAAATAATTATGCATTAATTTAAACAGTTTAATTAGGTCAGTATAAAAATGTCAAATAGTTGTTTTTACTAAACAGCTAATAATGTACCATGGGAAATTTATGAGTACTTACCTCATTTGAACATAAAATTCTGGTAACTTACCTTGTCTTTATTCTTGTGTTCTTAAAAATGAAACGTCTATATCCAACTTAAAACAAAAGTATATTTATTCTTCTAATAGAGAAATACTTTTACAAACACTATCACAATTGTTTCAAATTGGGGGTAATTGTTCACCAGGATCAACTCTCAATATTTTATCTGCCAGGACCACTTTGTTGATCATTTCATGGTTACCATATCCACCTCCGGTTCTTGCCAAATGAAATCCTTTTTGTAACATACTTTTACTTGCTTTTGGTAGATACTTAGGGAATTCTATGGTGAATCGTATTTTCAGGTTCCCTTTTTGTTCAGGATTCTCCAAGATTGGCATACCCTCGTTTTCAACAACTTTTTCATAATTTGAACTAAAATGAATATACCCTTTAAAAGTTAATTGAGGGAGCTTACATGTTAGCCCTTGAAAAACTTTTTTTAAGGTCAATTTTCAGAACTTTTATAGATCATCATTGGGTTGTTCAGCAAAATAATTATGGATGACTACAAACTGTACCCATATAAAAATTTCAAAGTGACTAACATTCATTCTGAATAATAATATAATATCGGATTACCTGATAATATCAGTTATAGGCACACGAACCGTTCGATGATCGATAGTGTTGACAGTCACTGTAGTTCCTAAAAGTGCTTCTTCCAGCGTAACATGAACAGTCATAACCAAATCGTTGCCCTCCCTGCTAAAAACCTCATGCTCCCTTTCTTCCACAATAAATATCACGTCGGCTAAAACCTTTTTATGAATTTAAAAAATCTAAATCATCTTTTCCACTCCCAACCAGGTATTTGTGCGGGACTCTGGTCACCCTCTTCCGGAAACATAATTTCTGTCCCGGCTGTAACCCCTGGCTTAATAGGTACAGTTAATATTTTTTCCTTCACTTCTGTCTGTGATTTCTCTTCATTGATGTATACCAAATGATGTATTTTCATTTTCTTTATGCCTCCAAAGAAAATTTCATGTAACGTCAAGTACAACTTATGTACGATTGGGGCTTGCTTTTTAATAATGCCTTTGCCTTCAGTATATCCTGGTGGTGGATTTATGAGATATTCCAATAGATCGGCATAAGGTGAGTCGGTTCCAAAAAACTCCCTAAAATAAGAAGATTAAAACAATGAACTAATCCGTCAATGTGGAGTTTAGATTTAATAGAAATTGTAACACTCCGTGTTTAATTTTCTTTGTAGGTATTAAAATAGTATCTACTTTACAACAAGAAATCACCGGTCATATTCGATCTAGCATTATTTTTTGCCCCGTCAGTCAACCCCGGGAACGTGGGCGTTCAACCAGTTTTTACCACATTCATGATTTCCGTTTCTCATGGAAAAATTAATGCTGACTGAAGGAAAAAATTCCAACCTTCGGTCACGGTTAGGAAATTTAAAAAAAGAAAGAGAGTTCCTTTTCGGCGTTAGACCAAACTGGTTGTAGAAAAATTTTCGATTCGAGAATACGTGAACTTGTGAGGCAGAACATTATTTGCAAAGTTCATTACGTTTTGGGTCTGGGTGACTCAAGTAACAAGGGTATTCTTTTACAACTGAGGGAACAAATTGCAACTGTTTACCAGGGCCGGGCTGACGGGGTAAGTACTTTTTTCCGCTAGCGTGTTTGATAAAAAAGCAACTAGCTTATGTTCACATAATTTCTGCTCAAAATTTTATATTGTTGACTTTGTTTTTTTTTTGTGGTGTAATCATACCGAATTTAATCTAGAAAGTTAGTAGAATATCAGCTTTTATTTTAAATTTTTCCCTACGCTTCCTAGTGGTGAAGTAAACGAGAACCAACCTTCCGAAAAGCAGTTGTTAGTATATCATTTTCAGTGATTTTATAAGGTTTGTTGGGATCCTCAAAACTCAGCTGACGGCTGCAAAATTAAATACTTTCTGTAGAAAGTTAATAATCAAGTTACTCGATGCATAAGGGTATAAGGGCATAACAAAATTATTCAAATAGCAGTGCATTCTCCACCACTGTACATTAGACAGAAAGCAGGTATACTTAGATAAATCCTTGTCAAGTTTATTCATAAACAGTTCCTCCAAAAGAGGGCTAGGGGAAGAACCCATAGCTAATCCTGAATTTTCAACAAAATTTTGATTATTAAAAGAAAAGAAGTTTTGATTTAAGACAATTTTAGTTAACAAAATTAAGTTGTTTTTATGAAGTAAAGCTAAATCAAAATTTTTGAAAAGTAGATCACTTAAAATTTTGATACAATTGTTAGGAGGAACTCAGGAACAGTAAAACTACTGATTTTGCCAGTCACGGAACACTAATAAATTTAACGACTTTGCTAATTTGTGACAAATATAGTTTACATATGAAACGACTGGTCTACTAGGACAACCATCTTTATGGATCTTAGGAAGACCATAAAATCTAGGTGTAGTAGATTCATATAAAAAATTTGTGACTTTTTGCAGTTAAAAAACTTTAAAGTTGGTTCAACCCTATCTAACAAATCCTTTAATTTTGAGGTCAATTTCATAGTCTGATCACTTTCACTTTAGTAATATAATCAGTTTTATTTAAAATATTTCTTGTTTTTAATATCCAAAAGAAATTTAGAAGTAGCCAAATGGGAGTGAAGTTGTATATTTGATTTGGTTGTAACTTTTTCAACATTTTTATTTAAAATTGAATTTATTCGTGGTATTAAAGGGTTTTTTAACTTCATGATTTAAATTTTCAAGAATAGCATCACAATCAACTGCTTATAAATGGACATCATTAATGTCAATATTTTTGGTTTGAATAAATATTAGTCCCTCATTTAATAATTCATATTCTTCATTGGAAAAACTAGATTTTGAAAATTTAATACCTTAGAATGAAAATTACAAGGTGGGAAATTGCCAAATATTTTGTGTGAAATAGAGTGAACTCAAAATGAAGGTCAATTTATGTTGTTTACAAAATCTGTGTGTACATTGAATAGTTTCTATAATAAAATTATTTCGTGTAAATGCTTCTATTTTTAAACTTTACCTGTATGTGCGCATGGGATCACCATGATAGTGATACGGCTGCAGATAACCCTGGGGACCAGGCACTCCTCGTTTCAAACCTTCTTCACCATACTGATCAAAAACTGCCCTGTGAAGTGGATCTGAAAGAACATCGTATGCCTCCGCTATAAGCCCAAATATCTTTTTTGCGTTGGTGTCGTTTAAACGCTCCGGATTGAATTCTAAAGCTAATTTCTTGTATCTAAAATATCACAGGTCACACACATATCGTTTATCTACTGAGCGGTGAGGATTACGCCTTTTTTATTTCGAGATCTGAACTGCTTCTTGTCACTTGCAAAACTCCATAATAATCTATTCCCATTTTGACTCTGCGGTATTTTTTGAAGTTTGAATTTCAAATTTGGCCTCGAGATATACCCAATGCTGCCAACCAACCTGCGGTATTTCTCCATGGCTCAATTTATGATGGTTGAACCTGTAGAATCATTTCACCATAATCTTGTTGTGTTACATCTATCGTTACGTTTACGTTAATATTTCAGTTATTCGCGTGCAATTTATAATGTGATAAAAATAGATAAACAGGTGTGTAAATAGAATATAGGGAGTTCAAGGTTTTCTATTGGTAGTTGAATTAAAAGTTAAAACGTCAGCTTTTACGTCAATGTCTATTGACGTCACGCAGAGGTCATCGGAATCTCAAGACAGTGATGCCAGATGTAAAGAATACTATTCAATATACGTATTATAAAATTAGCTGTAATAGATCACTGCAATAGTATCTGCTCAAAGAAGTTCATGGGTGTACAGAATTCCATTTTATTTCAAATTCTCGATAAGGATCTGGTAAAACAGCAAATGAATATTTATTATTGAGCCAATGAAGAAATATTTAGATAGATTCACATATACTTTTACTTTAACTTAGGTATAAAATTGCTTGTACTATACCAGTAGCAGGTATAATAAAGTAGTACACAGAATTTGATTCCTTTTATTAATCCTTGTGTAAGAACTCGCTCTTGAGGGAATAATGTTTTTTTACCATATAAGTAATTAATATATTTTAACTAACACAAAGTAGGTACTTCAAGTTCTTTTTATTGTATGTGATAAAATTAATTTTTTGTTATAATATATTATATTCTGATAGTCTCGAAAATTAGGACACAAGTACACACTATTTAAACAAACAATATAACTTTTTAAGATATTTATTTTGACATCAGTAGGTATATAAAGTTATAGCATAGGTTTAAGTACTGACACAATAGAATTTAAAATAGGTTTTATTGGCTTTTGCCAATGTGGTGTTTGCACACAGTTTTTACTTTTTATCTATACTCAACGTACATAATTTCTAACACATAATTTTTGAGATAAATTAACCCGAACCTGCTGCTGCAGAAATTTTTTGTTTTTGTTTTTCATTTGTTAAACAACCAAAATTGCCTATTTTTGCAAGAATTAAAACAATTTGGTTTTAAGGATGCTTTTAAAACTTGATTTCACAGGAATGTCGATATACCTACTTGTTTAAAATCTGTTTATATTATTTGCCAATTAATAAAATCCTTGATAATTCTATTTCAAATTGAAGTAAATTAAACATCTGAACAAGTTACAGGGGCCGACGGACTATTTATTTATAAAAAAAACAACTGGATGCTAAAGCAAAGACGATTTTATAAAATATTTATAAAATCGTCTTTGGCTAAAGTCACAAGGACATTTTGGTCCGGATTTTTTGCAAAACATCTGGCAACACTGTTGCAAACCTAAGCGTCAGTTCATGGCTGCTGCGCTGCTGGTAAGCTGCTAGTGGCCATATTTCTTAAAAAAGTTAGCGCAAAATTTTCGCCAGCTGTTAAATACTGACCAGTTTGTAACCCGCCATTTAGTTTCGTAATTATTTAAAAGTTCGGTAATCGAAGTAGTTTATTTTTTAAGGATGAGTGCCCCACCATTGTTCGCTTGTTCACGGTGCTTTGCCCMTTACACTTTCGAGGAACTGTCCTCCGGTCAGCAGCTTMGCAAAGTAAGTTTTCTCACTTATTTTTTCGTAAAAATAACAGCAATTGGACGTATTGGCTCCATCGTGACGCGTTTCGATAAAACGTTCTTTGTTCCCAATACGTAATCACTATTTTACCCAAAATGTTTACTTAGGAATGTCGTGGAGCGTTTCCTGTGGTAAAGTGCACTTACTGTCGTTCTGAATTTCAACAAACCTCGAAGGGCAACACCAGCACGATCTGCAAAAAATGCGAGCAGAACGTGAAAGCGTACGGCAAGCCCACAGCGTGCGAGTACTGTAACATTATCGCAGCATTCATAGGCAACAAGTGCCAGCGGTGCACCAATTCGGAAATCAAGTATGGGCCGCCGGTGAACTGCGAACATTGTAAACAAAAGTGTGCCTTCGACAGGCACGATGACGACAAGAAGGTAACTATGGTCGACCTTCTGCGCCGTCCGTGGAGCTGGAATCGTTTGATTTTGTAGGTGGATGGGAAGTTGCTGTGTTGGTTGTGTACGTTGTCGTTTAAGAGGGCACTGGCCAAGACGAAACAGGGAGAGGCTGACCGGAAGGCGCACATGAAGATGACTCAGTTGCGACAACCTAAGCATAAAGAGGGAAAGTGAGTAATGATTACTATAGCAGTAATAGTGCAATACGCAGGTTGTTTCACAAGCCTGTCGAGATTGAAAATGCAACCTAAAAAAAAAAAAGGTATCATCAAGAAGGAAGCCCATCGGTTTTAATCTCCTGTTAAAACAGCCTAATAAAAACTCAGCCGGTTAAAACTAGGTTTTGCCTGGGTTAAATCCACCAAACCCAACTATTTATTTTATTTTACTGACAGAAAGCAGTAGTTAGTGAATGTTTTTTTTTTATTTTCCCAGTAGTATCTAGATTCATATAAGATAAACATCAGCATGTGATTTATTAGAATAATCAACTTACTTGGCATAGTAATTCATGTTTATATACATAAAAACGTTATCGAGTGTAGCACCCAATAATTATAATTGTCTATATATTAAGAACAAATTATTAGCTTTAAGACTATTTATTCTAAAGCAATATCACTAATATTTCCAAGAAACTCATGGTTACTGTCCGAATCAGAATTGAAATTCATTGTTAAACTGTTCACACTTGGAGATAAATAAGTGTTTTCAATTTCAATAACATGTTTTTCACAGTTTATCCACTTTTCGGTACTAATCTTCATTCCTAATAAAGTCCACCACACTTAAGCACTTAAGGTTGGAGAATTACTGTGCCTTCTAATCGCTTTTTTAAGATCACCCCAATAGAGTTCATTCAGTAGGATTGAGAATAACAGAGTAAGGAAACAATCTCGCTATGATATATCCTTCTTTTTTTTGCAATTTCATCAATCAAATACTTCAGTGTTATTTATCCTCATTTGTAGTCCTTAAAACTGAAAATGAGAAAACGGCTTATAAGTCAAAAAAGTGCTACAAAGGATCCATGCTGCGAGGGGTGGGCTATTTATAGGATTTTAAACAGGCAAACATAGACAGGTCCTGGAAACATTTTGTACCTGCACTTTGTATTTTAAGAAAAAAAACATTTCAATAATTAGAAGCGATATTTCTACATTATTAAATTTTATACATGATTACAACTCATCTTCGAAGTCCGAAAAATCATCATTTTTTACAAAACTGTTTCCAGTTACTTTAATGTGTTCAAAAGAATTTACAAATAATGTCTCACATATTTATTTGTGAGTTTTCAAAAACTAATTCTACAACACGCATCTATATTTGGGGTTTTACTTTGTTTCCTGATGTGATGTTTCAGCTTACTCCAAATCAGCTCTATGGGATTCATCACACAGACAGTAATCTTTCAACGGTTTTGCCAAACATTGTTGCTAAATTGTCAACATAAAAAAGAGCTATTGATTTGTCAATTTTGCTTTCACATATTATTATGTTTAATAGTTACTCTTTTGTTGCCTTCTCTGGAAAAGGCAAATTATTTCCTTCCATAATTCCAATAACCGAGTTGTCCTTTAAATTTACTATGTTATTTTTCAAACCACTCTCCGAACACTGTGTTCTTCATGTCTGAGTGGTAATCAGCAATATAATTTTAAATATTTTTTGCTGAAATTAACAAAGTAATCTTAGAGGACCTTTCATCCCTTTTCAAAGGAAAAGTTGAATATATTTCATATAACAACTTTTGCATCCACTGACACATGATATTTGGTTTTTTGCTAGCCAATGGTTCATCTAAAATTGAATTAAATTATATTAATTACAAAATCATTTAATGAATATAACTATTTAGATAAATTATTTAAATTTTCAACTAATTACTTAAGCTCTTGATTTCTTGAAATTAGAAAAAACATATTTTTTTAAAGCAAATTATGGGGAAGTTTTGGTATAATTACACCTACCGTTGTCATCTTCTAAAATTAGTTGTTCATCCAAGATTTCATCAGGTTCATCATTTCTGACTTCGAAGTTGTCTTTTTTACTTTCACATTCCCAGAGACGCCACATTTTGCCACTTTCGTTCCAAATTCGTATAAATACTAAAGGGTTTCGACTTTGTCTTTAATTTATGTAGGTGTTTTAATCAACCCTATCCCCTCTACTCTGGTGAATGCCGTTTATTTACAATCACATACAGATGAGAATACCAAAAACAACAAATTTTCTAATCCATATACTTGGAAATAGTGGTTGGCTCTGATGCAGTCAAATATAACTAATATCTTTAAAATATGCAATCCCAATAGTTTATTCAATTTGCCAATAAAATTTAACATTATTGTTATGGATAATGCACAGGGAAAATAAATAACAAAAATTTTTTTTTGAATATATTTTGCTTTTTCTGGTAAAAAGCATATTAACGTGGGAAAAAGACACGTTTGTGTACCTGTAATAACACATTTGAACATCACCATCATAATCAGCTTAATTTTTTATATTTAAAACGACATTCTTCCCAACTGGACTAATTTTTCCACTTGCATAATTTCACGACAGTATTATTCTTGTCACAAGAAATTGCTAGTTGAAATCTTTCTTATATTTGAAACCTAGAGATTTTACTAGATTTTTTCACAATCCATTTCTTGTTTAAGTCTGAATAGTTTTTTTGGAAACGGTTCACATTAGATTTCACAGGAGTTATGGGTCCCAAATTTTCTTTTTAGTCTTTAAGGCCCGGTATTTCAGTGAGAGGTTAAACTTTGGGTTAAAGTAAACCGGTTTTATTTTTAAACCATATTTCAGTTCACAAATCTGGTTTAGTGAAAATCGGTTTAACAGTCGATAGTTTTAACGTAGGTTGGCGCTACTGTTGTGGTTGCGCCTGCGTTGTAATGCTCATAAGCTCATAGTATGTTTACGAATCAGTTCGTTGACCTATAAAATCATTGTCACTTCTAATAAAATATTGTAACGGTTCTAAGTTCTAAAATTATATTGGCAGTACGGCAGTTTGCCGTTAACCCTCGTATTCATCCAGTTTGAAATTTTCGGATTAGGAACAAGTTATACATTCGCTTGCTTACCTACATCAAAAAAAGTGCCAAGACAACAACTACAATTCGCAAAGGGATCATTTTCAACTGGTTGTTCTGGGAAAATTACCAGACTGGGCTTTAAATTCTTTCATCAGAACCATCAATGCCAATTTTTTTTGTTAATTGAAACAACCCCTAACTCCTTGCTCTGTTATACTTTCATATTAGTTTGAAGCAGTTTTAACAAATCGATTTCCTTTGTTTCGAAATTTTTAGTGCAAAATCTCGTCGATCTTCATTATTAGCAAGATTAAAAATTAAAAAGTAACCCACACAACAGAAATATACGTAAAAGACGAAACTGCACACTGTCCCAACAAACCGAAACGAAATGCAATTAGTTCTATAAACATGAAGAATAAACGGGTTTAACCCTCCTCGATGGGTTGTTAAGCAAGTACTGAAATATGTTGCGTGACTGGTAAACCACTTTATCTTGACAATTTTGGTTTAGACCTTGACTGAAATAACGGCCCTAACAAATGCAATAACTTTCAGTGCATTGATATAATTTTCTCTTTTGATGAATATTGTAATGTTTTGTTTGTATAAATTTTTATGTGTGCTATTAAATCTATACTACATGTTTTTATGCCTTCCATTGTCCACATTTAAAGAACAATATGTTTGCCTGAGCTTCAGTTATTTATAAGCATTATTGAATCATTGTTGTTAATTTTGATCAGTTGGTTATGCCTTGTCTGTTATTTATTCATAGTCATAACATTATGTAAACTGCAATCTTTCAATATGCTCACGATTTTTTCCATTTAACATTGCTACTCTTATAGTTAGTTTTTATTTCTTGGCTATGCTATTCTTATAAAAAATACTACTATTAATAAAGACATTTATTGCAGTCTCTCTGCAAAATTCAAATTGTATACAACCATAAAATAACTTATGTGCTGCACTTTCTTCTAGTACCTAAACACCTTATTATCTTCATGAAGTCAAAATTGCAGAGTTTTGTAATCTTAACATTTTTATTTTACAAAAGAAAGTATGTAAGTTTTGTCAGTCAGCCATTATCAGTTTATTAGTACTTCACAGGAGCTGTGCCAATATGATGTTGTATTATTGCATTGCAGCAATTATTAATGAAATATGGACAACCACAAAAGTATTAAAGTTGTAAAATATGGTACACATAACAACTTAATGAATTACCAACAGAGAAAAATTTGTAAACATTGATTGTGCAACTGGTAGTTTTCCTTTTCGATTGCTCAAAGTTCGCACAATGTTGTTGTGTAATAGCAGTCAAGCTTATATAAAGTGATTTTATTATACCTTTACGTGTTATGTTTTTAGAAACAACAATTCAGTACTAAAATGTTTTTGGTATGAAAAGTATACTGTTGATTATTTATGTTGCATGGGCATTTTGTCTTTGTGTGATTTGGTTACATGAAATTAAATATATTGCTGAAATATTAATCATTTTTCCGAAGTTATTAATCAAAATAAGCTTAATTTTAAGCAGTTTTTGCAAAGCTACCCAAAATGACAACATATTTGTTGCAACACAGAAAAATACACAATAGTTATCATAATTATTATTGTATGTTGTGATTTTTATTGTTTATGTGATAACTGTTGAAACAGTTGCATAGTAATAACTGTGTAGAATCCACAATTGCATTACATGACTTTTTGATATATTACTTAGGAGCTTAACATACACATTCCCAAAATCTAGGCAATTGTAAGTAGTAATAACCAGTAGTTTTGAATCAATAGACACCGACATATACAAAATAAAAATTCCGTAATGCAACAAGTTATTTAAACTAAACACATTTCACTAGACAAAAGAAACTCCAAATAATTCTGAAAAATCTTTTAGATTTGTGTTTTACTAACTGCTACATTAAGGTGGATACAAACCAAACGTGCTGTTATGTACCGGTCGTTAATTCAAAATGCAGTTTAATACTGAAAATATCATTAGAATAGTTATAGCCATTATTGTCATTAATACATTATTCCATCAATTTCTTTAGAATGAGGAGCCACAGTAAACGTCCTCGTCGTGTGGACGTAACGAAACTGCCCCCTTCTGATAGCGACAACGGCCCTGCGAATAAGGTTGCCAGGAACAATCCCGCTCCGGTTTTGATGCGTGCAGATCTGGACCCAAACAGTTCAGATCACGTTGTCGCTATGACTCAGTTGAAGGAGCAGATCGKCAGTMTGCAGAAGCAGCTCAATCAGAAGGACGCCCAGCTGTTAGGAAAGGATAAAATGGTTAGTATGATTAGTTATGTATTTTTTGTTTTTGATATTTTAGTCGTCTGGGGAGCAGCTGCCATGTTTATCGGCTTTTAATTTGTATCCGTTCGGAAGATGTGTATCGACGTGCGTCAAATTATTTGTTTTATAGCATTTGCTCATTAATTTTTGTTGTTTTAGCTAAATTTAATATAAAGATTTAAGGAGACGTAAAAACCATTTTGTATACAAAAAAGTGTTAGCTATTTTTTTTCCACATTTTGGCAAACTTGAATTTTCCAGGAGGCTTTTATTTTGTTGCCATGACACACCAAACTTTGTTTTTCTTTATAGCACCTTTTCTATAAGGGTGAAGTAAAATTATTGTATTTTTACGTCCTAGTTTTTTCAAAAATTTTGTATATGCAACCTTATTGTAATTTTACATATTCGTATGCACAATAATGAATTGATTCCAGATATGAACAGAGAATAGTATAGTGCTATACAGTGTGTTTAAAAAACATATTGATGGACCATCCTGTATTTTTTCATTTGAAGTTTGTGTTATCTATATTTTTTACATGAGAATTTAACATTAGTGCATCAAAAGCAAAACATTTATGCATTTATTAAAAAAAGTAACTTGAAAAAGAATTAAAATGGAAAGAAGTAACTTTCAAATAAATGTTTATGACATTGTTTATTCTTCATGGACACTGTGACCTGATTTGCATTCAGTGATAAAGAAAATGTTTTGTACGATTACAATTTCATTAATTTTGTCTCAAATACAAACAGTAGGTAGCAATGTAAATACAATAACATCATAATTAGTAAATACAAAAAAAATAGAAAGATAACTTTTCTTTCTTTTCAAATTATCCCACAAGTAAAAATCAAGTGTTGTCAGATGATCTTACACGGCAACTTGGATCAACGTCAGTTGAAACTAACAAGTACCATACTGTTCTAATGGCAGGGTAGCCAAAAAATCATTCAGTACTGATCGTAAAATTTTGGGATATTTTAAGAATGTAAACTGTTCATCTGTTCAAGTTACTTTATTTAAAAAGTTAAGACCTTTTCGGGTACAGATCGAAATGGTTTCACAAAAGTTCATCCCATTTCGATAATCTTTTTTTTTTAAGTTTGAACTGTTGTAAACCTGTATATGATCACATACTTATGAAGGATTCTTTGAAGAGAAGCATTTGTTAGTCTAGGTCTTCTTCTGCACTTTAATGGAAACTTGGGGACAAGCGTAAAAATGTTCAAAATGTTTATGATGTCTTCATTTGAAGTCACAGGTTTCGGCAAACATCATTAATGAAATGCAAACTTTCTTGTTCATAGGTTGTTAAATCAGGATATATTTCATTGAACTTTATACATATTCTGCTATATAATAAAATTTATGAAGAAAATAATTTCTTTTCAAGTTAGTTTTGTTAATAAATGTGGAGAAGTTTTATTGTTGATGTACTTCTGTCAGAGTTTCATAATGTCATGTTCTTGAATTTGTTAAAAACAAACTATTTCGTTATAAGGATATGATATATCATTTAAAATATTTGATAATATACGGGAAGTTCAATTAAAAAAAAAAWTACGATTTTTGTATCAAGCGTTAAAATCACGAATTTTGAACGACCTTGTACAGCACAGAAGCACAGATCTAAAAGACAGGACATTGGTAAAGTATATTCAAAATTTTAGTTTTCTATCAATCCAAGCACCACAGTAATAAACATTAATTGGAGTCAAGTTTTGACCAAAAAATTAAGAATTTGTTTATTTTCTCAATATAGGCAAGTATTGTAGGAAAACTTAGGTTACAGAATAATGTGGGGTGTCTTATTTAAAATATCAAAGTTGTTGCTACTTTTTGATAAAGCAGTAGTGTTACCCAAGTAACCAAATTTTGTTAAAAAATCCTATTTTTCGTTTTCCATAAAAGTCTAAGGTGCCCTTGCCTATAAATCACCTTGTATATTATTGAATCTTTAAATAAATTTTATTAGTTTCCCAAAGCTAAAGTGGGAAATGTCAAATTCATGAATTTCCAATTTTTTCTTCCATTTTATCTTGACCAATACTCCAAATCAGGTTTTGTTGTTTGCGGGTTTCAATTGTCAAGGCCCAGGCATTACTTCCAGAAAACAAAAAAATTATTAACTTGGGACCAACCATAGTTTATTTTATTTGTTGGAACAAAAACATGTGATTTGTTATGTGTGGTGAAAAGTTAGTTAAAAAAAAGGTTTATTCATTCAACAGAAAGATGAAATCAGCACAAGTACATACTTACATAAGCAGTAAAGCAGAATATAATGTACTTATGTTGTTTTATTGGATAAGAATCTACATGTCAAGCATTAAGTACAAAATGACAAAATTGATACATTTTTTTCTTATTCATTATGCTTTGAGTAAAAAATTTTTTGAGAGAGTTAGTTAATATGGAAGTGGAAAAGTAAACCCTATAGTTATCTGAGGAAAATGCTAAATAACATTTTCTTATTTTTTGGAAAAAAACCTCACCACATTTTTATGTTTGCTGAACTAGTACCACAACCTACATCCTTATTATTATTATTTTATGCAATGTTTAGAGCCTCGAGAAATAAACAAGGAAACAGGATTAACACCTGATAAATAAAATTTTTTCCTTTTTGTACCAAACCCAATAATTTTTTAAACACTGTATAATGATGGACAATATAATACAGCAAAATTTTCTCTTATTTATATTTTTTATTCCGCTTTTCACAGACTTTTTAAAATGCCTCCTTTTTAAATGGCTTCAAAAAAAGCTGGTTGTAATTCTCCAAACTGTTTTTAAAAACAGTTTTCCAGATTACGTAATAGAAAAATTGTACTTTAATTACTTTTAACACCATCACTTGTGATAAAAAAGTTAAAATTTGGTACCCCCTAAGTCTCAGTTTATCTTTCTAAATTATTTTCAAAATCCACAAATAAATATTGCTTTTTCTACTGTAAAAATGTCTGTTCCTGTTTTGTCCATAATAGAGAAAATTTCAATTTTAAGTCGTTAAATTAAATATAGTTTTTCATGTAACAACTAAATCTGTTTGTTTTGGCAAATGGGAATCTAATTAGAGGCAATGAATTATATAAATAAAGATGTAATTTCAAATTGTTCATTAGTGATTTATTTAAACATACTTTGACATTAGTTTTAAAAGTTTACATTTTTAAAACTACTTAGAAATTTTAGAGATGTACATAATTTTTAATGACCAATTGATTCTTGTAATTTTAGTTGTCCCATTCTAAATTATTTATTTGATGCTAATTGTGTGTTGGTGATTTCAAAGTTGCTTTTACCTTATTTATTTACCTGGATGAGGTTTGTTTTCCAAGAAATAATTTAATAAATCCATGTTGAGCAACTGGATCAGTTTTCGTTTAGTGTTTTCTTTTTTTTTAATAACAATGATGGAAGATGTTTATCTTTCTGGCTAGGAATACATGTGTTATCTTTACAACGTGTTACGTGGTTTTTATTCAGAACATAAAAATACAATCTCACAATATTACTTATCTAATGAAATAGTAGTTTTCTAAATTACATGCATCTTTTAAGAAATTATGGCTCACCAGTAGGAGTAGAATTTTGCAGTCTCTCTAGTATTTTTTAGACTGCGGAATTTCCATATCATAAGATTATCTCAACATCATGGCTGAGGCCATGTGATTGAAGCATCATTTGTCCAGTTTACGTCCAGGTGATTATTGTTAACGGACTTTTTCAGATAACCGAGTTAAAAGCAAAGCATTTCACTATAGAGACAGAGTTACGGAATAAGATGAAGACAACAGAAAAAGACCACGAGGACAAAATTGATATGTTGAATAAGCGCATACAGAATTTACTAAAGGAGGTCGCTACGCTGTCGAAAAGTTCTAAACGTGACCGTTTGAACGCTACCAAAGAAAGCTCGAACAACAGCGGTAGCGGTACCGATAGCCCTAGTATGCAGTAGTTAATGTAAACCTAGCGTAAATTTAAGTTTATTGTTTGTTATCGTGATCGATTACTTGTTTCAAGTGGTTCTTTGCAGGTTCTTTTTTACCACTGTACATACTCTGCAGAGCGATTCTACATAGATGAACTAATAGAAATGTTTGGGTTTATTATAATTTTTGTTAGCCATCTTTGTAATTCAAATTTTTGTGGGAATCTGTTAAGATTTAAGTCAACTATTTATTATGAAATGCAAGCTCTTTGACAAAGTAATTTATAAAAAAGTTTGCCTTTATGTGCAAGACTTTCTGATGATGATTTTCGTGATTGCCATTTCCTTGCATGTTTTTGCTTTTTCCAGTAATGAACAGTAACATTATGGAATCACTCTGTATGGTGTTACCCTTTAATGATACTGTCTATATCTTTTATTTTTTATAGCATCAATTATTTATTTATTATAAAATGACTTTTTTAAATTTGAATCGACGTATTGTAACTAGAACAAATGAATTGGTGAATAGGCGATAAAAGTTTGTTTTAATTTGTACATATCAAAGTTGGATATAAAATATGTGAAATGTTTTTGTTACAGACATTGCAGGTATTGGTTGCATAATGTGAGGGCACCATTTGTTTATAAATACAATCCAAACAAATATATGAAATATTAGTTGTATAGACTGACCAAAAGAGAGGATGGAGAACAAAAGATTTCTCTTATCACATTAACTAGTAGAACTTTTTTATTGTGGCAGAAGAAATTATTTCCCTTCTATATGATTCACAAATAGATGGCTTGTTGTTGAAATATAATAATTTGGTGGAGAATGACATTGGTAGAAAAAGCATTGCACAACACCTTTTTTGAAAATGCTGAGGAAATGATTATAGGTTAAGGGAAATTATAGTGTATAAAATTCTCTGTAAAAAGTCAATGGCACATATTTTTCTTTCAGACACATCCTAAATTTGCAATGACAAACATTTTCATTTTTTCCCCAATTCTTATAGTCTGTGTATAAAATTGCAAAAAGCTTTTATTGCCCTTCATATTCTAATCTGCCTGTGTATTTTATGCATAAACTAAAATTAGCTTGAAATGAGAGATCAAAAATGTACATAAAAATTACAAAAAAATACCTTTTAAAATGGAAGAAATTAATTCCTATAGATGAATTTAAAAAGGACTTTTTCATGTTGAAAACGCCTATTTCATCAATGAGCATTTTTTTGCCATTTTTAATTACACTTTAAATGGTTAAAAGTATGGTTTGGTGTCTTTGGAGAATCAAACTTTTGTACTTTCAAAATTTAAACACATCTGGTGATTGATTATTGTCACTGGTTGTTCATAGAAAATATTATGTACTATATTTTTTAGTACTCCTCATGTTCCTACTATCTGTAGTCTTTTCCTCGGCATTTGTAAAAAGCTGATGAATTATAGTTTTTTTGGGCTCAACACATTCTATTAATTTACCTCCTTCCACTAAGTATTCGTATTTAAGCCCAAAAATTATTTTATTTGGCTGGCCAAGTATAAATATAAGAATTCTTGCATAGACATGCACTTCTGGTACTGTTAGCTTCATTTCATAATTTTTACTGAGAGTTTTTGGAAAATAATTAAATGCTTAAGACTTTCAAAACTGTACGGAATTTTGGCATGGTGTCTTAAAAAAATCTTAACAGTTTAGATAGACACTTTGGGAATTAAAGTTTTGCAAAAAGGCTTCTTCAAAATAGTACATTAAAATTCTCAAAACATGACATGGTATAAAGTGGAATATTTTTCGTTATCCATAATGATCAATTTATTAACAAAATTAAACATCTGGGAATGCTTTCCAATTGAGCCAATTATATTTTGGTGCCTTCCTTTCATATGGTTTTGGAAATCCAATCTCAAAGCTAATTTTCAATCTTCCTAAACCTTTGGGTTGTATTTAGAATCAAATGGCGCCTCATAGCAAAGCCCATGTGTGTTCATAACAAATAACCTCTTGACACCCTCATAGTGACAAAAACATTTTATCGCACTAGTATTAATTGTAAAGTTATTGTTATCAAGAAATGCAATTTGTGTTAATAAAAATTAATTCCTGTAAATAAAACAATGTAAAATAAAATAAATGTGATTTACTTTGTATTTTTGACCGTTTGTTTTTCGACCGTGGCTGTATAGGAATACTGAATTTTTGAGAGAAATTAATGTATTGGAGATACGACCATGCGCTTTAAAATATTTAGAATTAAGTTATTTATTATCTGACGTAATTAGGAACGTTATTGTAACTTAACCTTATGTAATTAAAATTATGATAGTGTAGTACTTGTAATTTAAATATTCGATGTTGGACTTGTTTTATTTGTGCGACAAAGTATTTTTATAAATGCCAATTAGGATAATTTAATGTATATTCAATGATATAAAATAAAGAAAATATGCAACAAATGGTGTATTTTATACAATTTAAAAACACATACAATTAAAATAACAATCACGTTATTTGCTAAATCGGAAGACATACGAATATAGTGCTAACAGATCCTAATACTCCTCTGCGAAAATAGAAACCACTGGGTTTTCCAAGTCCACCTTGCTCTGAATTAGGCGAAGTTCTGTGCTTCTCTTTGACAGTCCGATGTCTAAAAAATGTCCCGCTACACACTAAAAAACCCACACGAAAATATAACCTCACCTTTGGCGTGGCTCAAGGTACGTTTCAGTACCCCCTGAATGCTGGCGACAGTGTTTTGCAACGCAACCTTGATGTCGTTTGTTTTATGCATCCACGCTAACATAAGCGCAGCGAACAAGTCTCCCGTGCCAGTAAAGCACCCATCTAGCTTAGGAATTACTATTTTTACTCTAGTGCAGTCCGAGCCTGGAAGAAGTCGATTAACCATAGTTTCTTTTGTTACAGATGACCCACAAAAAAAATGCATGCGGGCTGCAAGGTTATGATATGTATTTCATTTGTGCTGGAGGTGGTAAGTTACAATATTCTGCTACTTATAGGTAAGAAAATAATTTTCTAACTATTTCTGCTGATATTTGATATGACAACTAAAATTTAGATTGAACTTGACACTTAAATGTGATTGAAGTTGATTCCATGAATAGATAAGAGTAAAATTAAACACCCACTATAATACTGTCATTTTACAGTCTGTTTCATGCAATAATGAGCTTGCATCTGACATTTTCTTTCTTAAAAAGAGTTGAGGAGTGATGGAAAGAAAAGTTCATTTTTCTCTTGGTAGCTTAAAGTTTTTATGCTGTGGGTGGCCCTCTGTTTTATCAACTGTCTGAGAGTTTACTGTCGTAAACATATATAAAATGTTTGGAGTAGAGAATTTATTAGATTCATTGTTATTGGAATGGGGTATGGATGAGCAAAGTTTTTAACTGGATCTGTTTGAGAAAACAGAAGAAACTCTGTGAATAAGAAAACAATTAATTAAAAGTGACGCTTCCGTGTTGAATCCGGACTACCAAGATTCAGATCATTTGTTGACTGAAGAGGAGGACGAAGAAGCGATTCCTGAAGATAGATACCAATGAAGACAACACAGAATAAGTTAGTTGAAGAACAGCAAAACAACTATTGTTAGAGGGCAAAAACGCAAACGAAACTGGGACAAATGGAACTGTAATGAAAGAAAGGAAAAGCTTGCTGCTGAAAAGGAGTACATTTCTAAGAGAAAGAAGACAGAAGAACCAAAATTTTTGCACAGTTCTGGTCGACAGAATATGCTTTATCAAAAAAGATAAAGTGGCCTTGTGTCCAAAGAGCAAAGAGGAAAAACAACCCCACCCAATAAAATTTCTGATGTAAAAAACAAATCATTTTAAAATTTCCTGTGATAGAACCACATTACAGCCATGAGCATACCTCCAAATTTGTCTTTATAAGGAAGAATGCCTTGAACGTAGAATCCCTTTAAAAGATACAGCCAAAGAGTGGTTGTTCTCGGATATTTTTAATACAAAATTTAATTATTCTTTCAAATCACCTGATAATGATATATGTGATGAATGCAGTACTTTCTTGGTGAAGCTGCAGAATTCATCTAATGTAAATGAAAGATCACTGATACAATCTGATTATGACAAATCCCTGAAGCCAGTAAGAGGTATACATTACAGAAAATGGATAAAGAACTATCTAAATAGAACATCGAGAAAAAGCCCAAACAAAGACGAAACTACTCATGGGATCCAAGTAGATTTACCAAAGCATATGTTTATTAATAATAAATAAAAAAATCAAATTCTTATATGCTTAGAATCAAGATAAAAATAGGCTTTTCTTTTTCCACTGAACCAGAATAATTACTAAATTTAAATATTGTTACACAAAACTAAAAAAATCATATCTTGGAACCAAAAAACCCATAATAAAATTGTACACTACTGTACAAGGTGTTCCATTTAATCCTGTATAAATGAATATTTTAGGTTATAGCATTTTAAGAATGCTAGACTAATGAGACACCCTATATACAGTGTGTCCCTGGATAGATGCAATGATAGTCTTAAAAAGATTTCAGTTAAAATTCTTAGAATTTACTGAATTTTTGTAAGAATAAAGTACACTTTCTAATCAAGTTTTGAAAAAATGATAGTATGTAATATTTCTTATTTTTATAATATGCAAGAGCACTAATTACACCAGTATATTTTCATCTGGCTGTTGCATACAATAAAGTAACTTTTATCACAAAATCAAATGGCAGCTGTATTGCAAGAACAGAACTTTACTTGACATGACGTTCAACTAATTCAAGTATTTTTCTAAATACAATATTTCATGTTTGCAAGAAAAATGTAAAATGGTTCATTGATATTAACTCAGATTAGGCAAAAAAGTGTGCAACAACTCCTTTGTTAGGATGCTTTTTATGTTTGTTTTTGCTAAGTTATACGGAATATTCTAGTTACAGCTTTTTTATTGTGGTATGTAATGATTATTATTTCAAATATCATGTATTTATAATAGCTTAATATCGAATTCTTAAGTCAAAATTCAGAGGCAAGATTGTAAGTATCCGTTGCCCATGACTGTTTAAAGGTTGACGGTTATTTTTTGTTCTAACATGAAGCCTACTATACTTTCAAATCAATCAGTGAGTAAAAGATCATTTGCTATAAATCTATAAGAGAAGTTTAAATTTATTAGCTGACCCCATAGCTTATCCCATTCAAAGGTTATCTGTTTGAAAACGGAAATCACTAGCATTTGTTTACTATAGATTATGTAGTAGTTGATTTAGTAGTTTAGTTTTTTGACATGTGTAAGAGTCATATAATATTTTTTTAGTTTCGAAACGAACTTGAAAATACCAAATATTGGTTTTATTGATTACGAAAAATACTATATGACCCATCTAACTAATCATAACAAAGTTGTTTCAGAGCAACCAGAATCCCAACACATGCTAGGTAAAAAGTATTTTTAGCAGATTTTAATATTTAGAAGTTACTTAATTTTAATGTAACTACCATTTTGTGTGCTGGCCATTCCTAGTAAGTGTTTTTCATCTCCTAATTCTGACGACGACAAACAAACTGTTTGGATCCCCTTACTATGTAACAAGTCTATAGCTTCCCAAGCCTCTTCTATTGAGGTAATTTTGTGATCTGTCAACAGTTCCACTTCGAATTGGTTCGGCGTGATCACATCAGCCAACGGAAGAATGGTGTCTTTGTATATAGGTAACAGTTCTTTAGGTACGTACATCCTTCCATTGTCACCCATTACAGGATCACAAACTGTAAAAATGTGTTTCTAATAAAAGTTTTAAAACCACCATTTTTTATTACCATAAATTAAATCCGGATTAATAATTTTTAAATGTTCCACCACAGTCGCAATTCTCTTGAGAAACAGGGGATTCCCCACATATCCAGTCAACAAGTGAGAATAGAAATCGAGGCTGTTCAAAGCCAGACAATCTGTCAATTCTCCTAGGTCCTTGTCGGTCAATACCTGGCCAGCTACATGATTGTAGCCAGTGTGGTTCGAAAACTGCACTGAATTTATTGCATCTACTTCAAATCCTAGTAGCTAAAAGTGCATCACATTAAAATATGCTATAAATGAATGGGATATGGTTTGTTATCTTGCATCACATTATGTTTGAAGTGGCACAATAGATAAGATCGCATTATATGAGTGAATGAGCATTTATAAATAGTATCATGTGATTGTGTTTGATAGATATAGAGGGAAAATATTTTACCATCTCCAAGATGTTGTAAACTGGGCTAAACACTAAATAAAAGTAATTAAAAAATCCTTCAAATTGACTTAAGACATCAAATCTTGGATATATTATTATTATTATTAACACAAAACTACTGTGGTCCCCAAAATTGAAAATTTCTTTATAGCTAACAGTTGTACAGCACAAAGATAAGAAGCATTACATTAAGTGTAGCTTCAGAGATCTTATACACAGTAAAATATTTTTCTAGTTTAGATGCCATAAAATTGCAGCTCTGAAAAATCCTGCACAAAGTTTACGATATAGCAACTTCAGAAATTTTTGTCAATAATTTTATATTGCTCCTCGAGCTTTGAAAGTTACGAAAATAGAAAAAGCAATTATGCAATTTCTTGAGGTAGAGTCTTTTGTGTTTACCGATATATCAAAATGTCTCGACTGTTCCTCCTTCCTGTCAGTTTATTGCATGCAATAAAAGGTCACCATAACTATACTATCTAATAAATTCAAAATTAAAGTCTTTCAATTAAATGTTGTTGAAAAATTATTATAAAACAATTGAAATTATTAATAYTCAGTATTGTAGTCTGATTTTTATTCTCCAAGTTGATACCTATTAAGTAAAACCAGCACTGGTTGTAAGGTTAATTTTAAACTAACAGCATCTTACAATTATTATATACATCAAAAAGTTTAAACACTTTACTTCCTGCTTGAGGAAGTAATAACTGAATTAAGGTGAGTTTTTTTTATTGATGATTACATTGCGATTAGCTTTTTTTATAACAAAGAAGACGAATTATTTCAAAAACGAAAAATCTTTTAATAAGTAGTTTAAGATAATAATTTAACAAAATAATGCGTATTCTATTAAAAAAAAAACACGTTTGTCTAATTTATGTTTTGTGTGCACAAAATAGTTTCAAATTAATGAGCTAACAATAACTTTTAGATGAAAATAGATGTCATTTTCATACACATACACAATGATAAATATTCCGTAAAATTTCCGAAATTCACGTTACTACAATGTCATAAGTAAGTAGATAAGTCTAATTTACACAATTTAAAAAGAAATGCTAATTTTAACTTGAAATTTAGGTGTTTTATGATAAAGGTGACTTTCAAGATAATTACCACATCCTTGTTAGATAAGATACAATTAGTAAACAAATACAGTGGTAATAAACAAATTCTGTTATTTGCTTATTCATTATTATGTTATGTAGGAGACATTTAGATTTTAAAGTTGGGGATGTTTTGTTTTTGTTAAAGATGGTAGATCTTTTGTCTCTCTACAGCTGACATGTGCGCCATGCAGTAGTTCTAGAGAAGGAAGTTTGTTGACGGTTGACAGTAAATACATGATAAAAATTTCATAATTTGGTGTTTCATGGCTTTACGCAATACGATTTTAGAAAACTGTACCTATATTCAACTCTAAAATTCGAAATTTTAAAAACAGTATTGTGAAAATTGATATTATATCTTGTGGCGGTAAATGAAAGTATTGATTTTACACGATTCGCATCTTCCGTAAATACAAGACATTTGGTATTTCATTTTTTCGTCTTACCTGTAACGGGAATGTTGCGCTTTTGTTCCCGACGTATCCAGAAACAACATGACTTTGAATAGACAGCACTCTTGGATCTTGTGTCATAATTCCGATTGCGGACTGCCACTGCAAGAACACAAATACCTATCTTGTTAGAGCGATTGCGTTATTGAAACCTCTCCAGACGGTTTAGTTGACTGCGTATGATAAAGCTTGATTAGATGCTATTATAGGAATGATAAATTTGTACAGTTTTGTATATAGCGCTGTTGAATGTTATCAACAATTATTATACTGTAGATTATCATAATCTACAACTAGATCATTAAATAATAAATAATACAGGTCAAGGTTTTAATTATAGAAAGTTGCCATATCTCGCTTTGCACTTTACTTGAATAACAGTATGGAATATGGATTATGGAATGCAATTTTTGCCTTTATTAGAAGAAAAAGGTATGTTTCAGAAAAATAAACAACATAGTGAATTGCCGATTGCAAACACTGTACAGGTATTAAAAATTCTTCGAATTAAAAATGTAGTTTTAGCTACACCTAGGTATATTCTTCATTTTAAATCGTTTAAGTAATTCATTTGATAAAAATATATTTTTGTCATGTAACCTACACAATTCGTGTAAAATCAGAAATTTATAATTTTAATTTTTACGATTGTTAAATTTTTACATCCACATTTTAAGGACCCTTTAGTTTTATTTATTACACATAAACGTACGTTAATTTTTAAACACTGGTACAATTTGTGGCGCTATATAACGGAAAGTACAACAACAACAGCCATATTATGTGATTTGGGCTCTTGGGGCTCTTGGGCAAGGTTGGCACGAGATCAAGTATCAAGTTCGAGTACACCAAACTCTATCACTTTGATTAAAATAAAATACGCAATTTTGTGGTTGGCGCGAAAATATGGGTAGGTCAGGGTTGCCAGTTCTAATTTAGGTAGAGTGTATTCAAAGACATTTAAATATATATGATCGAAGAGTGTATTCCATTTGGGCTCAAAGTGCAAAAAAATACCAAAGAAAATTAGACATCAGTAATCAAGATAAGATAATGGGAATGTATTCCAGAACACTCCGCAGCTGGACAATTTGCTGTTAGCAAACGTACGTTATTAGATCAGAAAGGGAGCACTTAAAACTTGATGTGAAGTTGAATTAACTTATACACTTTGTAAATCTATGGTATCTTCGAGAAAGTAGGTACGGATTTTTCCTGAATACAGTTTTCAAAAAAGTAAAAGATTTTTGCTGAAAGGTAATCAGGTAATAGATCGCCTTAAAAAGTAATAGATCTATTACTATAGTAATAGCACTGGCAACTCTGACACACATTTTCGCGCCAGTAGTATATAAAATATCAGCAAATCGCAAACGTGTAGTTTCTATTATTTGTAAGATTGTTTGAAAATGAATGTATCACAGAAATAGAGTAATCGAAAGCTTGTATGCACTTTAAACGGGAAACTTTTTTAGTTTTAGGCAACGGCGAATGCCCGAACTACATAACAATTAAAGTAGTTAACTCGATTCTTTTCTAGTTCGACGAGAATTTTAGCAATAGAATTATTGCGTTTACCATTTGCCTTTGTATATATAAATATATAGCAAGGTAAGTTAAAGTATCTAAAATACACCGCTAGATTTTTACAACAAAAATTTTAATTCTAATTTTGGTTTAGAAACATAAAAAAAGTTGCAAATACGACCTCGAAGCCAATGTAGCACTCGAGAGGTATACTGCTTTTAATGTATTTGTATTAATTTTTTGTAATCAATAATTGATTAGATATTTTTCAATCAATCGATTAACTAATTAGACGATAATCGACAATCGGTTTAAAAAAATAAGTTATTTTCACTATAAAATCTTTTTAAGTGGTTACTGTTTTTATTGGCATTAACAAAACGGTAAACAAATGTTGCTACTTGCCACAAATTAGAAAATTGGCCATCGTTATCATGAAATCCCCGTGTTTGCTGAAATATCCGTAAGTCTGGCAACAACAGTTATATTTCTTGAACACTAGCGTTACCTGGTGGCACTGCGTGTAAATTCGAGCACGAAACGAGTGAATTTTGGTGAACATCCTGTCACCGGAACAACAGTTGGTAGTGCTGTCCATTCGCCGTTCGCCGTCTGGTTTGCCGTATCCTGTGTTTGAATGACTGCTGACTGCTGAAAAATTCCGTTAAAGCTCTAGACAAACGGCTCTAGTCAGATGTGCTTCGCGTCAACAGTTAATGCACAATACACATTCGATATATTTCAGATTTTGTACCGTTTTTAAGTATTTGTTGGTGTAGCTATCGGATCGACTAATATTAGAGATATGTGAGTAAATGACAGGGCGAAACAAAAAAGCTTCTAAGAACCCCATGTCTTGCTTGTTTTTTGACAGCTGCTAACCGCTAACATCGGTAATGGATTTCGACGTGAGTAAAGAGAATATCCAACCCCTGAAGGGTGGGCGAAATGCAACGCAACTAGGCGTTGCTTTACAGGCCCAGTACAGTGAGGATTACCAGAGACAACTCACTCAACAAAGACAGTAATCACATATGAAAATGTTTCATCCGTCATCCTAACTTGATGTGTTTTCAGAGCCTTTGAAAATGCCATCCGAACTTACCAGGGTGATGATCCCTTGGATAATTGGTACCATTACATATCCTGGGTGGAACAGAGTTATCCCAAAAATGGGGATCATGAAAATTTCGTAATGTTGGAGGAATGCTTAGCTCAGTTTGAGAATGATCCGAGGTATAGAAACGATAGACGGTTCTGTAAACTATGGATAAAATTTGTAAGTACAATATTTTTTTTGTTACGTGAATGCATATGTTGACTCCTTTTTGTAGTTTGACTTGCAGAAAAATACTTTAGAATTATATCGTATGATACATGCTCGTGGTATATGTACTGGCTGTGCGGATCTGTACAAGGCGTGGGCATATTACCATGAAGCCGCCGGTGATTACAAGTCGGCCAAAATGGTACTAGAATATGGTTTGCGTGTATTAGCGCAACCGTATGAGGATCTCGTAGTAGCTAAACAGCATACCTTAATAGCTGCTGGGGAACATGTGAGTAGTTTTATATTTTGTCCATTATCTGTCTTTGTCTTTACCCATCTAAAAAACTGTGATATTTTTTCTTAGTTCTGGTGTGCTGAGGTCGGAATTAAAAATGCGTGTTCTATTCACGAGTTTATTCCTTCAACTTTTCTATACCCGATATAAAAACTTATACAAGAGTCCCTCTTAGAATATTTAACAATGAAATATACTACACTAGGTAATGCAGCCCTAAGTTTAGCTGTTTCTGTCTGAAACTTTTTTATATTACACCAGCAATGCTTAACTATAGATTTGGGGGATCGAACGAACATGATTATAGTGTGACTCTACACTAGTGATCTAAGTTCTGATAGTTGGCTATGTTCTTTATTAATTTGTCCAATTTGTTTTTGTTGTTACTATTTCTTTTGACTAGCTTAAATTATGAATTACACACTTTTTGAAGTTACGAACCTGCATAGCTACTGGGTAAAATTGATACAAATTGCCGCGCTGTAGTATGACTACATGTGGAACAGTATTCGAACCCAGTCATAAGATCATTAGCATCCATTGATAGACGACTTAAAGAACACAGCAATTTGAAAAACAGTTCTGATAATGTCTTCAAAAAACCCCATTCTTATTATTAAGAATTGTACTATCATTGACCGTTGATCTTTGATGTTATTTAAATATATTAGGTTTCGGTCTTCTAAATAAAACTCCTTTTATCTTATGCCAAGCTTTCGGAGATCATTTGTCTCCTTCTTCTGGGCCTGTAATATTTTATTAAATAACTACAAATAGAGAACAACAAACCACATGAAAATACTTACAATAGAAACGGAATTAGTCTAAGTTGAACAGCAGTCTTAACTTCATATATATAACTCTAAACTTGTAGGTAATTTTAAATTTTACTAACTATTAATAATAACAAACAATCTTGACAAATATTAATATATCTTTCAAAATTAAAAAACTGACAATTAATAATATGAAATCTAGATAGGACGAGAAATTTGGAAAGTGCAAGTAGGAAATTATGATGACGAAAATGGTTTAAAATGGAGAAGATAGGTATAAATTTTAGAAAGATTATGAATAGACCGGCATGTTAAACATTATTAGCCATCAGAAACTTGCGCAAAGACGTCTTAAAACTAGAGGCAGTGGAGAGGGATTTCATATGTAGCGGAACGGAATTGTACACACTGCAAACGTCATATGAAAAAGACTTTCGCTAATATGTACGTTTATATCTAGGAACGAATATTTATGTTGTGTACATCCATCCTAAATGTAATGGGGTTGTTGCCCTTGACAGTAAATCATTATTATAACACATGTGCAACATTGCCTGGACCTAGTGCGAGTTAGAAGCTGACAATAGAAAAAATATTTGTAATGTTTTAGTGTCTTATTTTTAACTTTAAAGGTTTTCCGCCAAATGAAAATATTTCGTGATATAGCACCATTCCTGGAGACGCACTCCGCTATTGCACCGGAAGCCCTGTTGCATGCTTAACACCTTTGTCGCTGTTGAACACGCGTATGTTCTATGGATCTGTGCCTTTGTACCTTTGTTTACATTTTGGTTTGAGAACGGAGGACGCGTTAAAGTTTTGTTTTTATTTACTTGGTACGTTGTTGTTCAAACATAGACTGTGCAATTATGGAGCAAGATTATGTGAAGGGATCTTCGGACAATTTACCAAAAATTAACTTACACATGATTGACAGATTTTAGATGAATGGAAACTCGTGTGGCCAGATTGTTCGATTTTACGCAAATTAGGCGATTTTGCTATTTAAAGGTTGCGACTTGAAAAAAAATGATGTAATGACAGCTATACATGTTGTAACTCAGGTTTAAACGAGTTTACCTACCGAATAAATAGTTGTTCCAGTTTTAATCACTTGAAATATGGACTTACCCTTGGCTGCCATAAAATGAATTCTGTTTGCGATATATCCGTTACAAGTTATAATTTTAATTTAATATATTTTACGTTTTAATATTTATAGTGAAAATGACTAACAGCGAATCACGTTTAACACATCCATTCGCATGTAGGTTTTTATAATTTATAATTACGGTTGCGAGTTTGGAATAAAATGGCAACGCTGCTGCGACTTCGGTTTCAGAAACCTTATCTCGGCCGACAGGAATGCCAGGATCAGAAAATGGTGTGGCAACATCACACAGTTACACTGCACCAAGCGCGCCAGGGAACGTTGACGTTAGAGATATAAACTTTGAACATAAACAATCTTTTTTTAAGCATTAACTAAGCGCTTTGCAAAAAATAAAAAAAAACGGGTCTATTTTTTTTCATGTAATTCATATTCTGCAATAAAAAAAGGGGGCAACAGGCCCATTTTATTGTAAAGATATGGGGGGGTTTTAGGGTTTATAATAAAGTACAGTATGCATAGTACAATATTGCCGTGGTTTTTTAATAACTTATTGTAACAGGCTTTATATTATTTGAAAACTATTCTTAATATTACAACTTATCCATTTCATCATTTACTGTAACACAAAGATTAAGAATGCTTAACAAAATAAATTTTTCTGTTCACTTTTTTCAAGTTAACTGTTACATCTTAAAATATCTGTACCACTGACCTCTAAATAACTGGATGTCGCTTACATACCAAAATGCTTGTAAATTAATTGTGACAGATTTAAGCCACCTTGGCACTTCTAGCCGCTGGTCATTGTACTAAAATTTTGACAAAGGTTCGCTTCTGCGATAAATATGACATTAACGATTGACGGTTAAAATCGTGAACTTTTGTAAAAGTCTGCATTAACATTATACACCTTTCTCAGTAAGTAGCAAAGCACATGGTGTTCATTTTTGTTACTGGATGGCATATTCGGCAGCTACGGCTATTATATAACTTAAGTATGGTGCATTGGGAATTTTGTAAAAAAAGATCTACTACATTGAAGCGTCTCTCATTCCACTTGTAAGTGTTTCTCATCTTTATAGTAATTGTGTGCAATCAATGCAACTCATCATTACCTGTCTGCAGATTTCCAAAAGATGATCGTTGGAGTGTTTGAGTGAGAAACATGTGCTGTACAAACTGGACGTTACATTTTCGCATAACCATATTATATAGTTAAGGATCTAACCTAAAATTTGAATTAGGCATTTCAGTATTACGTCACAGTCCCTTTAAAAATGGAGGCTGTTGGCATACAAACCCATTGTTTACATGGAGTTCTTACGGGAGACAAACTTTTAAGATTTTTTTATGTATGTTCGGGGCTGAATTTAGTAGCGTACTTCATATATTTAGGTTTGTCATGATTAGCTAGATATACCTGTGTAATTTTAACGCAATATTCGGCATAATAAACGAGAAAAAGATTGTTGAAGGTGACGTTGAACTTCCTGTTGGCAGGTTGACACACTCCCTGTCCCTGTATTTACATCGAAAATGTCTTGCTCTTGTGTTTTGTCAGTTGTCAGAAATAAAAACAAGATGGTTGCTGCATGCTGTTCTTTGTTGTGATTGTTGTTTTGATTCTTATTGCTCAAAACACACTGAACAAGGTATTATATCATGGTTACATATAATACGCCGTATCTACTAATATAAACAATAGTTTCAGTGTAATGGATCTAGTTTAATATAGACTACATGATGGATTACGTGTTTTATAGTCGCCTCAAAGTAAAACAGCTGTCTTTATTCGCACGCTTTTTCACTAATGACAGCGTATATTGCACTAAAATTTTATACATATATCCAACTAACCATAACAAATCTAAATATAGGAATTAGCTTAAAATTTCGTGTCACAAAATACTGAAATGAATTTGTAAAAGTTTTCTCCCATAAGAGCTCAATGTAAACACTAGCTTTGTGTGCCAACAGCCGCCATTTTTAAAGGGACTGAGGTCACGTGTTCTGAAATGCCTAATGCGCCATTAAATTGATAGTATGAGTACCAGTGGCATGGTGGCACACGAGTTTCTACTTGTGACAGTTTTGAATGACGTATATGACATCCAGTTATTTAGAGATCAGTGATCTGTACCCATCTAGAACAGAAATAAGCATAAAAATAAAAAATAACAACATGAATTTTGATAGTGATAAAGAAATGGCTAATTACTGTAATGCTTTTTCCGCTCTGTTGGTGAAAACATGGCACCTAAAATTCAAAACACTAATCATAATTTTAAAATTGGGACTCCTCTTGTGATCAAATCTATGTTTCTGACACCTGTCTCACCCAATGAAATAGTTGAACATATTAGATCTCCAAAAAGTAATTTTGCTCGTGGGCACGATGGTGTGATATCAAATATGGTTAAGGATCAGTATTTAATGCAGCCACTTGTTCATATTTTAATGCTATTTTTGAAAGGGGCAATATCCCTGCAGATCTGCAAATTTCAGTAGTAGTGCCAATTCATAAAGCTAGTAATAAGAATAATGTTTCTTACTATAGACCGACGAGCCTTCTAACAAATTTTTACAAAATACTGGAAAAGTGCCTCAAGTAAAGCTTATACAATCATCTAGCTTGCAATAATGTTTTAAGTAACCAACAGTTTGGTTTTCGTGATAGAGTAAGCACAGCAAATGCAGTCGTGCATGTCATTGGTCTGTTGAAAAGTAGTTTAGATAGGAATAAAAAATGTCTCAGTTTTTATTGACTTGGCGAGGGCTTTCAACACTGTTCCTCATGGCAGACTGATCCGAAGTTCAGGAGCATTATGGTGTCAGTGGGACAGTGGCAGAAGTCTTCCAGAATTATTTGAGTGGTAGAAAGCAGATTTTGCGAGTTGGTAATGCTGTGAGTAAGTCTCTTAATGTTTGATACTGGAATCTCTCAAGGAACAGTACTTGGGCCTTTTCTGTTTATTGTCTACATGAATTCCCTGCTTGCACTTGAAATTAGTGATTGTGTTGATTCTTATGGTGATGATAAATTGTTCTTAAATGTAACTAAAACTGCATTTACTTTGTCCAATTATCGCAGACTACCTTATAGTTCCATCACTATAGGTAATACTGATTTTCTAGTTAGGGAAGTTGAATATATGAAGTATCTTGGTATAATAATTGATAACAATCTTAAGTTTAGTAACCACATGATTGCAGTAGCAGGCAAAATTCGCAGTCTTTTATTAAATTTGAAATTTAATGGATAGAAAGTGCATAATACTCGTATACTCTTTTGAGATATGGCATTCTTGTGTGTATAGGCTTAATGTAACACAAAATTACTTGTTACGTGTAATTTTTTAAAAAAGAGGAGAGTTAATACCACTAAATTGTACAATAAAAATATTTTGAATATATGGTTTATATATATATATCACTCTATTGTGATTTTTTTCCATAAAAACAAACCACATAATTTTGCTTCACATGCTTATTCCACTAGAGCTGTCATGCACCACAGGTTGAAGCAATACTGTGTCATCACAAAGATTTATTGTTTACACCTTGTTCCCAAAATGTATAATATACTCCCATATGCACTTAGAAATATAACTAACATTAAGCGTTTTTTGAAGGAATGTGACATTTTTATCATTGAAAATTACACGATCTACGAGAGATAACCATACCGTCAAATCGATCATTCAGCATCTCTATTGTGGAGTTCGCAGTATGGCAAGTAGCGCCGTCCTGCTGAAAACACATGTCATCCACATCCATATTGTTTAATTCAGGCCAAAAGAAATTTGTTAGCATTGACTTGTAGAGCTCGCCAGTGACTGTGGTTGCCTCACCAACGTTGTTTTCAAATAAATTCGGGTCAATGACGCCGCCAGCCCAAAATCCGCATCAAACAGTCACTTTTTGTGGATGCATTGTCATCTGTTGAACATCGTGTGGGTTGGCGTCGCCCCATATACGACAATTTTGCTTGTTAACATAGCCATTTAGCCAAAAATGAGCCTCGTCGCTAAAAATGATTTTTCACCCAAAGTTAGGATCCTGTTCGAAATGGTCCAAAACCCAATTAGCAAACAAACGGTGTTGTCTGTGATCGTTAACTTTGAGCTCTTGGGTCAGTTGGATCTTGTTCGGGTACAGGCCCAAATCCCAACGCAAAATCCGCCAAGTTGAAGTCTGCGAAAGGCCGAGTTCTTGTGCACGACGAGGAATTGACTGCCTCGCGTTCTCCTGCACACTTTCACTGACAGCGGCAATGTTTTCGACCGATCTGGCGTTCCTTGTACGTAAGGTTGCTGGTTGATTGTTTACGGAACCGGTCGTCTCAAATTTGGCCATCAAATGTTGAAGAGTTGACTTTGAATGGCCACCGCGTCTGCCATAAAATGGACGCAACGCCAGCAAAGTTTTCACTAATGAACACTCATTTTGATAACAGAGTTTTATCATTTGGACGTGTTGCTCAATCGTGTAACTTGACATGATGATTTGGCATCTGTGACTGAATAACAAATAGCATATTTGATAGCGTTCGCTATAACAACATAGCCGTAACAGTCTGTCAACATCGACCCGTCCCTAATTGAAAACCCTATATAAAATATTCTTGGAAAAAATCTAATTTATTATAATTATTGAGCAAGCAATTAACTACTGCTTAAGTTAATTGTAGTTAATTACTTAACAACACTGATAAACTTTAAACTTATATGAAATAATGTTTACTACGATTGACTTTGTATTTCACATAATTTTTCCCACTCAAAAGCATTTTTGGTAATGTTTCACTTGCAGATGATATCTGGTAAAGATGAAAGACGCCTCACAGAAAAGAGACAAGCTTTAACATCTCTTTCAACTTATCGTCCTGGTATGGTGGGTAGTGTTCGGGTGCCCAGTGCGACAACAGGAGTACTGCCGATGTCTACTCCGGCGACTTTAACATCAAACACTGTGGTMCCGGTTTTCCAAGACAATGAAGATCATTTACTGGGCGCTGCTGCTMCTGTACCKCTCAGTATTTTGACAGCGGTCAAGAGACAGGACGCACCAAAGGAGAACGTGCTTAAGCCGGGAACTTGGACCAACATGCACGTCAAACAGCAAGTTACGAAGCATAAAACTCCATCGTTTACGGGTGAGTAAAAAATTTGTCCTGAAGGTAAATGTTCAAATGTATGTGTCACTTGCATGCTTACGCTTCCAAATTATGGAACAACGAATAGTAGGATATTTTATTGTTCAAGCTCATTTCATAGAGGAAAGATTAAGCTACACTGCTACATAAAACTGGTGCAAAAAAACACTTTTGCAGTATAACTTTTTTTAAAGAATGCCCGCCTACTGAGATTGACTCTTAAACATGGGGAAAGAGAAACAGTTTTTAAAAATTATCTCTTAGACCAGTTGATATAGTTTCATCAAATTTTGGCTATTATTTTAATTTTATTTTAATAAATGTTTTCGAGGGGCCGGGAGGGGGCCAACCCCATACATTTTAACCCTTAACTTTAAAACGGTATAGTATTTTTTTCAAAAATATGTGATTTTTTAATCTTTGGGCCTTGTAAACAAAAAACGATACTTTTTATGAACATGTATGATATTTTTGATGGTTTTACAGGCATATGAAGAAATGAAGAAGTATTGCCAGCCTTGACCGAGATTTGAACTTGGGCCTTTTAAACACTAGTCAAACGCTCTATCCACTGAGCTATCAAGGCCCTATTCAGAATCGAGGTCAAAGCGGCATATATTCATCAAAGTTATGTAATGCTGCTGAACGCCATCCAGCGCCTTGCTAGCTCAGTGGGTAGAGCGTTTGACTAGTGTTCAAAAGGCCCGAGTTCAAATCTTGGTCAAGGCTGGCAATACTTTTTCATTTCTTCATATGCCTGTAAAACCCATTAAAAATACCATACATGTTCATAAAAACTCAATTCAGGCAGTAAATAACTTTCACTGTGTATTAAAAAAACGATACTCTTTGTGTGGCTAAAATCGACCCTTTCCAAAAAAATTGCAGTTGAACGTTAGGATACACACTTTCACTGCTTAACTAAATCAAAATAATAAAACTGTGTTAGGTGTTACTGTTACATTGATATTTTGACAAAAATTTGAAAAATTCTGAATGGTACTGAGTATGACAGCGTACTCATTTATATGAATATTCAATTATTATTATTATTATTGCAGGATTTCAGAATGTAAAATATCTTCAAAATGTCAATGTTAATGTTSGATAAGATATATTATGTTCTAATGATTGCGTACCAATGGATCTTTCTTGCTACTTTTAGCTTGAAATATGTACTACTTTTTTAATCTTTTTTTCCTTTTTCTTCTCTTTCTGTTCGCCTGTAATTTTGTCACATCCTTTGTGTTTTGTCAGGTCAACTGACGCCATTTTCTCTTCCCCTCGTTATTGTTTATTTTACTTTGCAAGAGCCGCATTCGTTTAAATCTAATTGTACGATTTTGTTAGTTCACATTGATGATGAAGAAGACCTACATACTACAGGGATAAAACTACCCCCCAACTTTTTTCCAACAAACTACGACGACTATTCGAACTTTAATACCGCAGTGTACTTAGAAGAACCTCCTAACCCAGCCCATGTACCGATGTACCCCAAACAATTAGTGTACAGTGAGCCCAACAAAGAATACAGCTTAGAAGAGTTAAGAGCCGCAAGATATTTAAGACAAAGATCAAAAAGGAGACTAATGGTGACAGAAGTCGAAACACAGCAGGCTGTGCAGTCCATTTTGGGCACCACTGAACAAGAAGTTGCGCATCAATCAGACTTGATAGTTTTAAATGACGAACGGAACCAGAACTTAGTACAGAATACTTCTGTAAGACAGGAAAAAGCGCCCGAAGTCAGTTACTGCACCGTGCAGAAAGAAGAAGCAGATGTTGCTTCACAATTCTCTATGAAAAAACGGCTGCAAAAGGATTTCGGATTGGACGACGGTTGCTCACCTGCAGACACTGCCAACAACAGTTTTGCAAAATATTGGGACTCTCTTCAGCCGGACAAGGTCAATAATGTATTTTGGAATCCCTTACCCCCTAAACGACCCGTCGGCGATTTTATGATTTATCAGGATTCTATCGTCGATTCTCAGGTTAGTTCAACTCCTTTATATTTTTTTTACAGCTACTATTGATATGGAAAGTCCATCACATGTGAAACTTGTATGAATAAATGTTGATTGTTTGAAACTTTGCACTACAAAGGAACGGCTTAATTCAAAATTGAGAACTGATCCAAAACTTGTAATTAATAGTTTTCTTTAAAAGTTCAAACTCGAAAGTTTTCGTCCACTATAACCGTTCTTAATAAAGTAGGGAAGTCCAATTGGGGTTTTCACATTTTTTAGAAATCATGCCATGTGTATATTTGGAGCACCCTTGTTATGTCCTAAAAATTTCAAAATTTTTCTAGCACCAGTTTTCGAAAAAACCGTTTTGAAGTTCAAATATAAAAATTGACCACACAAACGCAGTGTCCCAGGATGGAGACGGTGTGACGTAGAACCCGATGTAAACAAAGAATATAGGTTATGTTGCCTACGTGCCTTTGCTTGTGCCGAGTGAAACGAGTTGTTTTCTTGCTTTTAACGGACTCCTCCTGACAACTGGGAGAATGTTTAAGCATGTACAACAAACCAGAAGCTAACAGCAGATGGTGCTTTGTGCCAGTGTTCAAATTTCAAATACATCCGTCAATAGTCTCAACAAAATATTCGTAAGTGTACCCGGAGACTACGAACGCAAACGGAGATGGTTTAAAGCAGCCAGAAGGGGTATGACCAAGACAAAATCTACATTTTGCTGTTGTGAAACTTAAAGTAACTGCATATTTTATTGCACGAACTTTGTTTGCAGGGCATATCTTGGACTGCAGTATACATCTGGGCCCCTCTCGCTTCACCCGAAAATAACCTATAGCTGCATCTCCGTGTTGCTCACGACTTGCACTAGAATAAAGATGCATTTTGTTCAAAATATCAATGATCCATAATGTATTAAATTGCAGATTAAGCTGCTTTATTAATTACTTATATGCTGCTTTAGCGCCTTTGATTTTGGCAGCATTAAAAGGTGGGTCGTTCTTGATAAATTTGGTGACTATAAACATATCTACAGCCGGCAAATTGTTCGAAGACGCTTTAACAAAGCATTCGGACGACTTATTGTTGAATTTATAAAAAACAAACAAACGAGAACACTCTCAAACATAACCAATAACGCAAACGAAATACGGAAAGTAGCGGACGCTATCTTGTTTACATCTTGTGATATGTCACAGCCAGTCCTAGTCAATCTGAGCGTATCTTAAAACTGCGTTGTTGCCACGTTGCGCACTGAAAAGTTGTAAACAATTTATTTTGGTTAAAAATTTTTTTTGCAGCGTTATGGATACAGATACACACTTAATTAATTAAGTACTCTTTCTTAATGTATAAAAGTTTATATTTTATAACTAGTGAACACACCCATTTAGTTACGCATTTAGTCAATTTTGAGATATGACATAATCTTGTGTTTTTTAAGTTGGGGATTTTTTTACCTATTCAACGATATAAAATTCAGTATAGTTATTTTGAAAAATACCATAGTTATGGACAATTTTCTGTATAATTCTTTATTGTTTTTAAATTGTTTCCTCTTTCTAATTAGTTAGCACTGAGCACGTATTTGTAAGTTGAGAATGAAGTTTTCAAATCTAGATAAGCTTAACATGGTTGAAATTCCATTCGAGCATCTAAAGAATACTTACATCGCTGTCAGCCTTTTTTAAGTAATTTAAAAGGCTTTACGATAACTTAGGACAATAATATGGCTCTTTTTGTAAACCAAAAAATTGGTCCAGGAATATAAGTGAAGTCATCTTCAACCCGGGAAATGCTTTGCTAACCATACCCAAACCTTCTTCTGAAACTTGGCATTGAATATCACTTCATTTAACAGCAGTTGACTATGAGACATATTTCGATAACTTAAAGCCTGAACTTAAAAAACCTTTGATTGCATGCTTCTTTCCAAATCAATAAGAATTATTATCTTAATTTTAATACCCACAATTACTAACAGGGCGAAACTAGTTACAGGGTGAGAGCGAACTGACCAGGCCAGATGATTTATTTTATTTTATCTAAAATTATTTTCTTCTTGTGGATTCATTATGCTCTTTCCCATTTGGTCCATAATAAAAGCATAATTTCAATTTGTTTATAGTCACCTTATACATATCCATATTTAGATCATTATTTGTGATTTTGCAGAAAAGTAAACCAAAATTTATAGTGTTACAATGGGTGTTCATTTAAAAAAGGCATCAAGGCACTTATGACTTTGACATTGCATTTCACAAAAATATTTTCACTTGACACTTATAATTTCAATTAACCGGAAAAAAAATACTTTGCATGTACATCAGTTGATGGGAAAGAAAACAAGCATAAAAATGGTGGTAAGTCGGCATTCTAATCAACCTGTGAGTCTAATGTCTCTGTAAACTTCTGAAATTTTATTGGTTGTCCATGGATTTGATCAAACGCAAGTAATGTGGATGGAAATTCAGCTTTAGATCTTTTAATAACTTTAATAGTTTGTTAATTAAAAGTTCTTTATTTATGAGTGACATGTATTTCAACATAACCAAACTTTGCAACATCTGTCAACAAAGAAACAGGTAAAATGATAAGTGGCAGTAAATAGTTTTTGAAAAGTGGCAAAAACTGATCACATTTCTTTATAAGGAAAAAGTGAAATAGGTGTTGATGAAAGTTGTGTGTCTTTCTTTGTTGGATATAAAGACATTTCCAGTCTTACGGACCAAAGCAAAGGAATATCCATCTAAAAAGCAGGGACTTTAAAGAAAATTATTAAGACTTCATATTAAAATACAATATAGAACTATTTTGCTAAGAATTATTGTTGTTTTAGAAATAAAAAAATGTATTAAAAGAAAATTAATGTTGAAAATTATAACAGTGGTTACTGGCAGCTGGTGACAGAAAAAGTTATATCTGCTCACAAAAAATGTTCTGTCAAAAGCACTTTAGCTTTCTTGTAGGTATGATTGCTAATTAATTTATGGTTTTATTATTCTTGTTTATAATTAAACAGACATTCGCGGACAACTTGAATCTGTCAACTTCTTGTATTTTGTAACAAAATGAGTAATTCAATTACAACAGTTATTGTACTGTGTTAATTACAATGAAATTAATTTAATTACTTTTTCAAGTAATGGTAAAAAATTACTACTTAACAACACTAGCTGTTTGATGTAAAATATAAATGTAAAAAATAAATAGTGCAGAAGAAGGGCCCGCAGTTCTGTAAAAAAAATTGCAATGTTTTTATAATTGTATACAGTATACCCTTTTGATATTGCGAAAGTTATGCTATAAAAAAGATGAAAACCAAAGGGCATACTGATCACAGGGGTACAACTAATGTAAATTTTTTAATAATTTATATACATATACAGTAAAAACCCATAAGGTAAATTTGGGGCAAAAATATTAAAAACTTAGAAAAGTTGCAAAAATTGAAGGGTATTTTTGAATAAATATGCATTTGATTAAGTGATTTCTCAAATGGCATTAACCTGTCAAGATCATCATACTATACTGTTCAAATAAAATTGCATCAAACTTGTGGTGCTTTTCAAATGGTGGCAATCGTTAGTGCTGCCAACTGGAGCAAGTAAGTACGACAAGGATGTACTGCTGGTTATACGAGCCCAGTCTCATATAAATTTGCCCAAGAGTAACTAAAAAACCGCAGCAAATTGAATCAATACTTCCACATCCAATTGTCAAAATGACATTTACGTTTTTATTTTTTATACTATACGATTGCTAATCAGGTTTTGAGCATTTTTTCTCTCCACACATTTTTTCTAAGACAAACAGTCCTCGTGATATTAGCAAAAATATATAAATTTTTAAAATCGTTTTTTTCCAAATAACTCGAAAATTATTATTAATTTAACAAAAAAATTACAAGAGTGCTTTCTGATCAGAAATTAGATTTTCTATATAATACCAAAATTTAAAAAAAATCGTATGAGTAGGGTACAAAATAGGTTTTTTGGAAATATTTCAAAAATGTCAAAATTTTTGATAAATTTTATGAGAAATTTTATTTCCTATCTGATGGTATTTTCATTTTTTTGAAGATATTAAATATATTCAGAGATATTTAGGAAAAACCGTTTTCTTTAAGTGACGCTTTTTTGCTAATATCTTCTAAACAGTTTGCTGCACCGAAAATTTACAAGAACGAATAATACTCGCCGTTATACTACTAATCACATACTAAAACGGAAAAAAATATATAAAAATTTGCAAAAAGGGTAGTTACCCCCCAATTTCGCCCCCTTTCCAATACTGTACTTACACCACAAACAATAGGTCGCTTTGGGTAGTTCAGATTTATACGTTTGCCAAATTTCAAGTTCATATATTAAGTCTTTCGAAAGTTATCTTGTATAGAAACAAAACGACAGACACAGACAAGAAAGTTGTTTTTTGTGAATTCAACCATTTTAAAGCAAATGAGCAAATAAAAATTTTTGAAAATTTTTTTTGTGATACAATACTTTCCATCCGTTGGATGTGGAAGTAATACAGGATCATACTTTGGACTCAAATTTTTTTTTTTAATGAAGTGAACTGAGAAATTTTGATGTATTGCATTATTATTAACAACACTACTAAATAACAAAAATACATAATTTAAAAACGTAAGTACAAAAGCGAAACTAAGTTTGGTGCATTAAAATTGCATTTACCATTGTTTACAATCTCCCTTTCGCTTTAAAACTGCCTTAATTTGTCATGGTGTGGTTTGTACTAAGGTACTGCAGTATTCTGGCATAAGACTATTCCAAATTTCATTTAAGTTTAATTCTTAACTCATTAGCTGTGTGAACTGAGGTAGTTCGCAGTTTTATTTTTTTATTTCATGCCAGAGTCTTTCAATTGGAGACAAATCTGGACTGCTTGCTGGTCATTTGTGATTTTCCTGAAACCATGTTGTAACAGTTTTTGCTGTGTGAGGGAAAAACAATACTTCAACCTCTCAATGGATGGCAATAATTCTTATTCTAAAATTGTTTAAACTTTTGGGCATTTACAGTTCCATTTATCACTAGAAGGTGCCCTACCCCTTCCGCAGACTTACATCCCCGAACCATAATGGATGCCAGAAATTTGACTTTCCTTGCTAAACAATCATTCATTTGCTCATAAGCGTCTGGCTTTCTTCTCTTTTTGTGTTAACAAAGGTTTAACTTTTGCCTAAAGCACATTCAATAAAAGAGATGACCGATTTTCTTTATAAAAGCCATATCCTATTTTTTTAAGATGCTGCAAGCAAGTATCTTTTGTTTTACGCATCTGTATCGCATTTGCCCACCGCGATGCCAGTTCTCTTAAAAATATGCGGCGTACTTGTTTCATTAACTTTCGAAGAACATGTTCATCCCACTTTGTTATTTTTTAAATTCTACCAGAAGTCACTTTAGTTTTTACGTTTTTAAAAATGATATTTCACAGTGTATACTGAGAATTTTTCAAGTTTTTGGCAATGTTATACCCTGAAATACCATCTTTATGGAGGCACAAATTATGGATTTTCTTCAGAAAATGCTTTCCCACAAAAATTTAACATCTGTCTGATACAATGATGACAAAGTGACGCTAATGTAGCTTTCTTTTGTTTTGTTTCAACACAAACGTGATTTTAGGCTAAACACAGCCTGTTACAAGTTTAGACCCATTCTAATGCACCAAACATAGTTTGGTTTTGTGCTGATTTTTTTTAAATGTACACTGCACTTATACAGTTAGTTGTCAATGCTCTGACGTATCAAATATATTAACCAAAAGGTTTTAGTTTGTTTCTTTAAAATTAAATGTTTAAAGTACAGCCTCATATTTTACTTTACGCTTATGCCAATTCATGTGTGACTGGGTTCGTATAAGTGTAATGCCAGTGGTTTGTAAAAAATGTTATTTTATTTGAATATCATTCAAAATAGTATATAAATTAACATCTAAAATAAGGTTATGATTAAATATTTCACTTTTTTTTTCTACAAACCACTGGGATCGGACTTAAAGAATCAGCAGTACTCTGTTCATTTAGTTACTTGATGTGGCTGACAGCACTAGCGATCGCCACCATTTTCGGCCCTCAAGAGATGGGGTTAGTTCATTTTACTGGTTCACATGAAGGTAATAAAATTTAAAAAGGGTCTAAAATATTTGTGCACTTTGGTTTACAGCAAAAAAAGTCATTTCTCTGAATGAAAGTGATTCATGCAAGAAAGGAAAAATAGAATAAAATTTTAAAAAATTATTGCTAATGCACCTTAGTAGACATTTTTTATGAGATATATAAAGAATTTTATACGTCTTTGATTAGACCCACCAACAACCAAAAGTCAGCGCCATGAAGACGCCGTTGAAAACAATCAGCACAGCAGATCTAGCAGAGACAGGGTCTCGAGGCGGGTTAGACATAGCAGCAGCAGCCCAACCGACAGATGATGCTAAACGTTTGCCTATATACGAGGACGATGGGTCTTCATCACCTGTCAGAAACACCTTGGACAACAGCTTAAACACACAAGTGTTCAACTTCGACCTGAATGCGATGAAGGTGAGCACACCCTTCAAATCAACACAACAAGTTGACAGTGCACCACCGCCATTTAGTGGGCCTACAAAACAGTTGTTTGCAATGGAGCAGGATTCACTGTCTACGATTGTTGAGGAATCGAAAAGTTATGGGTAAGTTATTAGTGTGAAATTGTTATAAATATTTGGTATCAGCAATTGAAAAATATTAACAAACACCTTGATTTACTTCCACATCCAACGGATGGGAGGTACTGTATCGTGAAAAAAAATTTCAAAATGGTCGAGATAACAAAATTTGAACAAAAATTTTATTGTCTGTCGCGATAATTTTTGAAAGACTTATCATATGAACTTGAAATTTGGCATTCATATAAATCTCAACTACCCAAAGTGACCTATTGTTTTGGGGTAAGTAGGTTATAGGGAAGGGGGTGAAATCGGAGGGTAACTACCCCTTTTTGCAAATTTTCTTCTAGTATGTAGTAATTTAAATTTTCGGTGCAGAAATCGGTTTAGAAGATATTAGCAAGAAACCGTCACTTTAAAAAACTGTTTTTCCTAAATATCTCTGAAAATACTTAATATATTCAAAAAGTGAAAATGCCATCAGATAGGAAATAAAATTTCTCACAGAAACTATTTTAAACTTTTTCCAAAAAATTCAAATTTTTGAAATATGTATTTCCAAAAAACTAGATTTTGGACGCTGTCCATACGATTTTGTTAAATTGTGCTATTATATAGAAAGTCAAATTTCTGATCGAAACAAAAAATGTTCTAGTTCTAGTTATTAACAAAAAATTAAAAAAATTATGTATTTTTGCTAATATTATGAGAACCGTTTATTGTTTCCTCATTATTGATCATATAATATAAAAAATAAAAGCGTAAATGTTATTTTGACAATTGGATGTGGAAGTATTGATTCAGTTTGCAGCGGATTTTTAGTTAAATCAATATTTTAAGATGTCATTCAGTAAATAATGAGACAGGTTGCTTTAGCTCAATAGTATATTAAAAAATTAGCCTCAATGTGCTATTTTGCTTACAAAACAAGCTAAAGGCGAGTTTTTTACTAAATGATTTTTTTTTAATACAATTTTTCTATTTTGTGGGTTTCACATGGCAGTTGTAATATAATTATTCTGTGTATTTATTTGTAGGTTCTGGCTCCCATTTTTATTAAATTAAAGACACTTGAATCTATTAATATAACGCTTCGACCTATAATTTAGGTCTTTTTCGAATATCTTTATTTTATAATTTGACAAACTGGTGTGTAATGAGTAATGTTCCCTCTACAGATAACTCCACCTAGGATACTGAACAAACGATCTAGAAGCGTCCGTATTTTTTTTTGGCGCCACATGTTAAAAGTATGAGTTTTGAATAACTTCTTCAGAATGTGACACAGTTTCTTATTTATTGGGTAAATATTGGGTTTTATTTTCATTTTGAGGAATAAAACTACAAAACCAGCCATTGAGTTTATCCACGTATTGTAATGTGACAATTATTAAGAAGCTATGTACTACACATTTATTTGTTTTTCTGTTCTAAGCGTCTTTAAATTTAATGGGATCTGACTTCTTTTTGTAGGTAGTTCTCCTGTCTTTCTTTTTAATAATATTTTATTATTAATTGAAAGACTTCAATCACAGTAAATGCACTTTTAAGAAACGACTTGATTATTCGTCAGATTCGCAGATAAAGTAAATGTTAAATTTTTTAAACAGCTTATAACTTTTTTTTATGATGTTTTTTAGGATTCCAGAAAAACAATCTTGAGGTATTTTCTTAAAAAATTTTGTGTAATTTTAAAAAATTAGTCTTGTGATCTAGTTCTGTATTTTTTTGACAAGAATAGTAGTAGTACACTTGTTAGATATAAATTTGTTTCTTGAATCGTGATTAATAATAATAATAATAATAATAAGTTTATTCCAACAGACAATTAGTGTCTATAATGTTACATATTATTAACAAATGGCAGTCAGAACAGAATCGATAATGCACATGAATCCAATCAACACATAATATTGTTTACATACTTAATATACCATGTTACAAAATAATATAGCCTATAACTACATCCCAGAAAAAGCACWAGTCAGTCTACTCTTTACAGATCTGGTGGTAAAATTGTCAAAAAAGAGTGAAGGTAATGCAAAGTGTTTGGGATACTATAATAAAAGGTTAAAACTTTCCTGCTGTGAAACTTCATGATGGTTACAAGCATCCAAAACCTTGTAGAAAAAAAATATTTTTGAATTTGATACTTCGTAATAAAGAGGCCTAAGAGTGGTTTCTTTTTTGGAATTCTAAAAGGAGTTAAAACAAAAAAGTTACAGGCAGTTTAAAAAAATTCCACATTAGCATTTTTTTCATAATAACTAAAAAACTATTGCAGGTATCTGTCTTAAATTGGAAAACTTGTTAGCGTCAAATTTAGCAACTTCGTATTTTTCAAGTAAAAAAGTTACTGCATAGAGCTGTCAAAAAATTGAATAAAGGAAAATAACTTTGAAGGATCATAATTTTATAAGGAGAGAAAATTTGACCAAGGTAAGTTGATTTATTTTCGACCCAAGGAAGCTACTGTTAACATTCTTTACTGGATACCCTGTACATTCCTTGTGGAAATATTTTACGATTTATTTTTCTTTATTATGTCATTCAAATATTTTCGATTGAATTAAAATTAATTAAATCCCTATTTCTTCCCCTTTAAGCTCCAGTTCAAGCGGTTCCGGCATCCGCAAAATAGCAGGAATCCAACCTCCAGTCATGGCAACTATTTCGGAGGAACACAATAATTACCTGGCGACGAACTTGATGGCGAACGCGGCCCTTCGTTCTACGCTCCTCGGCGATCTGATGGACTGCAACTCGCATCAGAGCATTCCCGTTGCGGAACCGTCGCCCCCGGCGAAAGTTCAGCAGACTTACGCGTCTCCTGGGCCCGTTCTGAGTCAGGCCCCAGATGATCCCTTCTCGTCTTCGGTCATATCGATGTTGCTGGACAGGGTCGGGTTTCCCGGACGGCACGCCTTCGGCTTTCGGATCATCCATGCTCCGCCGAGGCTTGTAGTTCGGAAGGTTAGTGCTGATGAGTGTTTTGATTTGTATTGTACAACGTTTTAATAATTGTTGGTGTTTTTTGTTTATATACATATTATTTTTTTCTTGCTGGTATTTCTTCAAGATATGTGATATTGTTATCTTTATTATAGCAACGTTTTGGTGGAATATACCTTTTTCTTATATTATACAAACCTAAAATTATAAAACATATCTTTGATAGTTGACTGTATTGTTTGTATCAATATATTACTCGTCTATGGAATTCATTTCATATATAGTCGCTTTATTGGTTTAAATATGGAGTAGTAAAACAGTTATCATGAATATCAGTTATTATGAATAAATGACAGTGGAACCCTTGTGTATACATATTATAGTGTGCTCACCTTATGGGATTTATCGCGGACACCTATTTTGCTAATTTATCTCTGTATGGTGGCAGTACGTAGCGGTAAACATCGGAACTGCTACATGGTATTAAAATGCGGTAAATCGGAGCTTTGAATTTCGTTAAAGGGGAATATCAGACTGTACCCCTTCCATCAAACGTCTGCATTACACGAACAGGACCATGAAGCGCGGGTTAGGGAACGCGGGGATAAACAACTTCTAATAACAGCGTGATTGATATACGATATACGTGCACCTGCACGAGCCATCGAAAAATGAGCATTTTCGACTTTCGCGATTCCGCACATCATGGCATGCAAATTGCAAAGTTCCGATACGCAATGGCTATAATAAAATCTGTATGTTAAAAAACTTTTTCATACAATGATCGCTGGCAATTTATAGACAAATTTTGTTAATTTGGCTAATTAGGTAGGAGCGTTTACATTTGCGACTATAGGTACCGACTTTGATATTTATTTCGTAGTTTATGAATTTTTGGTAAAGCATAGCTTTTTAATATTAAGGGATTTTTTTAAACTCTAATTTGTATTGAACGTATTGAAGATTACTATCTATCTGTATATTAACAATCCTATTAGGCAACATTTTGGATAAAGAAGACGTGTTAAAAGTTAAACTAATATGGAATTTATGAAATTAAATGCTCCGCATATGAAAAAAGTACACAGGCCAAACACAATATAGGTGCCTAAGGATTAATAAGCCGGGTCCACATTAGTAAAAATTTGCGTTGTGCAGTGTGCGCCGTAAAAATGTATTTTAATAATGTAGTGCATACGTGTGTGTCGCATAAAAATCAACGTAAAAATATCTGTCGCGCACGATACACGCTATCCGTCGGTTGGTGGTTTTTTGACTAACATGATGTTTGCGCTAAAACATAAACGCTATGTAGACGCTTTCAAAATGAAAACAAGATTTGCTGCAAAACACATATACTAAGCACAATGGATATTTTCTTGCTGTTGACATCAGGGCATCAGGTCTTCATGTCAGATGTTTGAATTCTCTGAATTACTGTTAGTGTGACTGGTCCAAAGAAGATGTGCGACGTTCATTGTCCTGTATAATTTGATATCAAAACAAAATAACCAGAAAAACAAAAAAAAAGATTAAGACTTCTAGAACAAACCACTGTATTACAAAAAAAGCAAGCAATTGGGATGACAGTATTTCCTGAAGTCTAAAATCAGCTGCAAATCTGAAGGTGCTGCTTTTTTGACGCACGGGCCGAGCGCTTACGAACAGCACACAACACAAATTGTTAATAATGTGAACCCCGCTTTAGATTCAAAGGCCATAATATGCATCACGTAAACAATGGAGACAGAGAAAAGTCCCCACTAGAACTGAATAATATGGAATCAGCAGATCCCGGATTTATCATAACCAACGTCAAAAATATAAAACTGTTAACACGTGTCCAACTTGATCCCCATAGAGGCTATTTATCTATATGAAACGCATTTTAAACCATCTGCTAAATACAGATCTTACACCTCGAAATAACCCACTTAACACAAGAGAATAGCCGAATATGTAATATAAACAAATTCTTCCCTATATGTTTGACTGGCTTTTAGTGTTTTGATTAGTTATAGTTGTTAAGCCACTGAAGAGTTCAGCGGAGAGGTTGAAATGCTGGCATTTACCTATGTATTATTGGTTTTGCGAAAATTTAATTTGGAAATAGAATTTAAAGACATATTTGGTTATAAAACATTAACAACAGATCCATTTATTCTTATTATTTGTCTCTTTACCTAATTATCTTCAAGTTTTTGAACGTAAGTTCCTATTGTTCCTATTAAAGTTATCACAGCACATCTCTTATTATGTTACATTAGGTGTCCGAAACCGTATCTCATTTACTACATAGTCTGCTGCGGGACAGTAAACGTAATATTGAATGATCTGATTTCTTTTGCCTGTAGACAAAGTACTTATAAATAGGTAGTCGATAAATCGTACGAGGAATAACAACCCAAGCATTTATAAAAAACCGAGTTCATCTTTTAATGGGATATCCTGCGATAGGCGTAGGCGTTACTCTTAGAAAGCTATGTTGGCAGTTTGTATTTTGCATATAAGTACACGAACATTTACCGAGATTACACGTTCATTATACGAACTAAAAATGATTTGTAAGACAGTAGGGCTGCATAAGACATAAGATTTTGCTTTTAATACGTATTATAATACAAATTTATATGGATATACTATTTATGATTGGAACTCGTATTCTGCATTCGAATAACTATAGCATCACTTGTCAACATCGGCAAAGGAACGGTTTTAAAGTAGGGGACATGAGGGGTACTCAAAATGCCGGTAACGTCAATTACTTCTATTTTATAAATTCGTTACAGCGCCATCAAACGTCTGCCCCCAGAAACACTCTCATTTCGCCCCCAAAATCTGTCCGTTTTTTCGCAATGTAGGTGAGCACACTATAATATGTATACACAAGGGTGGAACTGACAAACAATAACTGATTTACTACTCCATATTTAAACCAAAAAGTGATTATATACGAAATTAATTACGTAAATAAGTAATATATTATGAGACAAGCAATATACGTAACTAAATTATTATAATTATATTATCATTTATGTATAGACTGTACATTTTAATAAAGCTTGAAAAAGGTGGAGATATTCCACCGAAACATTGCTATAATAAAGATAACAATATCACATATCTTGGGGAAATACCGATAAGAAAAAAATATTAGCATAAGCTAATAATAGCAACATAAATAAATGTATACATAAACAAAAATCAAGTCCCATTTCAAAACCAATGAATTACTTACAACAAAAGGTATACAGGGTGATTCGCATAAGCACCGACACAGAGCAGGGGCATGTAGGGGAGTCCAAAATATTGTGATTTAACACAACTTACCTATATACTAAGTTGCAAATTTGGTAAATGTGAGTGTACCAAGAGCAGTATTCGAAATTAATTAGAGTTCACTTGGAGCATTTTATAGGTTAAAATCTGACAGAATTTTTTTAACACTTGGCAGGCTTAAAAAATTTATTATCTTATTTTATGGGGAATTCAATTCTAAAACTTTGTATACTTGTTATTTTTTAAAAAATCTTATCGTTTTCAAGAAAAACCTGAATAACTAAAAACATGTAAGCTGTGTTATTTAATATTATCGAAAATTCAAACGATGGATATGATATTAAACATCAGACTTTACAATCAAGTAAGTTTGCACTAAATTAATTTAGTGTTATGAAAATAGCATGGAAGTTTTAATTTAACGAACAAGTTGAAATTAATTTTTAATAATTTTTGATAACGCCGCTTACCATGAATTTAGCAAATTTTATATTTTGTTGAAAACCACCGATTAAACATATTCCTAAATTTGCTAGATGTTTTTATTTTTTAAGCCAAACAGCAATAAAATGTGCAAATTTCTGGATCTTGAAGGGTATAGCAAAATGAATTTTAACTATATTGAAAACAAGCAATAAAAATGTTGGAAGACTTTTGGTATTCAAACTAAATTATGCTTCTAGAGGTAAAGGACACAGAGAGGTAAAAGAATTTTAAATTGTTTCTAAAATGTTAAATAGATTAAAAACTGACTCATACCATCACCATCTTAAAAAAATCAATTATTACATCGTCTCTTAAGGCATCAAGATAATTGCAAGTAGTCCAAGTTTGTTGTTGCTTTTATGTTCCAGTTAGTATCCTTTTTAAAACAACATGGTTTTATAAAGCATAAACAACAGCACAAGACTTAGTCATTCCAATGCTTACTTGGCTTTAGTTCAAACTGAAAAGTTTTTTCTCAAATACCAATTAAGTTATTTTAAATTTTTAACTATTTTAAAATTACAGAAGGTTTGCTAAAACTTTCAATTTTTAACTGACAGCAGTTCATATCGTTCATGAGATAATGAACATTGAAATTTATTTTTCAGGAAGTACAAAGAATTGGAAGTGAAGATTACTTGATAGATAAGCAACTTGGAAAAGGAAGGTATGGGACTGTTTTCAAAGCTGTTGATTGGACTGGAAGGCAGGTGGCACTGAAATATGAAAAACCAGCTAATAAGTGGGAGTTTTACATCTGCCGTGAGCTGCAACAAAGATTAGCTCAGCATCCGATGAGGGACAGATTTATGGACGTTCAGATTGGATATTTCCGTGAGTATCTGCAGGATAATTTAGATGAATATGAATTCAATATTAGACATAAATTCTTCAGAGTAGTTGTAATGATTTACTTCCACAAATAAAATAATGCCTCCATTTTTTATAAGCTGTAATGTCAAAAGCTGTATTTAACAATTTATTTTTTTAATGACTTATCAATATAGTTAATACAAGCCATGTTGTACATTAGTTGGTCAAATTCTATAAAAAGTGTAGATTTATATGTTTTTCTAAACCACTAGGTATTCCTAAATTAATAATTAATAAAATGTTGAAAACATTATTTACTACTTAAAACTCAAAAGTAATGAAAATTCGGGGTGTCAAAATTATATTTTTTTTTGTCTGTCTATTGCAATTTCTAGTCTGTAATATTTTACTGATGTTTTCTAGATCTTGCGTCACTCCAAGGTATTTTGGCGAGAAGCTATGCTTGAGAATCGGATGTGTTCACTAGTTATAAAATATAAACTTTTATACATTAAAAAAGAGTACTTAATTAATTAAGTGTGTATCTGTATCCATAACGCTGCAAAAAAATTTTTAACCAAAATAAATTGTTTACAACTTCTCAGTGCGCAACGTGGCAACAACGCAGTTGTAAGACACGCTCAGATTGACTAGGACTGGCTGTGACGTATCACCCGATGTAAACAAGATAGCGTCCGCTACTTTCCGTATTTCGTTTGTGTTATTGGTTATGTTTGAGAGTGTTCTCGTTTGTTTTTTTTTTATGAATTCAACAATATGTCATCGGAATGCTTTGTTAAAGCGTCTTCGAACAATTTGCCGGCTGTAGATATGTTTATAGTCACCGAATTTATCGAGAACGACCCACGTTTTAATGCTGCCGAAATCAAAGGCGCTAAAGCAGCAGTATAAGTAATTAATAAAGCAGTTTAATCTGCAATTTAATACATTATGGATCATTCATATTTTGAACAAAATGCATCTTTATTCTAGTGCAAGTCGTGAGCAACACGGAGATGCAACTATAGGTTATTTTCAGGTGAAGCGAGAGGGGCCTATATGTATACTGCAGTCCAAGATATGCCCGGAACACAAAGTTCGTGCAAAAAATTATGCAGTTACTCTAAGTCTCACAACAGTAAAATGTAGATTTTGTCTTGGTCATACCTCTTCTGGCTGCTTTAAACTATCTCCGTTTGCGTTCGTAGTCTCCGGGTACACTTACGAATATTTTGTTGAGACTATTGACGGATGTATTTGAAATTTGAGCACTGGCACAAAGCACCATCTACTGTTAGCTTCTGGTTTGTACATGCTTAAACATTCTCACAAGTTGTTAAGAGGAGTCCGTTAAAAGCAAGAAAACAACTCGTTTCACTCGGCACAAGCAAAGGCACGTAGGTAACATAACCTATATCCTTTGTTTACATTGGGTGCTACGTCACACCGTCTCCATCCCGGGACACTGCGTTTGTGTGGTCAATTTTTATATTTGAACTTCAGAACGGTTTTTTTCGAAAACTGGTGCTAGAAAAATTTTGGAATTTTTAGGACATAACAAGGGTGCTCCAAATATACACATGGCATGATTTCTAAAAAATGTGAAAACACCCAATTATGTTACTTGACACAACTTGAAGTTGTCTTATTTTTTTATTATTGTTGAGATGAAAACAAGTTACTTCTGTCTTCAACGGGTTAGGACACAAGTCTTTGATTGGGTAGTAGCCTTTGACCAATGAATAGAATAATTTAAAATCTATTTAGAATTTTTCTGTAATCAATATGAGTACATACAACACAAAATTAGAATTTCGTATTTAATTGCTTATTGCCTACACTTGCCTTACACTTGAAAAAGTAATTATGTATACATGAACCCTTTATTACAGTTAAACTGAGATGATCATAGCATCTTTTCCTATTTTGCTTCCAGATGAACAAGCCTCAGTATTGGTGACAGACTTTGGTCCATGCGGTTCGCTATTAGACGTCAGGAACGCGATAAAACAGAAAACCGGCCAGAATATGAAGCAGTCTCTGTGCATCTATTTTTGCATCGAGATGCTGAACATAATATCGGCACTGCACAGTGCCAAAATAATCCACGCCGACATCAAACCAGACAATTTCCTGGTCCAACTGGCGCCCGATGAAACCGTCAAGCTGCAGCTGATTGACTTCGGACGCGCCATAGACATGTCATTGTTCCCGGCGGGAACCACATTCAGGAAGTAAGTAGTAATATATACAGGGTGTATATAAGATGCCAGGACAAATTTCTATATGAGGATTTAGCCCAATTTATTTTTAGTCCAAAATACAGGGTAGTTATTATTTTTTTAAAATAACATTTTAGTAATAAGAGGACTTACATAAAATTTGGTTTATTTGTTGTAGGTATAGTAGGATGATTATCTTTTGAAACTTTAAAGTTGGCTTTATGTTTAAATACAAAACAGATTTCTTCATATACAGGGTATTCCACTACAAGCTTTCTTTAGAAGAATATTGGGAACTAATAGGGTTGTCTCGCACACTAAAATTTGATAATTTTAACCTATGCCTTTTATTGCTTACTTCATAAATACTAGTGCTAAGCATCTATTTTGCTTTCAAATTTTTTTAACTCATAACAAACGGTGGTGGGTTATCACTAAATTGCCAGTTTTCAATGTATATGTTATCATTAAAGTCTGATGGTGGGCTATATAGTTAATTACAATGCTTGCACCTAAAAGCTGAACATGGTCATGGATGATAATATTATTTATACACTTATTACTACGAGTAAGTCAAACTTAGGTTATAAAGTAATATATTTTTGTAAAAATATTGATTTTGTAATCACAATATATAAGAGTGTTAACAAAAAATCCGTACAAATGCAATAAGTTTATTCGTTAAACTACTGGCTAGGAAACTGATTAAAACTACCATACGGGGTCCGTCCCTTAAATATCGAACATTTTTCAGGAAAAATACTTTTATTGAAATTTTTTGTACAAAGCATTAATATTCTTCAAAATAACATCCTCCCGCATCGATGTACTTTTGGAGGTGGGTTTTCCATGCCCAGAAGGCCCCTGGAACACGTCAACGGAAAGGTCCTTCAGCGTCCTCGCCGAAGCCTCTTGGATGTTCTTCACGGAGCTCCAAGCCTGGCCTTTGGTGCTGGGAAACAAAAAGAAGTCTGACAGGGTGATGTCAGAATTGTAGGCAGGCTACGGGACCACCGAAACACCTGCTTTGGCCAAGTAGTCACCAAGAAAAAAAGCTGTGTGTTCTGAGGTATTCTCGTCATGAAACTGTCAAGTCTCTTTCATATCTGGCCGAACGCGGTTGACCCTCTGCTGGAGCCTTTTGAGCCCTTCCACATTGAGTTGAGGATCTGGGCTATCAACCGCACTCCCTGACGACAAACCTCGTCAAGTAGCTGACGCACGAGGTCCATTTTCTTGTCGGTTCAGGACATTGAAGGCCAACCAGAGTGGGCATCTTGTGCCACTTCCGAACCGATGATTCAGACAAGGCTTTGTTCTTGCAGGCCTGTTGAATCAGCTGGTTGGTTTCCACAGTGTTTTTACCGAGTTGAACAAAAAATTTCACTGTGTACCTCTGATCTAACGAATCTGGCATTGTGGCACTTCGACGCGGTGCCGTGAAGAGCTCTACGCAAACGCACGTCCTGACGCTCCATGTGCTTGGAGCCCACCAAAACCGGTCGCTGTGTGTTAGCTAATTCCCCCCACTACTTTTCTTTGCTAGGCGGAGCGCATCCAACCGTTTGGTTAGCCTCCAAAAAAAAAGTATTCGATATATATGGGACAGACCCTGTATACAAAAATTATTTTAAAACAATCATAATCATAAACATAATCAGCCGCTAATCTCACTTTATTTATTTATTTAAATATATTAGGTTTCGGTCTATTAAATAAAACTCCTTTTATCTTATGCCAAGCTTTCGGAGATCATTTGTCTCCTTCTTCTGGGCCTGTAATATTTTATTAAATAACTACAAATAGAGAACAACAAACCACATGAAAATACTTACAATAGAAACGGAATTAGTCTAAGTTGAACAGCAGTCTTAACTTCATATATATAACTCTAAACTTATAGGTAATTTTAAATATTGCTAACTATTAATAATCACAAACAATCTTGACAAATATTAATATATCTTTCAAAATTAAAAAACTGACAACCAATAATATGAAATCTAGATAGGACGAGAAATTTAGAGAGTGCAAGTAGGAAATTATGATGACGAAAATGGTTTAAAATGGAGAAGATAGGTATAAATTTTAGAAAGAGTATGAATATCGCTTCTTTTATTAATACTATGAATTTGTCTATTGATATGGGCCATTTCTAAAAAAAGACGTTTCTTTAAATTTATTTCTTTATCCAAAACTATTAGATTATTAAAATTAAATTTATGGTCAAGTTCATAACAATGGTTAAATATTACAGAGGTTCTTTTATTATTTTTTAAATCTTTGTGTTCTCTAACCCTGTCAATTAAGTGTCTCGCAGTTTGACCGATATATACTGATTCACAGTTACTACAATTTAATAAATATACTACATTTGTTAAATTTTCAATAGGAGTTTTACATTTTAATTTTGAAAAATAATTTTGAATTTTTACAAGTGGGTAATAACAAACGTAAACATTTTCTATTTCTAACATTAATTTTTTAATTTTGTCGCTAAGACCTTCTATGTAGGGAATTACACAATATTTTGTTGTAGGAGAAATATTATTTAAAACTTCACTTGATCCTACATCAGTTCTGTCAGTTTTAAAAAGAAGTTTTTTTTACTAAAGGAACTGGATATGAATTAGAAATTAAAATTCTTTTTAATATATTTAAATTTTTGTTTAATAGTGTAGGATGTGAAATTTTTTTAATGCCAAAATTAAATTTATTTTAGTGTTGAATTTATGATAAGAATGAAAATTTAGATATCTACAAGAAGAAATAGGTTTTATGTACCAATCTACAATTATAGAATTTTGATAATTTCTTATTAATAAACAGTCTAAAAATAATAAAACTTTACCTTTTTTAGACTGTTTATTAATAAGAAATTATCAAAATTCTATAATTGTAGATTGGTACATAAAACCTATTTCTTCTTGTAGATATCTAAATTTTCATTCTTATCATAAATTCAACACTAAAATAAATTTAATTTTGGCATTAAAAAAATTTCACATCCTACACTATTAAACAAAAATTAAAATATATTATAAAGAATTTTAATTTCTAATTCATATCCAGTTCCTTTAGTAAAAAAAACTTCTTTTTAAAACTGACAGAACTGATGTAGGATCAAGTGAAGTTTTAAATAATGTTTCTCCTACAACAAAATATTGTGTAATTCCCTACATAGAAGGTCTTAGCGACAAAATTAAAAAATTAATGTTAGAAATAGAAAATGTTTACGTTTGTTATTACCCACTTGTAAAAATTCAAAAGTATTTTTCAAAATTAAAATGTAAAACTCCTATTGAAAATTTAACAAATGTAGTATATTTATTAAATTGTAGTAACTGAGAATCAGTATATATCGGTCAAACTGCGAGACACTTAATTGACAGGGTTAGAGAACACAAAAGAGATTTAAAAAATAATAAAATAACCTCTGTAATATTTAACCATTGTTATGAACTTGACCATAAATTTAATTTTAATGATCTAATAGTTTTGGATAAAGAAATAAATTTAAAGAAACGTCTTTTTTTAGAAATGGCCCATATCAATAGACAAATTCATAGTATTAATAAAAGAAGCGATATTCATACTCTTTCTAAAATTTATACCTATCTTCTCCATTTTAAACCATTTTCGTCATCATAATTTTCTACTTGCACTCTCTAAATTTCTCGTCCTATCTAGATTTCATATTATTGGTTGTCATTTTTTTAATTTTGAAAGATATATTAATATTTGTCAAGATTGTTTGTGATTATTAATAGTTAGCAAAATTTAAAATTACCTATAAGTTTAGAGTTATATATATGAAGTTAAGACTGCTGTTCAACTTAGACTAATTCCGTTTCTATTGTAAGTATTTTCATGTGGTTTGTTGTTCTCTATTTGTAGTTATTTAATAAAATATTACAGGCCCAGAAGGAGGAGACAAATGATCTCCGAAAGCTTGGCATAAGATAAAAGGAGTTTTATTTAAAAGACCGAAACCTAATATATTTAAATAACATCTGCTCTATTAATTATAATGGACTTATCTGTATGCAAATACTTAAGAGTCTTCATTTCTTCAGATGTCACATTAGTAATTAGTGTCAAGGTCTGGTATAACCGTAAGTGTGCCATCTTGGAGAATATTTTCATCTCAAAATTGTCAACTTTCCAACATATTTCTAATGGAAGATTAAGTGTTCCTCTATCAGCAACTTTTTAATAAGAAATCCCTTGCAGTTAATGTCGCTCTTCTAATATTGTGTATTTCTTTTAATTGTTATACTGGAGAAATATCCACATAAGATGGACATTTAGAAACTGGTAATTTTAGGTCGGTCGCAACGGAGAACTTCATCTGCTGCGAGATGCAGGACGGGCGGCCGTGGAGCTACCACACGGACCTGTTCTGCGTGGCCGCCACCGCCCACGTGCTCCTGTTCCACAGCTACATCGAGCTGCAGAAAAGGGGAGGCTCGTGGAGCATAAAACAACGCCTGGCCAGGTACATGCGCCTCGACCTGTGGAACAACTTCTTCGACTGCCTGCTGAACCAAAAGGCGGAGCCGTCAGACACGACGTCGTTAAGGACCATGCTGAGCTCGGGGCTGGAGGACGAAACAGGCTTCCAGCGAGATATGAGACTATTAGTTAATCTGTTGAAGGACCGATAGCGCCGTTTGTGAAATGTGTGATGATTTTATTGTCTTTTTGTCGTTCCGATGCAAGGCTGTAGTGTGATCGGATCGGTTTTACATCGTGATTTTATTTCAGATTTAAATTAGGTTTGTGCGGTTTTATGATGAATAATTTATATCAGTTGTCAGAGCATGCTGCGTCATCTCAGGTTTTAATTCAGTAAACGCTTAGCGAGCAGTGAATAAATCGTTACTTCAGAATGTGTTTTTATTATTAACATTGAACCTGAGCTGTTTCTCGAGAAGAACGAAATATCCTTTTAATAAATCATTCAATCAAAAGATACTATATGTTAGTGATATAGAGGACTGGACACTTTAGGTAAGGTTATTTTATAGATTATAGTGTCTTACACAATTCTTGTTTTCCAAAAATCGAAAAAGTTCCATTTTGAAAAAAGTTGCTGAAATGACTCCTACACATATGGAATGGAAAGAACTGGAAAACCTACAGGGGGTATGGAAATTTCGTCCGTTTTGCTCTACGACTAACCGTTTCTGAGATATTTGCATCTAAAGTGTTCAAGGGTTTTCCTTGAGAAATCATGGAATTTCTCCACTGTGTAGGCCTCCTTTGCTCTCAACGTTATCATTCGCAAGCTCCCTGGGCTCATCCGAAGCAATTTAGAATTTTTGTTGTTCACAAATGGGAAGTTCCATTTTGGAAAAAGTTGCCAAAACGGCTCTTATACATACTGAATGGAGAGGCCGAACCCTGACAGGGGGTGCATTTAGCCTAGGGGAATAAGCAATTTAGAATTTTTGTTTTTCAAAAATCAGACAAGTTCCATTTTGAAAAAAGTTGCCGTAATGACTCCTACAATATACTCATATAGTCAATGGTGGGAGCCTTTTGAATGTTGCAATATGTCACTTATGGGAAATACTTACAAATCTTTATTCAACGGTGATAAGAGGTGCAGCTTCTTCATGAATATCTTGCTTGATAAAAAATCAAACTCACTAAAATCCCTTATCTAAATTTATTTCAGTCTCTATGATGCCTATTACAGATATAAAAATGTACTTCAGGCACTAATCCTAAAGTTCCACTGCTGAATATGTGTTAACAATTACTGGAAGATTTTTATGACATTATATATCCAACAAACATGCTGACAAGGATAATACAGTTTCCGAAATGTTATTATTCATTCACTATTATAATAGGTTTGTATATTACAACAGTACATTTACACATTAGCACCTTAAGAAGTCTTAAATTTTAACACCAACAGAGATACTATGTACAAAAGGATCACAGAGAAACTAATTTCTCTTACATGTGACTTAATAATAAATACAAAATGCCAACAATCAGATTATGTACAATTCCTGCATAATGCCTTGTTTAAATATCAATTACATTCATTTAATTTACAACTAATATATTAGACTAGATAAAAGTTCATATATATATAATAAAAACAGTGTTATTTAACAACCCATTTGGATAGATCAGGATAACATGATAAATGATACAAAAATTGGCAACTGAAATAAACGCTATCAGATAAATCCATTCCTGACCATTTCATTCACATCCAGACATATTTGATATGCAAAGATCTAAGTTTCATACCTATCAAAGAATCGCACATATCTTCTGGAACATTATGGGAGTAACTGCTAAAAACCTGACACAGTTCAAAGTTTTGCAAGTGAAGCAGGTTAGGTAGATGAACAAAACGATTACTGAATAAAATAATGACATACACTTTCAGATGTATAGTTTAAACATTAAAAAGGAAAGGAAAAAATGTTTTAGTGTCAATCAGTATCAAGATGAAAGATTAAGTTTCCAAGAAAAGTAAAAATAATCCATACAAATTTAACAATTTTATTGCATATTATCAAATCAACTCATAATTAAATGTGATAAGCAACAAAAACTTGAATTACTACAAAGCATGACAATTTTTGAAGGAATAAAATGATATGATTTTGAAATAAATTATAAGAACCATATTATTTATTAAAAATGGCTTTTTGCTAAGAATAACAAGGTACTATGTTTAAACTGAATGTACTGTAATGTTTTCATACTTTACTGATATCAATCACTTTCAAACGTCTGATAATCCTTTCAAATAAGACATTACTGTACCGTCCACTTATTACAGGTGTAAGAGGTCTTTTACATTAAATATTCAAATTCACATTTAGAAACTATCCCGCTACTTTTCTCAATATAAAATTTCAAAATTTCTTAAATGTTGTGACTAAAAAGGATGGTGCTAAGATGTTGCAGGGTTACTAAGCATTAGCCTTTAAATTACCTGTTTTCGACCCTTTTCTGTAATAATATAATTTGACTTTATTACTGCAAATGGAATCATAATAAAAATATCAATTTCCTCAAAGAACAAGACAGAATCTGCCACACTTGCAAAACCACTTCCCCACACATCAAATCCCAATAAAAAATAGCGAATAATTTAAAACGAGATAGTTACACAAAAGTCCCCCCTTGGTTAAAATACTTAACTAGGACTCTCCGCCATATCATGGTCCTGTTTCGACAGCACCATCGGTTCTGGAGGTGGCACCCTGTTGGGTGACGGGCTGTCCACCATCCTGAATGCGAATCCTGGCGAATCGGCACTCGATATCGATTCCGGAGTGCCGACTGAACTGAGCGAGCTGGGCAACGAATTCGACGCCATTGTCAGCAATCCTCCCCTGTCAACGGGCGTGTAGCTGTGCATCCTTTTCGCCTTCGGGCTCATTTGATAGTCCACCTTGTCAAAATAATGAAGAAGATAAAATAAAACCCACAGAAGACATTAATAGATAATTATCTTTTAGTATTCATTTCTCAGAGAAAAAATTATTGTACTATTTTCTAAAGCTTTAATAAATAGTTATTACTCTTTGTTTGCATACTTCTAGCTAATTTAGATGAAGCAAAAGTTAAATACTTAGTTTTGTGTATTACGATTTCGATATGTGTTTATCCCGCTTCTTGTTGCAATCATTAACAACCCCCAAATACTTTATTTTTTTTCTTTATATCTAAAGCTATTGGTACATTATCTCTATAATGTGTAACAATCTATTTCGGTCTAGCCAATTGGGTATTATCACTTTTTTTGAAAATCACGTAAAATGTATCTTGAAGTGCATATATATCGTGCGCCATGTTAAAAAAAACAAAAAAAATATTTGTAGCTAGAGAATTTCAGGTCTGAAATTCGAATCTTAGGAGTCACCGCCAAAACGCTTCTATCCAAGGTTATTCAACTCGTGACGTCAAGCGTCATGTAAACATTACCGAGGAGCGTGCTGTTTAATGGTGTAGTATCATTCTTGTATTGGAAAAGCTTTTGTGTGGTGTTTATTGAAAGGACAGTGTAAGAGGTGGCACCAAAAAGTGATTTGTGTAGTTTTACAAGCATCTGTTATGTATGGAAAACAAAACAAGTGTTGTTTTGTACATGATAATAAAAATACTTCAATCAGTACAGCTAACAAAATATTTTTGTAACCGTTCCTCGAGATTATCATCATATGAAAAAATTGTTTAAGGCTCCTAGACGTGATATGCCGAAAACGCAAAGTTAGTTTTTCTGTTGTGAAGATCATCTTAATTCTTACTTAAGTTTTATTATTCTTTTTGGGGTTATAAGTGTTCAGTTTCCATTTTGTTATAGCTTGAAGAGGATATGAAAAGTTATATGAGTTTTAAGTTAATAGAGGGAAATGTTATAATAAAGGACGACGTTGTTCCACATATATTCGACTATTAGCCAGAGCGGAAACGAGTCGCAAGAGCCCCGAAAACAAATGGCAATTTATATTTATTCTCACCCCTAGAATAAATGTCAAGTTTAGGGTACATTTTTGATTCTTACATTTTTATGTTTACAAATAGTATGTTTCCAACAACCCACTGTGATCAAATTATCAATGCTACGTTAATTTGATAAAAAGTTCACTTATGCTGTTGCTTTTACGTTCCTCATCTCCGCCGCGTTGAAACGCTCGTCGCTGTACAAATTCCATAACAATGAAGTCGTAACTCATAAGTATTTCACTTTTTCTTGGCCTATTTAAATTCGGTTGTCGCAAAATGAACGCAAACAACAAACTGATAAATTGACGGGCTGAGGCTGACGCGTGGGGCGCTGACCCCAGATGTAAACAAGCGGCCATTTACGAGACACCTGATGTCACGGCCAATATGTTCGCGTTTTGGCGGTCCCTTTTAACTATTCACATTTTTAATATTAAAAATACACCTTACGATTAATTTTTTCGAATTTATAAGCTGTCACAGCTGTTTTGTGGATTAGATGCTACCTATTAATATGCAATTTAATAAAATATAAATACATGGCAAATACCCAATTGTAAACAAAGTTCAGATGCTCATTTATTTTATTTTGTGTAGAAGGCCAAGAATCGTTAGAATATCAGTGTCATCAGCATATGACACAACTGAATCCACTAAATCATTCACATAAGGTATGAGAAGTAACAGACTCAAAATCGTTCCTTGAAGTACTCCTGTAACTATACCACCCCCACCACTCATGGTTTCTTGGATCTTAACCCTCTGCTGTCTATCAGATAAATAAGTAGCAAGCAAAACTTTAGCCTTTCTTCTGATTCCATAATGAAAAAGTTTATCTAAAACTATCCCACGATCAACTGTGTCAAAGGCTTTTGGCAAATCTAAAAAAGTTACAATTATAAGTCTGCTTCTGCCCACTTTATTGTAAATTAAATTAGTTATAAATTGTAAAGCATCTTTTCTGTCTCTTCCCTTAACAAAACCAAATTGCTGAGGGCTGATAAATTCGATCATAAATTATTGTTTCCAGTATTTTGACAAACACTTTACTCTTTTCAGAAGCTTTGTAAACAGGAATCACATCTACTTTTTTAAGTGCATTTAGCCCGACAGACTGCCTCTATCGATAGTTTAAAACATGAGTTAATGGTTCTACAATAAATTCAGACACAATTTTACATTTATGTTATCAACGCTGCTAGATTTATTTTGCATGTCATATATTACTCTTTTTATTTCTACAGAATTTGTGGGTTTAAAAAAAATGTACTATTATTTGTATTTGGTAGAGTAGATTTAACTTATGGCTCAATTTTGTACCAATTTCACAAAAATGAACATATAAAATTTGCTATTTGTCTAGGTTCTTCTATTTTAATATTACTATCATAAATGAAATCTTTATTTGTATTACCATTCTTCTTTTCGTCTAATTTTTCATTAATGTAGTTCCATAAAGTTCATTTGTGCAACATGTTTCTATTAAATTTATTTCATATTTTATTTTAGTGTCTTCAATTACCTTTTCCAAGAGTATTCAATTTTTTTAATATACCATGTTTTTAGATTGCACTAAAAATTATAAAATAATTTCTCCTAGCCCCATACAGATTGTCCATTAAATATGTGATTATATTTTTTTTAATAGTTATGAAAATAATTATAAGATTTATAATAAAAAATATGGGGTGCATATTCATGCATCAGTTATCTATTGTGTATGCCCCATGTTTTTTGCTTTAAATCTTACAAGTATTATCATAGCTATTAAGAAATTCATAATCAAAAATTATCTGGACAATCTATATGGGGTTATAATCTGTATGGAGCCAAAAAAACATTTTATATTTTTTAGTGCAATTTAAAAACGTGGTAAATAATAATTATTTTCTGCTTTTTAACCTAGCATGCGTGAAATTTTGCAACAGTTCAGTTTCTTTTCACTTAATCAAATCTGAAATCAAAATGTTAATAACAATAGCTTGCTGAAAAAAAGTAATTACTAGGTATTCTGGTAACCTATCTGCCTGAATAGAAAAATGATCTGCAGGAGACCAGGACAAAAATCGAAATTGAAATTAATAATTACAACGTGTAAAGCCTGTTTTATGAAAGGAAGCCATGCCGCCTGTATTTCCTAACTTGCCATCTTAGCTTAGTATTCTTGTCAAGTATAAGTAGACATAACTTAAAGAAAGCAGCAACAATTACAGAGGCCATCAAGAATTACAACAGTTACCAGAAAAGAAAACGTAACATTAGATTTTGAAACATTGGCAATTAATATAAAGGTGAAATTACTAATAGGATTTTACATTTAAACAATAATCACTCTGATCCTGCTACTTTGAACATAGTTGTACCCCAAGGATCAGTTTTGGGCCCACTACTCCTTATTTATATAAATAACTTACCAGACTATATTGCCCTATCTGCCTCATCTAGTAAAGTCATAATATATGCAGATGATAGGAATGCGGACATAAGTGACATAGTTTTGAAAATCTAATAATGTTATCAAATAAAGTATCTACAAGTATTAATCAGTGGTGCAGAAACTATGCACTTCAACCACTGATCTCTCTAATTAACTGGATGTCACATAAGTCATTCAAAACTGTGATAAGTAGCCACCATGCCGCTGGTACTCGTACTATCAATTTAACCGCGCGTTCAAATTTTAGGTTAGATCCTTAACTATATAATTAGGCTTTTTAAGATTACGTCATCCAATATGGCGTCCAGGGGGCAAAAAGCGCAGGCATGGGACACGCCTGCGAAACCCTGGAAACGGACACGTGGCTGATAGAGTTGGGTCCTTCATGACCAAGTCGTTCAAATTGTATGACTCATGCCTTGATTTGGCTCACAGCTAATGAATCAGCGTCGTTCGTGCGTCGTACATGGTTAACGGCTAACGACAGCACACGACGAGAAAACAGCATGACAGCATATTTATATGCTGTGGCGAGACAGAAGACACCGCTGTCACTTTCAGTTCACGATCCTTATGAACGACTTGAATGATCCGAATCTACGCGATTGATTGAACGATTTGAATTTAATCGAATGTCCCAGCTCTAGCGACTGACGTTGGCATTAAGTAATGGGGTTTCTATGACAGCGCGCTAGAAGCTGCATCGTTTTGAAATTTGGCCCCTGGCAGTCGCTCAAAAGTCACGTGTTCTAAAAAGCCTAATATGGTTATGAGTAAACGTAATATCCAGTTTGTACGGTACATGTTTCTTACTCAAACACTAAAACGATCATCTTTTGGAAATCTGCAGACAGATGATGAGTTCACGATTTTAACTGTCAATCTTTAATGTTATATTTACCCCAGAAGCGAACCTTTGTCAAAATTTTAGTACAAGGACCAGCGGCTAGTCGCTAAAGTGGCTTAAATCTATCCCCAATAATTTACATGCATTTTGGTATGTAAGCGACATCCAGTTACTTAGAGATCAGTGACTTCAACCCAATAAGAAGAAAACTCAGGCTGTAAAATTTACTCAAAAAAATGTGACCATAGACGCTAGTCCTCTTATAAGACTTGGCAACAAATCTATTGAACAAACTAAAATAAAATTCTTGGGTGATATATGAGACGATAAATTTACATGGGAACTACATCTACACTGTATAAGTGACAAATTGAGTACTACATCTTATCTTGAAAATAGGTCAGAAAAGTCCGTTACATATGGGAGTCAATCTATAACAATAAATTAAACAATGAAATAGAAAACATTCAATCTGATAAATTATTCTATATGAAAAAGCATTTTATAGTGTATCTAAGTTTTTACAACTCCAGTGTAACCTTAGTGTAGTTTTGTTACATTTCTGTGTTTAATGTGAACTATAAAATGGGACACCTTATACATATATCAATGCCTTTTTAGGCAAAGTTCAGTTCTAAATAAATTGAGAAATGTAAAAATGAGTTTACCTTGTCGTCTTCGAGTTTCCGTTTGGCACCGAGCAGCCCGGGCTTCAAAACGGGACTGGCGCTCCGTCTGTTTATGAACGTCCGTTGCGTCGCCCTGGTGGGGCTCTGGAAGCCGCAGTTGAGTCTGGTCGGCGACGGGGAGTTGCAGTTGGGGCTGTGCGGCGGCAGGTTCAGGTGTAACAGGCCTATCTTGCTGGGTTTCTGATCGTTCGAATCGTGCATGATGCTGAAGTCCTCCCACGACTGGGATATGTGCATGCTGTTGTGAAGATCGCGTTCGGAGGCCAGCTCCCGTGAATTGCTGATGTCGGCATGCTCATCTTGCCTGATCTGGTTGATGCGGGGCGTTAGGCGAAGTCCGGAAACCTTGAAATCAAAAAACCGCATTGTCAGTTAAGTGTGTTTGTATCTCCTTTTGTGGGCTATGGTTCCTTCTTCTAAATAAAAAACTTTTATTTCTTACTACATTTCGAAGTCTTCCTAAGAGGTTTATAATACTTAATAAATAATACATTAAAAATACATTTGTTAAAACATAAAAAATAAATATTTATACCTTACACAATTTGATTAAAAATTATTTATATGGTAGAAGCCAAAGAGTTAAAAGTAAATAACACTGCTCGATAAAAATTTTTTTGTTTTTTGTCCTAACATTTATTTTACAATTTTCCTGTTTATTATGTGCAAAAAGGAAGAAAATATACCTTTTTTTCGAATAAAGTTTGCTTTTGTGATAGTTATAATAATAATACTAATTTTCAAGTTTTTATAAGAATTTTAATTTAATTCATCCAAAAATTATGGATGTATTTGTTTTGATTGATTTTATGGTGGCAATCTGGCCGGTTTTATCTTTCTAAGTTTTGTACATAAATGTTGTTTTTAAGTAGGTAATTATTTCATATCCTTTATTTTCATTTGCCCACTAGATACAATAGTGATAATTATAAAATAATAATGTGAAACAAACTCAAGCATGTAAGCTTTTAAAATTATGCATTTCTGGATAATTTTCATTTCTGAACATTTTTTTCATAACATTTTCTCATGTTTAAAAATAAAAATAAAACGCAATATGACGATCATACAAAAAATGAAAACAAAAGTGTGTGTCAATGTCCCAAAAACAGTTTATAGAAAAAACTGATAACTGCATTACTTGAAATACTCAGTAAAATGTTAACAAATATTATCATGTTTGTACAATATTTCCATACAAATAGATTAAAAAATTATAACAAATAATAAAAAAATAGGCTTTTTCCTTTAAAAAAACAAATGCTGAACGATTCGTAATCTATTCGTTTTTTTACTTGCATACTAAATAAGTTATTAAGCTACATAACCGTGCCTATTTAATCAGGTTTTCGATATTCCAATGGTGAGGCTTCTAAATTTAACACCCTGTATATTTTTATAAAACTTTTTTGTACCCTAACAGATAAAATGTCTTTTAAACCTAAGGTATTAAAAGTTTATATCGTTTAAAGAACCATTCGACCAACAAATGTTTTTGGCCGGTTTCTACGTGCAAATAATACTCCTCTGTGTCGTTAAGAGTGACGAGCACGTTGCTGTTACGCTAAAAATAAATGTATTTTTTCATTCTGTTTTTGCTGTGCTGTAATCGAATTCTACAGTTGTTAATAAATAGTAGTTTACTGTGTTCCCGGATTTTATTCATTGACTGACAGGAGAACCCACCCGAACTCACGAGAAGTATGCAAGGTATAACGAGTGGAAATATGTTGCTGCAAATTTACTATGCATTATGTAATAGTTGTATTAGCTATGGAATTATTGTTTGTGTGTGTGTGTGTGTGGGGAGGGGGTTTGCATAAGGTAATACACTGGATGGATTGCAAAGGCAACAAAATAAGATTATAAAAACAGTAAATAGACTAGCTATAGAAGCTAGTAAAAAACCTCTAAACCTGAGACAAATGTTTAAACCTGAGTCATTGCTGTTTGAGTATGAAATGTTGAAGAGCGAATTTACATTGTTTAAGAGTGTTACTAGACATAAATCGATATCTATTCCTAAAACTACTTTAGCAATAGGTGATAAAAATAGCCATAAGATTGCTGTGAAAATGTTTAATACATAGTTTTTTCTAAAAATATTTACAAATAGTAAGATTGTGATTGTGATAATTGTGCTGATGTGCAATAATGTCTTGTCTTCACTGAGTCTGGACGTCAATCCTTAATTTAATTTATCGTATTTTAATTAAACTTAATTAGTTAATTAGGAATTTACTACTATTATATGTATGTAAATTTTTGCTGGTTCAATAAATTACAAATAACAAATCGTACCTTTTTTTTGTCAAAATTGATTTATGTTATGTGACAGAACATACGTACAAGGATATACAGCAACCTCCCAGAATAAGAAAACTGGTTTAAAAATAACACTATTTTACGGTATAACTTTCTTTGAAACAATGCCCGCCTACTGAGATATTCACTCTTAAACATGGTGGAAGAGAAACAATTTTTCAAAAATATCGGGTGGATATAGTTTCATCAAATTTTAGTTATTATTATTTGCAGTGGAAGCCGTTAAATTGATGTGCACATTTTTTTAATACATGTTTTGGGGCGATCGGGAGGGCGCCAACCCCCACATTTTAACTCTTAACCTTAAAACGAGTAAGTATTTTTTTCAAGAATATCTATTTTTTTAATCTTTGGGCCTTATAAACAAAGAATAGATTCTCTTTATTCATGAGGCGAAAATTGACCCTTTCTGAGAAAATTGCAGTTGACAAATTTACTGCTTAACTAAATCATTTATTTTTATCAAATTAGCCATCATAAATAAAAAACTGTTACACTGATATTTTCAATCAATCACAGTTTTTATTATTTATCACAGCCAATTTGATGAAAATAATATTAGTTAAGCAGTGAAAATGTGAACCCTAACATTCAACTGCAATTTTCTCGGAAAGAGTCAAGAGTATCTTTTTTTGTTTATAAGGCACAAAGATTAAAAGAACACACATTTTTGAGAAAAATACCCGTTTTAAAGTTAAAGGTAAAAATGTGGAGGGTAGGACCCCACAAAACATTATGTTAAAGTTATGGTATAAAATAATATTATTTTAACTCCAGTTTTCAGATTCCAAGAAGTTGCCCACATGGTAAACTCACCACAAACAAACAATAATAATGACGCTGACATAAATCAATTTTGACGAAATATATGCTTTTTCAGATTTTTTTCTTTATATGTTTTAACAGAAAAAAATGCAAGTTTTTTATTTAGAAAAAGGAACTATAGCTTACGAAAACAAGATAGAAACAGAATTAACTAACATAATTCCGCAAGAGGAACAAATAATTATTGTTAGTTTATGCGTTTTGAATTTTGCAGCATACTTTGATAACCACTAAAGATAGAGGGCTGCTAGTTTGGACATTATTGTACTACTTTTTTATTGCAATTTCAATGCCGCCTAGAAAACTTTACTATCGCCTAACTTCACATTTCTTCAAATCCCTATTATCTCGTTTAATGTAGTAAATAAAAAAAAATTATTACTTTTTGATACATATTTTTAATGCTGTAATGATTTGAGTTGTAATCCAAAATTGCATTTGTCAAATTGGAAGTCATAATTGGCTGATATATTTAAAAAGATAATTGGTTTACTAAGTGCGAAACCGTCTGTATTAAATATAAAAGTTAAAACTGACTAAAATTAATTTTTGAATATCTTTGAAACGAAAATAGCTAGAAGGTTACAGTTTTCAATAATAGGCAACTATTTGCACATATTAAATTGATAAACCAGTTTTAATTTAAATACAATTTATAACCCCCAATTCTTGCTAATTCCAACAAGAACACTTATTTTTTAAATCGGATGCTATGTTTTGGATCCAGCAGTCAGATACTGAATTAAAAACCCTTTCTTATGATATAAGATTGTCGATACTTATTACTAATAATTTTCGAGATATTTACATTTTGCTTGGAAATTTTAAATATTTAGTGTTTCAATATCATGTTAGCCGTTATTTAGAAGTTAAATTAAAAATAATAATTAATTGCCTTGGGATATCTACTAGGTATATGCTTCTATTCAGTATGTCTACGATATCCAATAAAAGAGATGCGCAACATCGATGATCAATTTGTAAGATTTGCAACAATGCTTGTAGGTAGATCATGATTCTTTGACATTAAACAATAAAAACAAATAACACTTAACCATGGCACAAATAACTAGCAATACTAATAAGAATGAAAAAAGAAGTATTTATACGTCTAAAGTACTAAAATCTAACAGAAACATAATTTCATTATTGTAACCTAAATACTAATGCTTACAGCTTATGTTCACTCAACACTTAAAAAATCTAAAATTCAGAGCGAATATACTTAGAAAATCTGGTGACTGATGCGTTCTTCAATTGAGAATTTAAGGGGTTATATAATTTTATGGCATTATAATGATAAGATCTCTGAAACATTGCAGTAGAATGCCTGAGCATAACAAATCTATTGCCAAAACGTGTATTAAATTCATGAGTTCCTACATCTGCGTTGAGTTGAAATTTATCAAAAAGATAGGAAGGACTTTTTGTCAATAATATACGATGAGTGCTTGTTAACATGCTGTACCTCCACATCCCATCAAGACGCAGCCATCGCAATTCAGAAATTTTTATAGATACATGGTCAAACTTTCTCAAACCACATACAAAACACGCACAGCCATTCTGTATTTTTTGAAGACGTCTCTTCGAGGCCTGGTCAAGGCAAGAGTAATATACAACGATGCAGTACGCCAGAACTGGAAATATGAGTGTCTTACAAAGTTTTTTTACGAAATTTAAAGTTCAAAATATGTCTATTGGCCTGTACAAATATTTCTTTTTCAAATAAAGACGTATATTATTAGTATATGTTAAATATGTTGAAAACAATGTTATACAGATAAAATCCCAAATGTGATAGCAATATAATATATTCTAAGACTTTACAGAAAGCTTATTACACCTTTTGCAAGGAAACATGAAAAAGATCTTAACGAATAGTCTAGTTGTTTCACAATTCGACTACTGTGACTCGCTGTATGGTCCGTGCCTAAGAGCTATTAACAAAATTAGGATTCAAAGGTTGCAGAATGCTTGCGTTAGGCTCATCTATGGTATAAGAAAATATAATCACGTATCTCATAAGATAGCCGAGCTAGGTTGGTTGAACATGTCAAACCCGAGATTGTCCCATGCTTCTTGCCTATTGCATAGGATTTTACTTGACAGTAGACCATCATATCTGTGTAATAAAATTCGTTTTCGCACCGACGTCCATCATCTGAACCTGAGGCATAGGGGATTGATAGATATGCAGTTATGTTACACTGAGATGGGTAAACGACGTTTTCTTTATGAATGTGTTTCGTTTTATAACTCTTTGCCTCAGAGTATTAAGCAGTGTACTCTTTTGTGTTTTCGAAAACATTTGCATAAATATTTGCTTGGGGGACAAGTCAGTTAGTCTTGAACAAAATAAATTTAAAATTACAATGTTTACCTGGGTGCTGGCGTGCATTTGGGTGTCCTGATTAGAGCAGTTTCATGTAGTATGAATCTATTTTTTTTTCAGCTGGGGGTTAAGTGGGAGAACAACCGCAGCTTTTCATATGAGAGCTGTTGGCTGAACTTCGCCCCCCATTACTATATTTTTTTTATATAATATATAGATGTACTGTATATTTTGATAAATAAAGACCTTTAATAATAATAATAATAATTCAGGTAATTATTTACTATTTCATATTCGTGTTCAGGCAGCCACTTTCTAGGGGTACACACAATTTGAGCTCGATAGGTAATGGGACGCTATAGTAAATATTTACCATAATTAACCCAACTGGTAAATATGTACTGCATAAATACCATTTATTAAAGTCAATGTTCCCGTATAATGATCTCACTCATACCTGCATAATTATCTTATTGTTCTATACTAAGTTGATACCATTTGTTACGCCTCCCTTATACTTCATTGTACACATCAACAGTTACGAAAAATAGTCTGTTCCAATGAGTATCAGCGCAATAAAATAATAAGCACTACAAGTTATGCCTGGGAAAGGGACAAAATAAGTACATTTTAACAGTTCTTCAGAAAGAAGTACAAAAAGAAAGTTATTTATATCTCAAATCAACCACAATACTACTTACAGGTGATCCCGGTACTGGACTGAAGCTGGCACTGAATCTTCTAGTTCTTGTACTTATGTTTGATCCAAAAGAAAATGACTGTTGATCCCTGCAATAAAATCAACGTTCCATCTGTCAAAGTGACAGTGGCACACTAATCCGATTTAAATACCTTGCAGACGAGTTTCCAGGAGACAATGACGTCATGCTGGAGTTGTTTTCGTTGATCATTGGGGCACTAGAGCACCTCTTCAGGGTGCCTGCAGGAGAGTCAACGTCCATGGCTGTTACCGGATTTATTGACATTCATACACCTCACAGCGGTCATACGAATTCCAAGGGACATTTGAACACCAGTGGTCACACTTCCATTTATACAAAAATCGCAGGTTTGGAGACGTACCCTAACGCACAAACAACACCGATTATTTTCCTTTAAAACGATATTTGACGCTGGTACAGGGTAAATCAGTCCTGTCAGTCGTGCAAGCTTTGGAATTTGATTGGGTAGGTTATTTTCGCGCATGTGTTGAACTGTAACAGCCGGTACTTGGAGGGAAGCGATCATAGATAGCACCGCAAGTACAGAGATCTGTACGGTAATTTTTGAAGTAGGGATCTATCAAATCTTAAATTGTTTGCTTGTTACCAACGTAAAAAAACTAAAAAGTTAGGGTTGATCTTTTTTTACTTACAAATATATGGCGGAAAAGTTTAGGTATAATAAATTAACTTATAGAAATTACATAATAACAATATATGACAGTTGACTGATCAGCGATCTCGCTGACAAAAATAAAATTTTATTTATTTAAATTTAAATCCATAAACTTCTCAAAAAACTTGTGTTGCCACCAACAACTTTGGGGTTCATTGACTGCACGGTTGAACTTATGATAGGAATGACTCTACAGCTAGGAATATTTTATAGATTCATGTTGTGCTACAAACATTAAAAATATGCCAAAAATCTGCATTTTAAATCTCGATAAGATTATGAATATATCTGTACTTTCTGCACAAAATGAAAAAAGGTCGTCAGTCCCTATGATTTATTAGGATTATTCTAATTTCTGTGGAATGCTTTGCTATTCTTCCACAAGGGCCTCAGCTAGTTGTTGCAAAGGACATATTATCACATACTTATTACAAAAAAGGAATTACTGAACCTTAAAAAAATATTCCTGTAGGTTAAGCTTCAACCATGAATATCTACAACGGGCAAAAACCATGACTATCTGTAGGAGTGGACTAAGGCCAAACGTCAACTATAAATAAAAGATGAGCTAAGGCAACAGGTAATTTTTAAGCTCAATAAAACACTGTGTGAATAGCTTTGGGGAAATAACAATAAAAATAGCTATTCGACCCTACACTGTTCATTGAAATTTCTAGATATATAGGTGTGAATTCATATTACAATTAATAATACAAGGCGTAGTAGTAGTGTTCATAAAATATTGCAAATACCAGAAAAATGTAACAGTACAAAAAAGAACAATACATTGTAAAACAGCTTAATAAAGTAAAAATAAGAATACAAGTAATTAATTAACATTTTTCTTTCAGAAATAACTACTAGTAACTAAAAAGGTATGTTATCTTAAAATTTAAACACATAATGCTATCAATGACGATATTAAAAAACAAATTAATCTACAGTCATATAGACAAATCTCAGAAAACAGGCAAGTCTTTGGCAAGGTGTTGCATAAGTCCAACTAGCCTTGTTCTGCTCTCTCTGGTTTTTTTGCAGGCTAAAAGAAAGCCTAACCGATATTTAGATATAAAGAAAATCTGGGGTCAAACACTTACCCTCGATGGAGATGAGCTTGTAACACAAGATCTATTAAACTAAAGATTTTAAGTCTAGACAAATGGCTGTTGTAGTCTACCAAATTTCACCTACTATATTAAACACCAAAATTTCAATAATTTGTACGAAAAATTAAAAATCCTGCGTTATGCAGTTCAAATTGTCTCAGATATCTGATCTCAATAAGGCCATCTTCATGCGCAAGAAACCAAGGTAACAAACACGGAGATAGGGTAAAAGTTTTCTAGAACTAGATGGAGCAATCGAATGAACTTTTTAATTAAACCAGTGAATTAGTATTAGGTAGAAATATACACAAAATGATAATAGTTGAAGAGTTGAATAAAGCTCCTTATACTCTCATAGAATATTTTTATTTGTTATTGTAAATTAGGTTCAGGCGACGCGTTTCGACAGCTTCACAACTGTCTAAAGTCAAATTCTCATGCAACATCTATCCAGAGTCACTCCATTATGTTTGTCTGGATCATATACTTATTAACTAAATGTTTATAGTTATTTTAGGGTTTAATCGACTTTAGCTTAGTTTAAAGAATACTCTTTTTTTCCAACGTCAAGCTTTCGACTATATTCAAGTCTTCATTAGGACTTCTACAAGCAGTTTACAATTTTTATATACAAAATATTCTTAAATTACTAATCAACAATTATGTACTTACAGGAAATTTGAGATTATGCAATTTCTATGATATTATTTTCTATGTTTATATAATCCTGGTATTTAACGAAAAAATGGACGAAAAATGTAACATATTTGTAATTCAAATTCTGTCAAATTCAAATTTAAAACAATTTCAAGACTACAAAACAATACTACCAATACATAATATAAAAACTATTTTTTACTATAATTTAATGATCTATTCTTTAATTTATATATATCAGAAACAACAGACTGCAATTTTGAATATACTAAATATGTTAAGTTAGTGATAGCAAATATGTATATATATTACTAGGTTGTTTTTTTATTTATAGAATTTTTAGTCAACCTTTTGTTGTAATTATTTTCAATTTCTAAAATTTTTACGTCTTCCCAACAGATAGAATGATTGTTATTGACAACATGTGTATATTCTCGGCGTCAATGTGCATGTACAGACGAAAATATAGGTGGGTTCTCGCTTCTTCGTTTGTAGTTTTCAATGAGGGGGAAGTTTTAGAGCACAGAATTTATGCGCCTTAATGCAGGCGAATATCAATAAGGACAAAAGATATATCTTCCTCTCACTTCAGATGCGGGCTTCCGAGCCTGCACATTGAAAGAAGTGGATGTGAGCGGTATATTCAGTAAATAAGTATATGTTCTGGATGGATGTTGTGAGAATTTGACTTTAAACAGCCCAAAGATGACAGTTGTGAACCTGTCGAAATGCGTCGCCTGAGCCTGATTTACAATAGCAAATAAAAATATTCTATGAGAGTGTAAGGACTTATTCGACTCTTCAACAATTAATATAACTCTCACATTAGATGAAATCATTAGGAAAAATGATAATAAAAATGTATTTGGAAAAATGTGTCCTTATTGGTTTCTGGTCAACTGAGGAGCTACGACGGATCTACGGGTTGTTAAGCTAACTTCTTTCAGTCCACTTTTGACTGATCAGAAATTTCCATGCTAGTGACATTCCGAAGAAGGTTTTATAGTAATGTAATGTAAAGTAAAGTAAAAATTGGAAGTAGGCTAAAAAACAAGTGTTTTACTATTATTAAGGAATAGCAGTGTGTCGGCAAAGAGAAGATGTAAGAAAATACCTGTCATCCCGAACGGCTATTTTTCGTTTTCGGGATTGCCCAGCTCTTCTAGAGTAGCTACAAGCATGCTACCATCTCCTTAAATATTTAAAACTATCTATAAAAAATAACAAGCACCTTTAACACTACGTGTATTAGAAATAAAACAGTTACAACTGTCAGTTTTCAAGCTTATAAAATAAAAATACTTGTTAGTTTTAATGGAATTACTTCTTCTTAAATGGAGGATTGGGGCGACCACCCACATTTCCAGTTTTAGCGCCGCGGCCAAAGTTTCCTAAAATTCGTAAATTACAAACTATTTTCAGACAACATTCGGATATTATTTACCTCTTGCAGCAGGACGATTCCTTTGGTTCTGAGCTGTCCTTCCTCCTTTGATTTCTCGTCCTCTGTTTTTAACGGCTGATTCTTCCTTAACCATGTCTATAACTTCATCTGGAATACGCAGGTATTTGATTGTACTGCCACGTATGTAACATTCTGGCATTCTCCAAAACTTGTCACCATCCTAGAAACTGTATCTTCAGACACGAATAATTCATTTTCTACACAAAAGGGGGAAAGCAGTACCAAATCCACAAATTTTTAACTAATTATGGAAATTCATGTATACTCTGTTTCAGAAGTAGAGAAAGTTATAAATATAGCGTTGCAAACTAATAACATTAAAAATAAAAATAAAAATTAATAAACATAACAATAAATTCTTAAGTGTACTTAATCAATAATTAGAGAAAAATTCGAATATTTGAAATCCTTTTAAAGTAAAATCTTCATTTGTGAAATATCAGCTGCAAATATTTTTTCAAAAACCCATTAAACCATTTTTGATGAGTTTAAAAAGTTTAATGCTTTCCAAAATGCATTCATTGGGAAATATTTTGAATCAATTAGGTAGCTTGGAAACAAGCTGACTGAATGCATATGCTTTGTCTTACTCGATTTATCAAATAACTCTGATGATCCTTTTGACCTAATGGTCATTGTCTATAATATAATGAAATTACATGTTTTCGAAATCACCCACTTCCGACAAGGTTAGAAAGATGCGGTTTTTTGCATGTTTTTTTCCGAGCGCCGTAGGCGCGAGGAAAAATAGGAGCGCTTCCCGGCGGAGCCGGGAAGTGCCCGAAAAATGCAGGTCCGGGTCCGAAAAGGGCTCTTTTGGGGGGGTGATTTTTTTTTATTTGAGTAGGGAAACGAGAGTGGGGGCGCTCAAAAGGGCGGAATTACAGTTGTCGTTTGAGTGGTCGCACGTCCCGATAGGTGGCGCCCTCTAGGAGTAATCGTCGATTGTTTGTGATTTTATTGCGGGTCAAAAAAAACACGTTTTTCGCGAATAACTTTTGCAATTATGGAGGGATCGGGACGAAATTTTGGTAGTAAGTGGTGTGAGGGGGGGCACATTCGACGTAGTAAAAATTTTCCCCCTCCTCCTCCCCCCCTTTTCGTAAAAAGCGAAAATTTTTTTAAAAACGACCTCGAAAATCTCGGAAACGGGCTGAACCCGGTCGATCACGATTCGCCGATCGGTAGATTCCGATCACATCATTATCGCCTCGTGTGCCGTATATGCGGGAAAAATCTGTGAACTGAGATAGAGGGCGCTGAAAATGCGACGTGGCCGATTTCCACCTAGAATAACTTGGGAACGCGCAGACCGATCGGAACGCGGTTTTCGACGTTCGAAAGATCTCGACGAAATCTCTCGGAGTCGTCGGTTTTAGTTCGCGCGTCGTCCGCCAGGGGGCGCACCTGGGGGGGCTCAAAACGCGACATTTTTCGACGGGCCGTGGCGCCTCCCCTGTTTCGGGGGGAGAACGGCACCCGTCGTACGTTAAAGTTCGCTTCGCGTACCTAATTATGAAAGAAAAAAAAAATTTACTGACGTACAGTTTTCGAGCAATGTGCCTCCAAAGTAGGGTCTGCAAATTCCATCGATTCTTCTCTGTTTCGAAAACGGTGCGTCGGAGCGAAAAATACCAGAGAGCAAAATGTCGTTATTTTACGAAGGGGATCTTATATTCGGAAGCTCGCGTCGATCGGGCCCGACGAGATTTTTTCCTGTGCCGGCCCTGCGTCTCTTTCGATGGTTTTCGCGCGATAACTTTTAAACGCGTGGCGGTACGACTATCACTTTGGTGTGCTTTTTTGTCGAGAACGACGAGTTCTACCCGACGGTGAAACTTTTTGTTCGATTCCGTTTATCGGGGGGGCACCGGGGGCCTTAATTTTTTAAGGGGCCCGTTTTTTCGAACATTCGGGGGAATTTTCCCGAATATCTCCGATGTTTTTCGAGCTACGGCGGTCGTTTTTACGCGGTCGTTTAGAGGAGATCGCTGGCTTTCCAACGAGGTGCCGCGAGACCCGTTTCGTACTACCCTTAAAATTTTAGGGGTTGGAAAATCGGGAAAATTTATTCCTTTTGGAAAATTATCGACGCTTGAAATTTTCTCGACATTCTTTTTGGCAAACGGACACTTTAGACTTTGAGGAATCCGTTTCCGTTGGAATTTTTCATTTACGACATATTTTCATCCCCCAACGAGGCCTCCGAAAACTACCTTTTCCTATGAAAATTTTCCGCTTTTCTTTAGCCTTTTCCGATTAAGCCTGCGTTATCGCTTTCGTCGAGACGATTCCGACGAGCCCTCGCACGTCCCGATACGACTTTCCGTTCCCGAGATACGGGGCTTCAAAGTTCGTCACCGTCAGAGCCACCCCTTGAAACTAGGGGGTGCGATATTTCGAAAACTAAGCGTCCGATCCGATCCAAATTTTGCAAATCGATTTCTACGCGCCAGAAAACCCCGTATCCCGAATTTCACGGTCCCAGCTCGAAAGGGGTAGGTTTCGATTTTTTAAAAACCGCCCCCGCAGCCGAAACTTTAAGGGCTGATATCTCGGAAACGGTGCGTCCTAGCGCCTCAAATGCCAGCGCGTTCGAAACGAACGCACTGAGAATTGCAAAATCTATTTAGGAACGGGGCTTTCGATTGAGCCCGGTTTGGACGCTCCATTTTCAGTTTCCACCCCCCGGCGGGGTCGGCACCCGGGGACCCCCTTTCGCTTCGCGACCTGCCCCCTTCGGAGGCCCCTAACTTCCGAACGGAAAGAGATAGCGACTTGCGGTTTTCACCGTCGCATCCGGGAGGTCCGCCCGCTTCCGAGGGTACCGGACTCGACGGCTCCGGGACTCCGGGGGCCCGGATCGTTCCGGGTCGACGTTCGATTTCTCTGCCGGAAACGAAAATTTTTTTTTTCGCGACTGAGCGTTTTGCCGGGTTCTCTTCGCGGTGAGACGATGTCGGGTCCGAGCCCTTTTCAAAAATGCGTCTTTCTCGCAGGTGGCGCCCTCTGTTCCGGTACGGCGGTCCGGTGAAGTTTGGGGGGTGGTTTTACGTTTTTTCACTGTTATCTTTTTGTTATTTGAGCTAGGGGGATGAAGTTTTGTGTGCGGGTGTAGCTTATTGAAAGACATCGTCTGGTGGAAAAATTTCCAATTTTGCTTTACCCGTTCGGAAAATTTATTGGAAAAACCACCCCCAAACGTGATGTCGTTGTGGCGCACGTAAGTAGTTGGATTTTCACAGAATTTTCGTTATCAGTAGTACTATGTGAGTCGATTTCGATGGTCGAAGGAAATTTTCCGGAAACGTCGGAAAATGGGAAAATTTTTGCCGCCTTTTTTTAACCCTCATATTTTGACGGCGCGTAACTTTTACATTTTTTTAGATGTCGAATCGGGTAAAAGTGCGTTAGAATCAGTTGCGCGAGTTCTTTTCGTCTGTACAGTCAGTTTTTCATTTTTTTCCCTTTTCTAGACGGGGGAGGGGGGTCGATTATGGGGGTAATTTGGTATTTTTTTTTAACGCGGATGATTTTTTCCGCCGTATTCCGTTATTGCCCTCGAAAAGTACGGTCTTTCGGCCGTCTTTACTGATTTCGTAGATCTTTCAAAGTTACACGCTTTCCTTCTGGAAAACTCGGAAAATTTCCGTACACGAAATATTAGATCGCCCGTATCTCGAAAACGGTGCGTGGTAGCTAAAAATTTTTTTCTTTAAAAAATGTTTATCTGGACGAGTACTATAGGATACGGCGGTTGGCGGCGCCCGCAGGCCGATTTTTAGTCCGACCCTGTTTTCGGGGCCCTTTCTTGCGGCACGGAATTTCAAACTTTCGCCCGTAGCTCCTCCGCTATAACAGCTGGAGCTTCGACGCCTTATGATAAATTTTAGCCACCGTTACGGGCTATCGAATGGCAGTTTTGTTTTCGCGATTCCACCCCTAGATTTTTCAGGGGGAGGGGGTCAAGTGCGAATTTTCCACATTTTCGAGTAAACACATCTTCGCTTTTCTTATGAAATACGTTTTTTTACCTGGATCGTAGTTTTTCTTTTAATGCTAGATAGAGCCGTCTTTCTGCTTCAAGAATTGCTACTGTTCACCCCATTCCACCCCATACGAGCCGAACGGGGGTGTTAAACGTATAGTTCTCGCTTCCCGTATTTCGTTTCCTTTTAGCGTCGCGATTTTTTGCAAACCTACGTTTCTCGATGTGTCGAATACGATTCCGTAACGATTTTTGCCCCAACTCGCCTCCTCATCCCTTAAATTAGGGGTGAAAATGAGAAAAAAAATCCTACGAAAAATACCGTTTGTCGAAATTTCATTTTTTCGCCACAGTATGATAGAGAAATCCTTTCCGATTCCAACGGTACCTCGCACGTCCCGATAGCACCCTCCGTTGCCGAGTTATGGGGGTCGAAGCGGCCGGGGGTGGTTTTTCGACCGTCCGAAATCGCCATTTTCCGATAATTTCTTCGAATATCTTCCGAACCGAACCTCCTATCGGAATGCGGTTTTTTGCGTTCGACAGCCGTCCCGCCGCGCTATTCGGACGTGTGGTTCCGGGACTCCGGGTGCGCCTTCGACTCCGGGGTAATCCGGGTTGTTCGACTCGATTTTGCGACATCTCCCCGTTCCCACCCCCGTAGCGGCCACGTTTATGTACCGATCCGATTCGTTCGGGTACCGTCGGAAAGGTCTGGTTAAGGGCTATCTTTCGGTACCCGCCCCGTTCCCACCGGGGCAACCGTTCCGGAGATATGACCTTGAAAAGGTCACGAGACTAAATTTGTTTATTTTTCATTAAAACTTTCGCATTTTTCAACGGATTTCGCTCAAATTTTGGCAAATCCTATTCCTACACCTTTGCCACTTAAATCCGGGATACCGCGCCCCCTCCCCCTCCCCCTTTTGTTTAATTCCAGTTTTCGCGGTACACGTGAAACACACATTTTCGTCTGTGGACCCCAGTACGGATATAATTCGCATATGGCGATGAATGCGATTGATAGCTTTCGAGATGCTCTTTTTCGTGTACTATGTGCTATACCCGGGAAAAATCGTAGTTTTCGTTGCCAGGGGTTTCCGTTTTTTTGAAGGTCGTTCGTAAAATTTTATTTTTTCGGAAATTTTTTTCGGCAATTTTTTGAAACGTTCCTCCGATTTTTTATGCCAGATGTGAAAGTACGTTTCTTTCCCTTTCTTTTGCCCTATCGCGGGTGTTTCTGCGACGTCGGGGGCGGCGGCGGTGATTGTTTCAATTATGCTCTGCATCGCGCTCGCCGACGCCCGAATTCGCGTTCTTTGCGACACGTCCTCGCTGTGGCCGTCATAGCGTCGCCGCATATAAACCGATCCGCACCGTTCGCATACCGTATGAAAGCCCAAATTCGGGGCTATCTTTTGGTACCACCTCCTGCCCTCTGGCGGCCACCCTTTCGAAGATATGACCTTGGAAAAATCGCATTTTTTTTAATTCAATTCGGTTCAATTTTTTTCGATAACTGCTGTTTTTTTCAACCGATATCGATGAAATTTTGGGAAATTCTTCTGTTCTAGCCTTACTACTTATTTACGGGGTATCGCACCTCTATCTCCTCCCTTTTTTTGTTTCATTAAATTTTTCGAAAAAATAATGAAACGGATACTCCTTTAAGTGATCCAAAGCAACGAGTTTATTTGCATATGGCGATAGGTGCGATGGATAGCCTAAGGGATGCTTTTCGACGTATACCTACCCCCATATACGGCAAAACTCGAGTTTTCCATTGGCGGGGGTGACTTTTTTTTCCGGGTCGTTTAGCTAATTTTATTCATTTTAAGTTTTCTTTCGCCAACTTTTCCAACTGTGTAGGTTATTTTCTATAGTACGCGTGAAAATATATTTCTTTCCTTTTCTTTTACTCTATTGCACGTGTTTCTACGAAGTCGGGGGCGGCGGTAGTGAATGTTTCAAGTATGCTCTGCATTGCGCTCGCCGACGCCCGAATTCGCCTTCTTCGCGACAGGTACTCACTGTGGTTGTCATAGCGACGCCGCATATTAACCGATCCGCACCGTTCGCATACCGCATGAAAGCTCAGATTCGGGGCTATCTTTTGGTACCACCCCCGTCCCCCTGGTAGGTATCCTTTCGAAGATAGGACCTTTCAAATATTGCGTTTTCTTTCATTTACATTTGTTTGCCGCATTTTTCAATCGATCTCGAATAGAATTTTTCTTTGCATCCGTATTAATTGTGTAAAAGGTGCTGAAGCAGGTCCATCCCGACATTGGTAATTTTAGCAAAAAGACGGGCAGGAAGATCCAAATGGCCGTCTGGCACGCAGCCAACGAAGGTACCGAGGCCGTCGTCACCACTACACCAGCTCGAAGTAAGCCTGCCGTCCAAAGCGAAACGAAGGAAAGAAGAATTAAAAAAAAAAACGGTTCTTTTCTGAACCACAAATCGCATTCAAGCGATAAAGCTTTCGTCGTTTAGTACGTATCCGATTGAAATTGCATGACAAGAAATAATAAAAATATTGAAATAGTCTTCCAAAAAAAGGTAATGCTGTCGACGAATACGGAACAAAGCAAATGATAATAAAAAACGCTTCTTCTAAGTTCAATCAGTCGCATACTAGCGACAAAGTTTTCGTCATATCGTATATATCCAACCTAAATTGCACAACGAGAAATAATAAAAATAAATATGTCTTGCATCGCGTTCGTCGCTGTTTCATCACCTGTTCATTTCTGCTTCCATTATTTACCGATTTATTTAGTTAAATTTGGAGCCGTGTTTTATTCGTCTCGAGAATTGACTTTCATTTCGGTTGGGACTTTTGGTATATTTGATTTGTCCAAAATTTGGGGTTATACGCGTTTTTATGATGATCCGGGTCCGAAGACGCTGATCAGTCAGCGGCCAGCTGGTTTAGCGACGTCGGCGTTTACGAGGTGGCGTTGGCGTCCCTCAATTTAAAATACGCCGGCATTAGGTGACGCGTTGTCAGGTTAGGTTAAGTAGCGAGAGTAAAGTGTAATCATAAAAGAAAACAGATAAAGGTTGTTGAAAATATAACAGCATTTGAGTGCCCCGTGTCGTATACATTTCTTGGATATTTCATTTTTAACAAGGTAGGTTCATTTTTAGAGCTTATTGTTTATGATAGATTGCTTAGTTAATGATTTATCGCCGTGCAGCTCATGTTAATCAGTGCTTTTGTCCGGTGTTAACTTTGGGGTATATTATTACCCATTTGAAAGAGAGCAGTGCAGGTCGATATTCACTTCGGCCCCTAAAATTTCAACGCCCTATATTACGATTTTCAGCTCAGTGCAGTTTATTTAGGTACGATTTTGAAAATTGGCATAATGCTTAACCTTCGATACGATCACGGTTTTCCTCTAGGAACTGACCGTTTTTTGACACTTTTAAAACATCTCAATGCAGCATATTCTTTGCCTAAAACATTTACTTTGTTTAAGACCATATCTGCATCACGGGGGTGTGTTTCATGGTTAGAAATTTGCCACTGGGCTTCGCACAGCCCCAGGTATTTTTTATGTTAACTTATGATATTCAAATTTGCAAATGTGCGGGGTGTTTCAGGTTGTTATTTCATAAATCACACGGTCGTCTTGGGGTTGTTATTGCGTTAGTTTCTTATTGTAAACGATTTGTCGCTGTTTCATCACCTGTTCATTTCTGCTGTGCCTTCAGTATTGGAGTTTTTCAATTTTTTACATATTTATTTAGTTAAGTTTGGAGCTGTGTTTTATTCGTGTTAAGAAGGGCAGTAGGAATTGATTTTCATTTCGGTTGGGACTTTTGGTATGTTTAATTTGTCCAAAATTGGAGGTTACACGCGTTTTTACAACGATCCGGGCCCGGAGACACTGACCAGTTAGCGGCCAGCTGTTTTAGTGATGCCAACGTTTACGAGATGGCGTTGGCGTCCCGGAATTTCAAATACGCCGGCATTAGGTGACGCGTTGTCAGGTTAGGTTAGGTTCCGAGAGTAAAGTGTAATAATAAAAGAAAACAGATAAAGGTTGTTGAAAATATAACAGCATTTGAGTGGCCCGTGTCGTATACATTTCTTGGATATTTCATTTTTTAACAAGGTAGGTTCATTTTTAGAGCTTATTGTTTATGACTGATTGCTAAGTTAATGATTTATCGCCGTGCAGTTCATGTTAATTAGTGCTTTTGTCCGGTGTTAACTTTGGGGTATTTAAAAGAGAGCCGTGCAAATCGATATTCACTTCGGTCCGTAAAATTTCGACGCCCTATATTACTATTTTCAGTTCAGTATAGTTAATTCAGGTAACATTTTGAATATCGGGATAATGCTCAACCTTCGATACGTTAAAATACCACCACAATTTTCCTATGTGATTTGACACTTAATCAAACCTGACCATTTTTTGACACTTTTAAAACATCTTAATGCAGCATAATCTTTGCTTAAAACATTTGCGTTGTTTAAGACCATATCTGCATCACGGGGGTGTGTTTTATGGTTAGAAAAATGCCACTGAGCTTCACACAAGTCGAGGCAGTTTATGTGTGTTAATTTATGCTATTTAAATTTACTAACAGGCGGGGTGTTTCAGGTTTTTATTAGATAAACCACACGGTCGCCTTGGAGTTGTTACTGCGTTAGTTTCTTACTGTAAACGATGTACACAGTAAAGATATACTTTTAGGCTACTTAATGCAAAAAAACGCGTTCACCTGAGCATTATAGTTCTCTCATTAAGTTAGATTTAGCTGAATGTTTAGTGAAAAAAACTATGCTTCTTTCCCTTTCTTTTGCCCTATTGTGCGTGTCTGTGCGACGTCTGGGATGGCTGCGATTAAAATTTCAAAAATGTTTTGTATCGCGTCCGAAACGATTCCATTACAGTTTTCCGACGTCAGGTTGATATTAGTGCTGCCATGGAGATGGCTTCTATATACCGATCTGCATCGTTTGTATCACACAGGAAAGCTGTCATTTTGGTCTACCTTTTGGTATCACCTTCGAATCTGTGGCGAGTACATTTTGCAAATTATTCCACATCTATTTCTTGACGTTAATGAAAAAGGTGAGCAATTTATTTATCTTTTTTTACATTCATAATAAAACTAAATAATGTTGCAACTTTTGCTGTGAATCGCCGTGCATTTTTTACAGTTGGAACTACGCGCGAACCACGATCAGAACTATTCGACGTTGTCGGATTGTGTACTTTTTCTGTGATATAGTTTTTCCCTTTTTCCCCGACGTAGAAGAACTTCCGTGCGAGTCTGTCTTTTGCTACGCAGTGATACATGGAATGCTCCGCGTCAATTTATTTTTAGTAATGGATAGATAATCCATTTATTCATTCGTAGTGCATAACTTATAAATCTTAATTTTATTTTTATTCTTTAATAGTAATAGCAAAGTAACAAATCCTTTTTTAAGTAAGTTGAATCCTATGGTAAAAAAATAATTAGGCACGGGGGGGTCCGGGGGGGCAGAGCCCCCCCGGGCACACAATCAATTTTTGCTAATGGATCTACAAACTTAAAAATCGTTCTAACAGAGGATTTATGGTCTATGTTATGGGATATATCGATATAATCGGCAATAAACTATTAGGGTGAGCGGAATCCAGTGTTCTGTAATTTATTTTTTATTAGTAACGGCAAAGTAACATATGTTTCTAAAGTGATTTGAATCTTATGCTACATACATAATTACATAAGGGGGGGTCCGGGGGGGCAGAGCCCCCCCGGTTGCACAATTTATTTTTGTCGATGGATGAATAATCCAACAAGTTGTTATTACAAAGAGTTTTGTGCTATATGATCCCCCTCGGGAACACAATTTTTTCCAAACGATAAACAAACCAACAAGTTGTTCTTATACAAAGTTCAGGGCTATATTAAGCGATATATTTCTTCGTTCATAACGCACAACTGACAAATCTTTTTAAGGTAGGCAGAATTCTGTGCTATACGATTGATTTATTTATTAACAATAGGAAAGTAAACAATGTATCTTAAAGTGAGTTGAACTTTATGGAACATAATTATTTAGGTACGGGGGGGTCCGGGGGGGCAGAGCCCCCCCGTTAACACAATAATTTTTTCAAACGATAAGCAAACCAAAAAATTGTTCTTATACAAAGTTTAGGTCTATATTAAGCGATATATTTATTAGTTCGTAACGCACAACTGACAAATTTTTTAAGGTGGGCATAATCCTATGTTATGTGATTGATTTATTTCTTAGCAATGGGAAAGTAACCAATGTTTCTTAAAGTGAGTTGAACTTTATGGAGCATCAAGATTTAGGTAAGGGGGTAAACAATTTATTTTTGCTAATGGATGGACAAGTGCGGCGGAGTATTAAATTTCCAAACACGACATTAACGTATTTTAGTTATATTTCAAGACGGGGACAGAGATTTCACATAAAAGTTAAGTAAGTTAACTATGTATGTTCTATATCAATAACCGGGGGAATCGGCGGTGGAGGGGGAAGAGCGGTGGAGGGGAATAGGCGGTGGACGGGGAACGGCGGTGGAGTATTATATTCCAAATCATAACTTTCATGCATTTTAACACAATTTCAAGCGGGATTAGAGGTTTTACATAAATATTAAGTTGACTAAATGTAATCGTTTCCTACTACAAACCGGGGGAATTGGCGGTGGAGGGGGAACGGCGGTGGAGTATTATATTCAAAAACGTAACTTTTACTAATTTTTATACAATTTCAAAGCGGGATTAGAGGTTTTACATAAAAGTTAAGTTGACTAAATGTAATTGTTTCCTACTACAAACCGGGGGAATCGGCGGTGGAGGGAAAAAGGCGGTGGAGGGGAAAAGGGCGGTGGAGTATTATATTCCAAAACATAACTTTTATGAATGTTTATACAATTTCAAGCCGGGATTAGAGGTTTTATATAAAAGTTAATTGTTATAAAATTTATTTAGGCAAGCAAAATGAATAGACACGGGGGGGGGTCCGGGGGGGGCGGAGCCCCCCCCGGGTAAAAAAGTATTTTTACGGTGGATGGGCAAGGGCGGCGGAGTATTATATTTCCAAACACGACATTAATGTATTTTATTTATATTTCAAGACGGGGATGGAAATTTCACATAAAAGAAAAGTAGGTTAACTATGTATGTTCTATATCAACAACCGGGGGAATCGGCGGTGGAGGGGAAGGGCGGTGGAGGGGAAAGGGCGGTGGAGGGGAATAGGCGGTGCAGGGGAATCGGCGGTGGAGGGGAAAAGGGCGGTGGAGTATTATATTCCAAACCACGATACCCAATTATTTTATTCCTACAATATTATTGGATGTAGCATTTATCCCATCTTACAATTTATAACCCGCAAAGCGGGTTGACACCATACTATCAAAGAGATAACAGCATTACACTAAACTCAGATGTGCAGAACTTTGTTTACGTCCCCTTTGTAAAGGTTGTAAGTTGTAAAGTGGAGTTGCAAAAATCTCTCACTTCGAAGAGAAGCTTTTTGTAAAAAAAAATGCAATTATCAAGAATGTATTATTCTGGAGCAGATATGTCGACAATATTTTTATATTTGGACAGGAAATGACAGGCAGCTGGAAATGCAATAAATAAAAATTTACCCTAGAAGAAGAAAAGGATGGAGTTCTTCAGTTTCCAGACTTATGCCGGTAAACAACAATAAAATTGACTGAAATTTATAGAAAATCAAAACAGCAAGATGTTATAATCCTTGCTCAAATCAATCATTAAAAATTATAGTTTAATAAACAGACTGGTAAATATATAACTTAAAAAAGAAAATTTTGGAAAAGAATTGACGACAATTAAACAAATAGCCTTTAACACAAATTGTGGATTAAATACTTAAAAAGCAATATAAAGCTAGAATACAAGGAATGCTGTACCTACAATGCTAACATAATTGATAAAAAACGCATTTTCACTGCAGTAAATTATATCAAAGGTGTTAGTGTTTGCGTTAAAAATAGGCTGAATAGATTTGGAACTAAAATGCAGTCAATGCTATATGATATACATAGGACAATCAGGCAGAGCAATTAAAAATAGAATTGAAGAACATGTTGCGAATGTAAATTCAAATAAAGGCATAACAGGTCTTGCTGACCATTGCATAAAAAATAATCATTACTTAGATGAAAACGACATCAGTCTTAACATTGTGAAGAACATGTAAAAAAAATAAATCTTTTAGAACTTTTGGCAATTAAAAAAAAAGCTCAGCATCAGAAAAAACATTTGGCAAATACGAAAATAGAACACACTGATGAAAATTTTGCCCATAATGCTAATACATAATTATGATTATTATTATTTATTTATTACACTAAATATTTTCACTTATTAGGTACATGTAAAGGTTTCTAACAGGAACTGTTCAAAGTGTCTACCACCAGCTAGATAAATAAATTAAATCTTTTCGACACTGACTGGCGAACACTAAAAATACCAGGATTTTTCTTATTGCATTACACATTGCAATTTTATTCAATATATCTCTTTTCTTTAATAGCTTGTACCTTGAGAAGAAACAATGTACTTAAAAAAAGTTGAGGAGTGAATTTACAAATGCATTAATATAGTCTTCTTTTAATTAGTACCAATCCTATAAGTATTTTATGCACTCAGTGCTTCCAATAACCGAGCCATTTACTTTTATGTTCACTGATAGGTGTGTTAAACAAATTACACTTTATTTTCATTTATAATCATTTTATTCATATAGCACCACATTTCTATGGTGCTGATGTCTGCAGTGATATTTTGAGTCACTGTTTTCACATCTCCTGAATATACCAACAAAGTTTCATCAGCACATTGCTTAATATACCCCTGGATTGAGCCTTGAGGGCCGCCGTATTTTATTAATCGCTTATTGTTATCTACTTCATTTATTCTAATAGTGATATTTGTCTGAGAGAATAATATTTTAATTTTCGCGAAAGGAATAACATGATCTACAATATCAAACGATTTTTTAAAATCAAACACTAACGCACCAACACTTTTATATTTGACCGTTTCCTTATAAATAAAGTCAAAATGGATTACTATTGCTGTTAGAGTGTTTTGCATTTCACAAAAACTGTTTTGATTATTTTTTTGAACATCTATTTCATTTAGATAATGATCAATTGACCACCTTCTAAAATATACTTGAAAAACCGAAAGAACTGAGGCGGTTCTGTAGTTGTTTGCATTGAGCCTATCTTTCTCTTTATATACAGGAGTTATTCTTGCTAATTTTAATTCTTTTGTGAAACCCTGTATTTTACATCGTCCAAGTAAATTTACGGTGGACAAAAAACACTTACCCTAGAAGTGCATATAACTTCTCTTAGATTTATATTCATCCAGTTATCGCAACTGACTAGATGACCGTTATAAGTTTCACCGTTCTTTAGCTCAACCAACTACAAAAAAAACTAGTCAAAACAAGAAGAAATTGTGAAGAATTATAAACAAAGTCTTACCATAGGATGGTTCTGAGCTGTTCTCAGAAGTGATAGTGGTAACTGTGAAACAGGAACTTGCCGTGAATAATTTTGTTACTTTTAATAAGAAATAACTGACTTACCATGTTGACTGATGTAAGGTTATGTTAGTTTTCAACTTTTCCTACCACTGGCGTACGCGAATAAAATAAGCTAACTGATAGCCTGATAGTTAAAGCAAAAGTTTTCTTCGAATCTTTGCAAATACTATTAATTCGTTCGTCAATCAAAAGCAGTTCGAATTTGACAACTTTGACAATGACTTTTTATCAGATGATAAGATGATGTTTGATATTTTACCAGTGTTGCCAAAACATTAAGAGCAATGTGCAAAAATCCCACTGATCTCTAAATTTAGAGATCAGTGAAAAATCCCCACTGACCTTGTTTTCCCAATGGTTTTCTTCTACGTTATTATTATTATTATTATTATTATTATTATTATTATTATTATTATTATTATTATTAATATTATTATTATTATTATTATTATTATTATTATTATTATTATTATTATTATTATTATTTTTCAGTGCTGCAATATGGTATAGTCGGTTGGGGTAGTGTTTCCAGCTGTTACATCAGGGCAGCAGAGGTTCTTCAAAACCGTATCTTAAAAATCATATATGACAAAGATTTTTACTATCCAACCCAATTGCTCTATAAAGAAATTGACATCTTTTCAATAAAAGAACTCTATCTCAAGAGTCTACTGCTGTTTCAGTATAAAAATTTGCATCTGTTTAGACAAGTGGAACATCCCCACTGTACTAGACAGATAGCAAATAAGCATTACATGGTGTTTCATGCTAGAAAGTGTGTTGGTCAGAAGTCTGTGTTTTACTGCGCTCCTCGCCTGTATAATGTACTTAGTGTTCATGTCAGACAATGTAAATCCTCACAGGTATTTCTAAAACATGTAAAAAAGTTTGTAAAAGAGAATGTAACATTTCTATGTTTGCTGTAAGGTATGTTTTTTTTCCTACGATGTATTGGCATTTTATATGCAGTGTAGGTAATTATTTATTTTCTCTTTCTCTTTCTTGAAAATGTTTATTTTTTATTTCACGCTTACAAGCTTATGCTTATGCGTGCTATTGTTATCACTGTTTATTGTGCACAACGTTGTTTCAATAAACCTTATTATTATTATTATTATTATGCTAACAATATCACGTATAAAACAATAAAATAAATTAATGCAAACACAAAAATTTGATTGTAATGTATACCAATGTAAAAGAATGTTCATATTCTATCAGAATGAAATCGGGCAGTAAAAGCGATTCAGTCGGATTCTGAAATCGTTACCTAATCATCGTCACCTGACTATAAATTTGTATTAAAAAATAATTTCCTCATAATAAAACTGTGAGCATGCATATTTGCATTTTACGCTTATTTCTTTTAATGTTATTATATCACTGATTACCAGTAAGAAAATTCTTTCCACAACTCCATGAAAGTGTAATAACTACCTACAGTACAATTACTGTTAGTTTAGATATATTGAAAAATATTTCATGTTCTAAATATTTCATGCAATTTTCAACAAAAAAATTCTATGATAAATCTTGAAAACCAGATATGATTTTTTTTCTTCAAAATGTGCCTATTCCTAAATTATACTCACTTAATGTCGCCTCAGGGATTATAATTGCACACTTTTAGAACCATCAACTCACAAAAAACACTTCATAATATAGAAAGCACACCATTTCAAGATCTGCGATGATGGCCGGGAGATCCCACAACGGCTTGAAGTATAAACCCCTCTAGATGAAGTAGCGCAGAGTTGATCCCAATTGATGAATAACTATCCATCCAGGGAGACGAGTTGGATACCCAATTCAAGGCAGCTGCTCCGTGGCTTCATATTCCAGCTGAATCCACGCGGCACTACTTAAACAGGTGTCACTAAAAAAACAAATACAAATCAGTGCGCCGAAAAGCAAAGTTTATTTCTTATACTGCCCTTTTATGGGAAATGACCAAAGGTTCTAAAAGAAGCGATGAATCCGGAGAGAATAACACTTCATATTTGATCAAGGCATACTTAGTTGCACTAAACCCACCAGCACTATTTTTACCACCATCGCATCACGAAAAACACATCACAATACACAAAGCACTATTTGAAGATCTGCGATGATGACTGGGAGATCGCATGACGGCTTGAAGTATGAACTCCTCAAAGCAACTGCTCCGTGGCTTCATATTTCAGCTGAATCCATGCGGCACTCTTTAAACAGGTGTCGCTGAAACAAATACAAATCAGTGTGCACCGAAAAACAATATTTCTTTCTTATACTGCCCTTTAATGGGAAATGACCATAGGCTATAGAAGAGGCAGTGAATCCGGAGAGAATAACACTCCATAATTTATGCAGACACACGTAGTTGCACTAAACCCACTAGCACTCTTTTAGCACCATTACATCACGAAAAACACTTCACAATACACTATTTGCATCTTATGGGAAATGACAGTATGCTGGAGAAGAGGCCGTGAATCCGGAGGGAATAGCACTCCATATTTAATCCAGGCACACGTAGTTGCACTATACCCACTAGCACTCTTTTTTAGCACCATCACATCACGAAAAGCACTTCACAAAACACTACACTATTTGAGGATCGGCAACGATGGCCGGGAGATCCTAAGACGGCTCGAAGTACGAGCTCCTCTAGATGAAGTATTGCAGATTTGATCCCAGTTGATGAACAACTATCCATCCACACAAACGAGATGGAGACCCAATTCAAGGCAGCTGATCCTTGGCTTTATATTCCAGCTGAATCCACGCGGCACTTCTTAAACAGTTGTCACTGAAACAACAAATACAAATCAGTGTGCACCAGGAAGCAATATTTCTTTCTTATACTGCCCTTTTATGGGAAATGATTGTATGCTGTAAAAGAGATGGTGAATCCAGAGGGAATAACACTCCATATTTGATCCAGGCACACGTAGTTGCACTTCTTAAACAGGTGTCATTGAAACAACAAATACAAATCAGTGTGCACCAGAAAGCAATATTTCTTTCTTATACTGCCCTTTAATGGGAAATGATTATATGCTGTAGAAGAGATGATGAATCCGGAGGGAATAATACTCCACATTTGATCCAGGCACACGTAGTTTACACCCACTAGCACTCTTTCTTAGCACCATCACATCACGAAAAGCACTTCACAAAACACTACACTATTTGACGATCGGCGATGATGGCCGGGAGATCCTAAGACGGCTCGAAGTACGAGCTCCTCTAGATGAAGTATTGCAGATTTGATCCCAGTTGATGAACAACTATCCATCCACGCAGACGAGATGGAGACCCAATTCAAGGCAGCTGCTCCGTGGCTTTATATTCCAGCTGCATCCACGCGGCACTTCTTAAACAGTTGTCACTGAAATAACAAATACAAATCAGTGTGCACCAGGAAGCAATATTTTTTCTTATACTGCCCTTTTATGGGAAATGATTGTATGCTGTAAAAAAGATGGTGAATCCGGAGGGAATAACACTCCATATTTGATCCAGGCACACGTAGTTGCACTACACCCATTAGCATCGTTAAACATTTGTTTATTCTTCGTTAGCCAACCATTTATTAGTAAATAAACACACTGGCACGCTAGACAATCTAAATTCATTACATTTGTGTAGTAAATCATCTAAATTAAATTATTTGGAAATTTTAGATATTTATAAAATTATTAACGAACAAAATTTTACTATTCTAAATGATTTTTGTAATTTCAATTGTCCTATTCTAAATTCTTTGTTTGATCTAAATTAATGTTTCGTTTGAGTTACTGGTATGTGGGTTGCTTTTCAGTTTGTAGTCAAGTTTACTTGTTTCTAATTTTTGACTTTGTCAAACTGTTAGTTTCCTTTCAAAAATAATTTTTGTACTGACGATGGCTAACATGTAGCCGAAAGCGCTTTATAATTGTAAAAAATAAAGTGGAAGTTCACTTTAAGAATTATTTTCTTTAGAAGAATTTATATGAACATATATCGTTTATCTTTTAGTTTAGAAGTTAGAGCATTTTAATTATTTACATTTATTTAATTAGCCTAAAACATTTTTAATAAAAATCTAAATATAAATTATAAAAACTGCTCAAAATAACCACCTTCCGCTAGAATACAAGCTTCACATCTTCTGACTAAAGACCCTGTTGTGCGCTGTACAAAATTTGCATGGTTTCTTATTACATGGCTTGCATTTATTATGCTTTGTATTAATTGCTCGCGATTGATAATCTTCACCTGATAAACCAACTGCTTCATATGACCCCACAGATAAAATTCTAAGGGATAAAAATCCAGCAAGCGTGGTGGCCAAGCTACTGGACCTCCATTACCAATCCATTTGGATTTGGAAAATTATTATATAACCAGGTAGTTACTTCTCTGGCTCTATGTGGTGAAGTGCTGTCATGCTGGTACCACATATTAGCAATCACATTAAGTGATGCTTCGTCTATTAGATCATGAAGAGTATGCTCCAAAAGTTGTCTGTACAACTCTCTATTTAAGCGATCATGTGTGATCTGTATAGGCAGTAAGATATTATTGAAAATGCCGCCCCAAACATATACACTAAAACGTCGCTGAAATCGCCTGGGTCTAGTGGCATAGGGATTTTGCAAAGACCATACATGTTCATTATGTAAGTTTGTTATGCCATTCTTAGTAACAAGTGAAATAAAATTAGGGTTACATGCATTTTGCTGAAGAATCCATTGGCAAAATTCTAATCCCTGCCGGTCATCTTCAGGATATAGTTTTTTGTACACTTTGACGATGACATGGATGTAAGACCTCTTTATTCAAAAATCGGCGAAATGATGCACTAAAAACTGACCTAGCAGGTTGGTGTCGATTTGGAAATCTAAGTCCATATTGTCATACTGCAAATCGAGTATTACCATTACTTAATCCATAGGTGTAAATAATGTCTGCATATTCCGTAGTCGAAAATTCATACATAATTGCTAACTCAGAAAAACCTTTGTGATTTTGACAAATAAATATGGATTTGACAATTAAGTAATCATCCAAAGCCAACTTAGATAAATTCCCAAATAATGATTCAAATAATGTAAATGCTTATAACTTCTAAACTAAAAGAAAAATGACATACCTTCATATAACATTTTTTACTTAGAATATCATCATTATTCATCCGTTCAAGTTTGGCATAGAGCTTATAAATCACCCTATATACCGGGCGTGGCATTTAAAATTTGAGCACCCTGTACAAACAGAAATATTTTTAGGCCATAGTGCTTTAAAATAAAATAGTTTGCTTTTTTTGCTTTAAAACAAATAACAAAGAATACCACACCGATTAGACATCCTGTATACACTATTCTATGCAATTCAATAATAGAAATGGTTTTTGTTGTTAAACTTTTTGTTTGAATATAGGTAGTCATACTTTTTTCTACTTTTAGCAACTTGACATTTTTACAATACAATTGATTGCTTATGATGAATGACAAGAAGCCTTCTTGATTAAAGCTATAATTATTATGTTATCGTACAAGTTGACGAAACGATCTTGTTTCTAAAATAAATAAATAAATAAGTTTTGTATTCTACTAAACTTGTATGATACTTTATTGTGCATTTCCTTAATATGCTTTCTTATTTTTCAGGATTGTTGACAACTTGAGAAAATAGAACCTTTCCTGCGGTGAGATAATTTTGGTAAGTTATTTCTTTTTTTTTAGAATTATACCATTACCATGTCTAGTTACCTTTTGCAAGTAAATTAGATAATTGGATGATTAGATTGTAATTTACATTCTAATGAAAAAAAATAATGCTTTAATAAAAAGTAGATAGGAAATAGGAATACATACATTTGATATTAAGGCTAAAAACAGTTTCTATCATTTATTGTATTTCATAAGTAGACAACAAAGTTTACCTTTATATTTAAAATAGCTCTTTTATTTATTATCTTCAGAATAAATAATTAACTAAACTGAATTCCCAATACATGAGCACTTTGCTTTTCAGGAAAAGAATTTTTCTTATGGACAATATCTGTGCTACTGACTGAAAACTGGAGGAGGAGCATTACTGTAAACAAGCATCACATGTTACATGTTAAACAAAACTTAATATTTGTTTTGTTATATACTAAAGTGACGACACTATTTATTAAGCAATACCTGTGTTTTACTTAACCCCATAAAAATACACATCTAATCATAGGTTGATAGGGGGACCTCATTTTGTTAATCACATCTAAAAGTTAACTATGTACTATCAACAGTTTTTTCATGTTTTATTCTAAAAGTTAATACACTGCATGCCTTTTATCCTTCTACCACTATTTTGTTGTGAAACAGTTGTCAAAACAAAAATTACACTCATCAAAAGGGCTACGATTGAATACCAAATCCTATATTGGTTTGGTGTACATTATTTAGTTGTTGACTAGTTTCGAGTAATTCTTTACGCAATGGTTGAATAATATATATATTTTAATAAGAAAAGATATTCCTAAATATATTGTAGTGTTAATTAATTAGTTAGCAGTTAAACCTATTTTACATTAAAAATTGAAATCTTATCTAATTCTCAGAGTGGAATTTTTTATAATAATTACGAGGGTTGAAATATCAATTTTTTATCTCAAGCATTGTTGTCCTATGGCTAATTCTTGAACCATGTGTTATGATTTTACATAAAAATTGTTCCTGTAGAAAAAAGAGCCATAATAAAAGTACTTTTACTAAAAGAGTATGATGCCAACTCAAATTCATAAGACATTGTGACAAATATTGGGGAGCCTGCAGTTTCTTTCAAACTCTGGTGCCAAGATTTTAAATGTGGAAGAACATCCTGTGAAAACCAACATGCCGGTGGTCCTCACATAACGGGTAGCAACAGACAAATACATTGAAAAGGAAAAAAGAAATCGGGTGTTGACTTGTTAGTTTCTTTTAGAAAGGTATCTACCAACAAAAAGAACAATTTCTGCATTTTTATACTTTTGGAATTGTTTTAAATGTTCCTTATCTCTAATTCAAAAAGACCTACCCATGTGTCCAGCATATACTGAATTGTAATCATTGCATGAAAAACTATAAATGCCTGAATTATTAAAAAATTGAAATTTGGTCTTTATTACGGGCAAAACGGAAAAACATACTGCCTACAATAGAAAAAGGAATATATAATCCATAAGAAAATAATTTAGACAGGCTAACTGAAACCTGACCAACAAACTTAAGAGGAAATCAAACCCTACTTTTTCATCAAAGTGGTATAAAAAGAAATCTGATTATTAATTTGTTTCACAGCTGAAAATAATAGAAGCATGTAAGGAATTTATAAAAGTAAGAGAATAATTTAGATCAAATTAATTACCTGTAAAAAGACTCAAAACATCTATGTAACAGTGCTAGAACTTAACATGAAAAAAACCAAGTGTTCTTGAAATTTTTGTTTCTAAATTAGTCCTAAAAAGTTCAGCTAAAAATGGACTAAAGTAAGCACCCAAAACTGAACCCAACTATAGAATAAAATTTTTATTACTGAAAGAAAGAATTTTAATTTAACAGAAACTCTGTTAGTGAAACTAAAGTATTTTAATTTTAATTTCAGGATTTGAGATGTCCAAGATTGTCTCACATAATAATTATATAATTTAATTTTAAATGATAAAATTACTTACCTACCTTTTCTTTTTCTTGTATAGTTAACATTGCTTATAGGATAGTAGAAGGGGGCAGAATGAAAATATACACGTTAAAAAAATCACTGAACGCATATTATAAAATTTTTATTTAAATACAAGACTCAAGCGCTTTCAATCAACACAATGCTTCTTTCATTCCTAAATAAATAAAACATGTAATGATTGTSAGTTWTTATAAATGCAGCGCTGGTTTATAAGAATAAAAAGTAGTGTGTGTTCCAAACTATTTGRCTCTAAAATAGAMATGACAATTAAATATCGCACAGTTGAATTGTGCATTTATAGAACTGAAAAATMGAAATGACAAACTACATAGATCAAAAAAAAATCTTATGCCTATCMGGTGGAATTGMTGAAATTGCTTATAAGAATTGTACACAGCATATAACAATATGTGGAACTAGCATCACCAGACAACATTGTTCAGCCTAACAAAAAAAAATAATGAAGTATGCTAGAAATAAGCTATCTTGACGGCTTGCATTTAGTGCTCTTAAAATTATTATAGTAACAATATCGGAACTGGTCCCTTTTGATTTAGAAACTTTACACTGTATTGTATACCCCAGTTTTGCAAAACACCCTTTGCAGTATACTGGATGGCACTTTGCATAAGTATCTAGCACTGTATCAGTACATTAAGTTGCAAACATCATCAGTACATAACAGTAAGATATACAAATCGATTGTGTAAATTGCATACTGACATTATTTTAGGGATCACACTATTTGCTTTGCACTAGTTCCAAATCTTGCTTAAGCAGATTAAAACTACGCCTTACATACCTATCTAATAAAAAAATGCATAAAAGCTAAAAAATTTGCACAAAAGCTAAATATGCGCATTTTGTACTTCACAGCAATGAAACCTATTTTGAGACCGATACAATCATAATAAAGATATTTTTTAAATTCATTTTATATTAATGTAATTTAATATGTAGGTACTAAAGTATATTTCTGTTTATGTGACTAAAGTAATCACAGAAACATCAACATATTGAAAATTTTACTATATGTTTGTATAAAAAAATGTGTTATTTGTATCAAACTCTTAAACATCTGTAAGGTGTACTATGGTGTATATTTTCCATTTTGAAAAATTACTAACATACATTTAATATCACACGATATTGTTTCTTTTAAAAGGTGCCTTTCTATTAGGGTGTTTAGGCCAGTACTGACTAGTTGGTTTTCTATTTTGAACAACAAAAATATTTCCAATATCTAACATATTAAAGTATTATGTACATAGAAATAGAATTACTGATAAAGAAAAGTTGTGTCTAAAAAGTAAAATTTTTTGAGCACATAAAAAGTTAAAAAGATAAGCAGATCATACAATTTTATTTACCGAGTTCAATGGTTTGTATCTAAAGTTAGAGTGCAGATTTGTCCCAATATACATACATAGGTATATCATCTGAACATAATCTTTGTTTTTTAAAGGAGCTAAAATTTATATGGGGAATATTTTTTAAAATTTAATGTTGAAAATATTTAATAAATTGACAGGAAACATGGTTTTCTTTTTTCCAAAAATGTTATTTTATGAAATATAATTAATTCATGTGACGCTCTAAACAGCACTTAGCTTACCTTATTAGAAATTTCTAGTCTGTAAGTTAAGCAGATTTTAGGAATAACAGAAAGATAGACTGTGTCCCTGAAGAGAGGTATAATAGACAAAAAAGTTCTGCTTGTGCATTTAAAGGTACTTTTTTACTTTCAGAAATATTAAGAATTTCTAGCGAACAGTAAACATCAAAATTTTAAAGAACTAAATATTTCCGAACACATGTATAGTTAACAAAATGGCCTTATGTTTGGCAGGAAATTAAAAAATGCAACAATATAGAGGGTGTTCTGTAAAGAAGAAAATAAAGTTAGGTTGCCAAATAAAATTTCTTCGATACATTTTTTTTCAATTTTCTCTAATATGTAACTATAGTCTCTCCCAACAAAAGCATAGCAAATTAATTATAAACTTCGTTGCATACTATAAATTCTTTCATCACTAATAAATTCGTATGTTACTTCAAGACACTTCCAGTATAGCAAAAGGTAATACACCACCGAACGGGTTGTAAAACGTGTTATTTCTTAAAGAAAAATATATCTTTACATGTATCAAAAGTGTTGCATGAGCCCTTTTCTCATGAACGATATCTAACACCTGAGTGAAACCGGTATAATCCGGGAGAGTGCACTTCTACAGTTGTCAGTTCTTTCAAAACCCCAAATTGCTACTTGAATTATCATGTTCCTTTTTGGGCCCACTTCATATCATCATCTCTGGGCTTGTAGCCAGTGAACGTTTCTATCAGATACTCCAGAAAACTCCAGAATCGAAGCTTTTCTAACGGCCATTTCAGCCATCCGGTTGTTATACAAAAATAAGTTTCATGCGGGGCCACATGGTGGATACGATGATGCCTGCGTGGTAGAATGATGTGGTGCTCCTGTAGCCATATCACCCAGTTAGGCAGGCCGAAATAGGTGTGTGACCATTTGTGTATCTGGAACAATTAAATTCTTAATAGCTTCATTTCGGTAATACCTTTTCTTATTTTATAATAATGAACTTGAAAAAAGGATTATAATTTTTCTCTTTTTGTATTTGTTTATATTCTTATTTACATCTCACATCACACGAAATACAGCTATAATGTTTAACACTAATTTAATTATACAATAATTAATGTTGGGGGGGATTAAGAAAAATATTAGGTGGAAAAAAAATAGATTTAATAAGTTTTTCAAGTATCTCTAAAATTTGTTTATTGCAACTGGGCTATTTTTACTTTTACTTTTATTAAAGAAGCAGCAAAACCTTATTTTGTATCGTTTTCTCCTGAAATAAAGCAAGTTATAGAACAAATTTAATAGACAAAACATTTATACATTTAATTAAAAAATAGCAGAAAAAAAGGTTTTTTTCTCAAAAGATTAATTAGGCCACCTCTAGGATGCCACTAAAGTTAATAATTTTAATCTAATCTGATTAAAATTATCTCCTTACTACTACAAACAGATTGAAAGCTTATATTAAACATTCCTGTTATGTCTTCCTATAGCATGGTGTGTTTCAGTCTGAATACGATGACGAAAAAAGAGCAAGAAAATATAAATACCTCTATTTGCAGACGGTAATTTTCATAGCATGACAGATGACAAAGATTCTTAGAGGAGTTATCCATAATGGGGAAGAACGAAATAGTTTATTCCTAAACAATGGGAATCGATGGGCATTCTGTTAGAAAATCTTCATTTTTCAATTTTATTAGGCTATAACCAACTATATTAAATAAAATAAGTTTATGTCATATCTCGAAATGAAGGTTACCTGGAAAGTTAAATAAAGTTAGTRGTATGAGTAATCTTRGTATTTACAGCTTTTATATAAAATTAAATTTCACCCCGTTTAATCCCGCTTCTATCTCTGTTAGTTTTTGATATCCCTATGAAAAACATTGAAAAAAAACGTAGTCKAAATAGCTCACCTGATTTGTCATTGCAACGAACACAGCCAATAAGAACACATAGCAATTCCATGTGAGTTTCTTCTGAATGTCCTCCTCGGGCAGAGTCAGAAAATCCCACACCATCCTTGCTAGAAATGGAATGGTTACCATAAAATTATCACCATTTGTCTCGATAAAGTCATGTCTTGTTATCGATGTAGGATCGATGTGATGTTCACGGAATGGTCGCAAAAAGTTCTAAAATTTGACAACCTCTACAATCTTGGACTTTAAAACCACCAATTTGCTGATAAAAAATCAACATCATAGAAAAGACGTCACAGATATGGATTGTTAATAAAGAGATTACATTAACGTCTTATTTTCTTGTCTATTCATCATTTTTTGTATTTGCACAATGCAAAACAGTACCAGTAAGTATTTACTACAAGGTATTCCTAAATGTGAACTCTCATTTTAAGAAAGCATTCAAATATCAATGTTTTCTCCACTATATTAAATATTGATTGGCAGAGCGTTTTCGGCCTTAAATAGCCATCATCAGGACCTAACACAATTATTAGGACAAAATACAAACTACGGAGAAAAAGGAATTAATTTTGATAGAAGTCAAAAAAATAAAAACAACTATCTAGACTTTAAAGTTATGAGTGTAGGTTTTGCAGTTGCAGGAAGTCTCCAACATTATGATTGAATATTGAACAAATTATTTAAAATGGGCGAGTTAAAATTTTGAGTTTTATTTAAAACTGTAAGACTTTGGTCTAAAATTTTCAAAAAGTTTAATTTCAGTGATTTGTTGCAAAACTGTAAAATTTTACATTATCCAAACTGGTAGACAAGTGCTTATTTGTATTTGTAATAACTACATCAGTGTAACTATATAAGATCTCCCATTTTGTCCCATGTAAATTTCATAACAATCAGAAAGTATGCAATTCTTTTCTTTTATTCTTTTTGATCTGAAACAATAGTATGAAATGAAAACTTAAATTTTGTTAACAATTTTTCTATTAAGTAATTTGGAGAGTTGTTGTTATAAGCAATTTGTAAAATAATGCTAAGTCTTTTTTCAAAGCTATATAGGGTAGAGCTATTTTAAAAAGATGGATTTGATTTGTTACGTTTAATTAACAAATCCAGGAAAGAGATGCTGTTGTTTGTTTCTTTTTCATAACTGAAGTTTARGTAATGGATTCATATAAGAAAGAAAATTAATGAGATCCATATGTTTTCCTTTAAAAAGGCACAAAATATCATCTATTTATCGAAAATATTATCATTAGACTGAAAGCGGTTATTCTTAGATAAATCTTTTTCAAGTTTGTTCATAAACAGTTCTGCCAAAAGAGGGCTAAGGGAAGAAATCATAGCTAATCCTGAATTTTGAACAAAATTTTGATTATTAAAGGAAAAGAAATTTTAATTCAAGACAAATTTAGTTAATAACATTAAGCTGTTTTTATGAAGTAAAGTTAAATCAGATTTTTTTAAAGTAGATCACTTAACATTTTGATACAATAGTTAGGAGGAATAGAAGTAAATACATTGTTCACATTAAAATAAACACGAAGATTCTTTGGGAACATTAAAACTACTGATTTTGTGTAATACAAACTGTTTTTAATAGCAAAAGAACTATCAAAAAATCGCTGCAAATTGAATCAATACTTCCACATCCAATTGTCAAAATGACATTTACGTTTTTATTTCTTATACTATACGATTAGTAATGAGTTTTTGAGCATTTTTTCTATCTACACATTTTTTCTAAGACAAACAGTCCTCGTGATATTAGCAAAAATATATACATTTTTTAAATCGGTTTTTTCCAAATAACTCGAAAATTATTAACTTAACAAAAAAATACAAGAGCGCTTAATGATCAGAAATTTGATTTTCTATATAATACCAAAATTTAAAAAAAATCGTACGAGCAGGGTCCAAAATAGGTTTTTTGGAAATATGCTTTTTTGCTAATATCTTCTAAACAGTTTGCTGTACCCAAAATTTATAAGAACTAATAATACTCGCAGTTATACTACTAATGACATACTAAAACGAAAAAAATATAAAAAATAAAAATTTGCAAAAAGGGTAGTTACAATACTTCCTATCCGTTGGATGTGGAAGTAATTTAACAGAAAGCTAAATTTAACTACTTTGCTAATTTGTGACAAATATAATTTACATATGAAACGACTGGTCTAATAGGACACCTTCTTTATGTATCTTAGGAAGACCATAAAGTCTAGCAGGTGTTATAGGATTCACATAAAAAATTCCTGACTTTTTGCAATTAAAAACTTTAAAGTTGGTTCAACCTTATCTAACAAATCCTTTAATTACGAGTTAAATTTCATAGTCTGACTTAAACAAATCCTTTAATTACGAGTTAAATTTCATAGTCTGACTTAAACAAAATCTCCATAATTTAAAAATTTGGATGCTTTATTAATATAATCAGTTTTATCTAAAATGACGAGACCACTGCCTTTGTCAGCTTTAGAAAATAACAGGTTATCTTTAACTCTCTTATTTTTAATTTTCAAAAATAATTTAGAAGTAGCCAAATGAGATGTATATCTGACGGTTGTAATTTCTTTGACATTTTTATTTAAAAGTGAATTTATTCTGGTATTAACGGGTTMTTACCTTCATAATTTAGATTTTTAAGAATAGCATTACAATCAACTGCAAATAAATGGATACTATTAATGTTAATATTTTTGACTCTTTTAATAATTTATGTTTTTCACTGATGGTTAGAGCTAAGGAACAGCTCAAACAATTTTAAAAATATAAGAACACTGATGTAGTTACTACAAATTACTAATTGGCGAACCATTTATTGCTTTTTAAATGACCAAAGTGTTACAGTTTTAACCAACATTCAAAATTTTAACTCTTGCTTTTTAAATAATTTGTCCTGCAACTGTACAACCAAAATTAATTTCTATTTCCTCATAGTTTGTATTTTTTTCATAATAATTGTAGAAGGTACCAACATTGGTAATTTAAGATCGTCACATTGATGGATCAGTTCACTGTTCTCTCATTTTTAATATATTTTTTTGTGTTAACAAGCTGTTCTAATGCCACCAATTTTTGTAATTGTTTGGCTAATTATAATATGTTAGTAAAAAAAAGTAGATGGCAATGCTATCTATCAGCTATAAACTGATTTGACGACAACGCCACCTAGCTGTCTTTACGGGAACTACTGAAAATAGGAAAACACAAAGAAAATCAACTCAAATGACTTCATTGCAACTTGCCTTTCAAATCATTTTATAAAATAAAACTAATAATGCATCCCACTTTAATAAAAAATAAAGATACTGAAAACTTTATTAGGTATTTGTTGAAAAAAATACAAATGTGCTGCTACTAACCTTTCCAATAATTGGTAACTCTATTGATCCCCACGTGTCTGCACCCCAGTGCACAAGTCCAGAGAGAAAATCTGCTGTTACTATACCACTTGTGGCTGCCACTAGAATAGTGCTGATATTCTTTAATTTGAAATGGAATATTAAAAATATTAGATTTGCAACCATCAGCGTTATGCACATGCCCACACATATGCATTCTTGTATCCTCTTACCTGAAAAGAAGAAAAAAATTATAATAGTGCAAGGATAGTCAGTAGTATGAAATAACTTAATTTCTTAGCTTAGTTCTTTTTTTGTGCGTCAACGCTGTATCTGAATAACATCTCCACAAGTCGGTGGATAAATAGGACGTTGGGAACTACTAAATACCACAATCTGCACATACTTAAAATTAAAAAATTTAGAAAGTAACGAAAAAATAACAGATCTTAATATCCAAAAACCCTTTTTAAAGAAGCATATTTGGCACTATTAGTAACAAACATTCTGTGAAGAAATTAGATTTAACTCATTAATTAATTAATGTCAATGGTAATGGTAATAATAATATGAGAAACCAAATAAAATCAGTGACAAAGCGGTATTTTTTTGCATTCTGGTGTATATTTAATGTACTTTTAGTAATTTTTAGACTTTAAAATATAAACAATCTCCCGAAACACACGCCAATTGATGTAGTTCTCGCCCACAAGGATACCGATCTAATTTACCCGATACCTAGATAACCACGAATTATCCTGTACTGCAGCAACACCCTCCTAATTACAAATGCTGTTGCAACCATGAGGGAGTTAACGCAACAATTTAATTCAACTTTTTAAGTGAATTAAAATAGATATAAAAAGCCGGTTCTCCAATTACACTAATGGGAACTAGCTTTGGTGGGTTTTAAGTGTTTCTACACCATCCCTGTCATAACCAGTAACAATAATATATTCGGCCAGTGTATTCTGAAAGTAAGCACAATGTTTACGCTTAGCTTATATCTAGCGTTAAGCCCGATGATTTATTTTCTGTAAACGTACGCAATGCAACGTACAAGATAAGCGCCAAAAATTCTCGGCCTGACATAGTTGCTGATATTTTAACAGTTTATAATTACATATCTTACTAGGCCATGGAAACAAAATTAGAGCAGCACTTTGAAATTAAAGTATCCCGAAAATGTCTCAGGTGACGAAAATTGAGTGCAGAGCAGTTATTAAATTGGGTATTTGCCATGTATTTATATTTTATTAAATTGTATATTAATATGTAGCATCTAATCCACAAAACAGCTGTGACAGCTTATAAATTCGAAAAAATGGATCGTAAGGTGTATTTTTAATATTAAAAATGTGAATATTTAAAGGGACCGCCAAAACGCGAACATATTGGTCGTGACGTCAGCTCTCTTGTAAATGGCCGCTTGTTTACATCCGGGGTCAGCGCGTCACGCGTCAGCCTCAGCCCGTCAATTTATCAGTTTGTTGTTTGCGTTCATTTTGTGACAAGCGAATTAAAATGTGCCAAGAAAAAGTGAAATACTTATGAGTTATGACTTCTGAAGGCATGTTCATTATTATGGAATTGGTGTACAGCGACGAGCGGTTCAACGCGGCGGAGATGAAGAACATAAAAAGCAACAGCATAAGTGAACTTTTTCTCAAATTAACGTAGCATTGATAATTTGATCACAATGGGTTGTTGGAAACATACTATTTGTAAACTTGACATTTATTTTAGAGATCAGAATAAATATAAATTGCTATTTATTTTCGGGGCTCTTGTGTCTCGTTTCCGGTCTGGCTAACAGTCGAATATATGGGGAACAACGTCTTTCTTTATTATAACATTTCCCTCTATCAACTTAAAATGCATATAATTTTTCATATCCTCTTCAAGCTATAACAAAATAGAAACTGAATGGTAAACACTTATAACCCCAAAAAGAATAGTAAAACTTACAGTAAGAATTAAGATGATTTTCACAACAGAAAAACAAACTTTGCGATTTCGGCATATCACGTCTAGGGGCCTTAAAAAACTTTTTCATACGTTGCTAATCTCGAGGAACGGTTACAAAAATTTTGTTAGCTGTGCTGACTGAAGTAAACTGAATAAAAACCACGCAAAAGCTTTTCCAATACAAGACAGATACTACATCATTAAACAGCACGTTCCTCGGTAATATTTACATGACACTTGACGTCATGAGTTGAATAACGTTGGATAGAAGCGTTTTGGCGGCGACTTCTAAGATTCGAATTTCAGACTTGAAATTCTCTACCTACAAATATTTTTGTTGTTTTTTCCAACATGGCGTACGATATATATGCACTTCAAGATTCATTTTACGTAATTTTCAAAAAAAGTGATAATACCCAATTCTTAACGAAAGAAGGGCTTAGACCCAAAATTATTAAAGAAAGACTTGTTCCCATACTTATTCTGTAGTGAAGGAATGGGCAAGACGTTTTCGCATGGGCCAGGAATCCCTTGAGGATGACGCCAGACCTGGACGGCCAGTGGAGGTAATAACGGGGGACAAAGCAGCCCTTGTGGAAGAGCTGGTACTGACAGACGTTTGATGGTCAAGGAAATGGCAGAAACCAAGCTTTCCTATACCTCTATGACCTCTATGACCTCTATGACCATTTGGGTATGGATAAGGTCAGTGCAAGATGGGTTCTCAACAGGGTTGGCAAAAAACATGTTTTTTTTTAAATAAACAAAACAAACAGTTTTTTTAAATTTAAACATGTTTAAATCGTTTTAAACATGTTTTTTTTTAAATTTAGTTGAAAACATGTTTAAAACGTTTTAAACACTGTTTTAAACATAAACTGTCATGCAAATTTACTATACATAGTAATGAAAATAAATACGAGCAGATGGAGCGGAGCGTAGCAGTTGTCTAAAAATCCCTAGATGACTACGATTATCAGTTGTCATTTGTCTTTTTTGTTTACGCAACAATTTTAGTTATTATGAGTCGGTTTCTCTTTTCTATTTTAAACTAGAATCAACATTGTTCTTAAATTCTAGACCAATCACATAACCCAATTTAAGGTTACTGGGTTGATTGTAGCCAATATCAACTTTAATAAAGAGAATAGAAACCGACATTGTCTGTTTAAAAGTTTAAAGTTCAACAGTTACAATGGCGTAGTAGGAATGATGCAGTGTGGAATAACTGACAAAATTAAGGTGCAAAATGGTAGAATGCGAGCTCAATGCAAGAAGTGCAAAAAAGATAGGGTTACATTGGTAAAAAAGTAAAAATGCTGTTATATTTTTATTCTTTGTTTATTATTTTTTATATTCCCAAGTTCTGATAACTATTTGTTTTTTTTTGTACTAAAGATATAATTATCTAGTAAGTGTTGAATGAACGTCTTATTTATTGTTTTGTAGTACTGGACCAGAAATACAAATTTTTCTGTTATGTTAAGATTAAGACTTTTAAACAATGTAAACTGGTACATTTTCCTCTAAGTGGATATAAGAGTAATGTTTACTTCTACAATAGATCTCCCCAAAGTCTATAAAATCCACTATATTTAATGAATAGGCAAAGCGCTTTCAGCTATAATTAGCCATCATCAGTCCCTCATTGTGTAAAAAAGAATACAAAAGAATTTATAAACCTGACATTGTCAAGATCCAAACAAGCAATCGACTTCAAACAAAAAAGTAGCCTGCATGCCAAAAGCACAAACATGAAATCAATGATCAAATAAAGAATTTAGAAAAGGAGAACGAAAATAACAACAATAACAATAACAAAAATCATTCAAAATTGTAAAATTACCGTTTTGTTCGCAATAAAGGGAAAATTCCAGTTTTGAATCATTCGGGAGTTTATAGTTTTTCTTGTAACGATTGTAATTCTGTTTATATTGGTCAAAGCGGTAGATCTTTTTCAATTAGAGGCAGTGAACACTTGAAACAATATGAAAAATACTGATATAGTTAATACAAATTCTTCATTAGCAAATCATTTATTGTCATATAAACACACTGCCTCTTTAAATAATTTAAATTCTTTACATGTTTGTAATAAATCCTTAAAATTAAATTTTCTAGAAATTCTTGAAATATACAAAATTATAGATAACGGTAATTTTACAATTTTGGATGATTTTTGTAATTTTAGCTGTCCTATTCTAAATTCTTTATTTGATCATTGATTTCATGTTTGTGCTTTTGGCATGCAGGCTACTTTTTTGTTTGAAGTCAAGATTGCTTATTTCGATTTTGACAATGTCAGGTTTATAAACTCTTTTGTATTCTTTTTTACACAATGAGGCACTGATGATGGCTAATTATAGCTGATAGCGCTTTGCGTATTCATTAAATATAAAAAATGTTAAAGTTAAATTAATAGTGTTGTATCAATAAAAAGTTTGAAAAAACATTTACGTATTTTCTAACTGGGTCTGGTTTTGTATTCAATTCATTTTTAATGCAAATGTGGGGTAACATTATGTAGATATGTAATTGCTAATAATCATGTCTATCTATTTGTGGAGGATAAACGAGCTTAATAGCAATAATTAATGAATCACACACAATAGTCATCAAAAAACACTGTTTAAAACGAATGTTTTAAACAWTTGTTTAAATTTGAAAAAAAAACCTTAGTGAACGACGTTTTTGAGACGATTTTGAGTTACGAGAGGGTGTTTTGGCCCATTTTGTGGACAAACCTAAGAAATATATTTTTAAAACGTTGTAAGAAGTGCGTTGAAGTCAAGGGAGATTACAATAAAAAGCAATAACGACTTGATGTTGTAATTTGTCTCTTCCATTGTCAGGCCAGGAATTGTTGGCGCTTACCTCGTAAAATGACAATACTACATACAAACGTAACGAATCTGGAACAAATATGTATAACAACGGTAACGAGTGATTTAAGACTGTCGAACCAACTATACAAGTTGGCCATTTTATCTCATGAATGTGGGAATTTTTTCATTCAATTCATTCAAATAAAAAAAATAGTTGGCTGTTAGCTTAGAAGCTTTCTGAATTCAATTTGTTTAATTTTTGATGATATACAATAATTGTACGTTGTATTGTGTGATTCTACTCGAAAAATTGATGCCGCAAGTTCGAATACTATTTTTGTCAAAACTCAAAAGTAAAGAAGATGTCTAAATTATTTTTAATAACTTTTTTGTCTGTGTATCGATTACCTTCAAATTTAGCGCACATATTTCCTATACAATTGTGTACTTCCAGTCCAAAGCAAATTGGCTTTTAATACCCAGAACTTTTTTATTTGTGATTCTTTATAAATTTTAATATCACATAAATTAAGATCGTTAAGAAATATATTAAAAAGGTTAGCTTGGTACATTAATATAGAATAAGCCGTTTTCCAAAAAACCTGTTTAAAAATTATACCCAGTTCAGCAATACCTACTAGGCGACTTCTGTTTTCCAAGATTTGCAAAGTGTGCTTTGGTAATAAAAGCGCATTAAATAATTTTGACATGTGGGCCGACGTCTGCTTTACCAAGAAACAAATTAACATTTTATGGTTACAATTTTTCTTAAATTAATATGAATAACAATAACAACAGATACTAATGCAGAACTACGTGATATGATTGCAGCAAGATTTCCAACTAGAAGGATACCATAGTCCTGGCTGTTTACTACCATTCATAGAAGACTAGGGTTGAGTTTGGATCTTTCAAATCTAGAGTGTATGATGAAGGTCGTAGACGAATCACTCGAAGTGTGAACGCAGAAATTCGCGTTCTAAATAGTATTGAAAATAATCCAAATACGAGTGTAAGATTAATTGCAAATCAGGAGAATATTTCAAGGAGTTCAGGGTATGAAATACTGAAAGAGCAACAGCTGTACCCTCGTTATTGCCAAAAAGTTCAAACTCTATCTGCTGAAGACTACATGGCTCGTGTAGATTTTTGTAGTACTATTATCAATCCCACAACAATGACAGAAATTTCATACATTCTATTCTTTTCAAGTACGAAACTGGATTTGGGCGAGAAGGTTTATTTAATGTTCATGATGAGAATTTTCATTTGGATGTAGAACGCGGTTTCCAAAACAGGTTTTCTGTTAACGTATGGGCTGGCATTGTAGAAAACTATCTAATTGGACCACATTTTCCCTCCTAGATCGAATGGTGAGATTTTCTAATAAACAATTTGCCTGTTCTATTGGAAGAGATATCTCTTCAAATAAGGAATTCCATGTGGTTGCTTCAAGATGGAGCGCCACCCCATTTTCATGTTGATGTGAGAGAGCACCTTAATGAGGCTTTTCCTCTCGCTTCTATTTTATGGATCTAAAACGTCTTGTATGTAAAACCCCGGTTCATAATGTTGAGGAACTATGACAAGGAACTGTTGAGAGAGAATTGCGAAGCAACTAAACAGAACATTGGTATAAGAGCAAGAGTTCATCGTAATTTTCTTATAAGAGTGCGTTTGTGTATTGACATGGAAGGATAATTTTGAAATACTATTGTAAAACTTAAATTGTGTTTAGCTGTACTAAAGTTGGAAATAAGCTTGAATATTTTTGCAATAAATTTGTCAAAACTATCTTGATGTAAATACACTTTTGTTGCCAAAGCACCGGCCACCTAAAACTCCCCAGGCTCTTATTTTCTTTATTTTTTTACGTACAATCTTAAGTTATATGTCAAATTGTAGGTCTTTTTAAACTCTTTAAAGATAGCTTGGTGAGCGTTCAGAAATTTTTTTTGCAGATTGTCATATTTTGTATTTAAAGTTAATTTTTGTAAATATTTTTTAACCTTACCTCGTATAATAAATATTACTTCACAGTTGAATGCCGACTTTTGTCTTCTTCAATTTGTGTCATTACCATGTATGCGTAATTTTTACTCCTTCTTAGTGAAAAACAAGAAAAACTAGTCGCCGCCATGTTCTTTAAATAGGGTTGCTCAGAATTTTTAAGTGATAGTTTAGTAGCTCATTACGGTACAAATTGTGTCTACATATCCATCGCTGCACACAAAACCCCAAAATTTTAAGTAACTTTTAAATAAATCAAGTACAAAGTTCGTTCTAAAGAGAGAGAGGCTAGGAAATGAAACCCTGTGACGAGGCTAGTACGCGATGTAGAAAACCAAACTAGCCTCATCGCAGGGTTTCGCTTTCTAGCCTGTCTCTCTTTAGAACGAACTTTGTACTTGATTTATTTAAAAGTTGCTCAAAATTTTTGGGTTTTGTTTGCAGCGATGGGTATGTAGGCATAATTTGTACCATAATTAGCTACTAAAGTAACACTTAAAAAATTGTGAACGGCCCTATAACAAAACATGGTGGTGACTAGTTTTTCTAGTTTTTCACTAAGAAGGAGTGAAAATTACGCATACATGGTAATGACACAAATTGAAGAAGATAAAAATCGGCATCCAACTATGAAGCAATATTTATTATACGGGGTAAGGTTAAAAATATTTACAAAAATTAACTTTATTTGCAAAATATCACAATCTGCGAAAAAAATTTCTGGCCCTCACTATGCTATTTTTAAAGAGTTCAAAAAGACCTACAATTTGACATTCAACTTAAAGTTGTACCTAAAAAAACAAAGAAAATACGAGCCTGGGGAGTTTTAGGTGGCGGACCCTGTATACTGAGCTGAGTAAATTTTTTAAACGGGTTTTTCTTGAAGACGGCTTATTCTATCATAATGTAACAAGAGAACCTCTTCTAAAGATTTTTTAACGATCCTAATCTCCGTGATTTTATAATTTATAAACAATCGAAACAAAAAAAAATATTTGGGCTTGGTTTCATTTAAATATCCAGCGCTTTGAACATCCAATCCACAAGCATAAATTGCTACTGCAGTAGTTCAACATAACAGAAAACGTAGGTAACCTTCCAAAACTGGAGGAAACTGACTAATCGATTCATTTAAGTTAGTGACATCATGAAGTAGGTAGTATTTTATTATTGAAAGACGCACTGAATAAATGACGAGCATGATGCATGCCACGTACGAATCATAATTAAACCGAATAACCACGTGGCGCTTTCGATTATTCATGACGAGAACAAACAGCTAAAGTAGGTGTCCAACAAACCCCTGAACCACCCTGAATAATGCAGGAGATACGCGTGTGGTTGCTTTGGGCTGTTGTTGTAATTTAAATGTGTCAACGGGGCGTTGTTTCCTGCGACCTTGCCTTTGAAACCCGCGAGGAAAAAAAATAAATTTGTCGCTTACTATTTTGGCAAACATTGCGTAATATATATCGTCCACTTAGGAACGCATTACGAGTCATGCGAATGGGTATTTACAATTATGACYGCAGACGTGTAAAATCTTCTCACTATTATGGTCTCMAATTGTATACGTCAMTCACAAGCCGACATAATTAATCAGATTATTAAAATMTAATTCTAATAACAAAGTACGTAGAAAATCAGATGGAATATTGGAATTTTGTGCATATTTTTTTTATTAAAAGCAGCATAGCTTTTTTTGTAATAAAATAGTCACCTTACTTTCAGGTTTCTTCTGGTTGCTATWCTGCATTGTCCAAATTAGTGCCAATTCTCAAATACAGMATGTTTCTAGAAAGTATGTACAAAATGCTAAGACAAATTACTGAGACAACTTATCTTAGTATTGTGGGACCAGAAACATTCTGTGAATATAACTTAATYGTTATTAAACTTTCCCTAATTTTTACGACACTAAACGACAGACCGCTGTAAAACTATTTACCAGCCCTGTAAAATTTTTCMTTTATCACATGACCAACTATTTACTGTGATTTTCGCAACTTCTTTTTGGATAGTTTGTGTAGTAGGTACTATCACTAAATTCTGGTGCAGTATTTTGCCTCCTTACATGACTCTTAACTTCGTGCCAAATCATTTCAATTGGATTAAATAAACTGTGTGTCCATGCTCTTTGGGCAAACTATGAATTCGGAATGCTTTATCAAAACATTTTGTCAACCTTCAAGAGCTGTTTCTTATTCCTCAAAATATAAGTCTTGTTTTAAAAGAAAATCTTTGATTACTTCTCCTTACAGCAGTTAATTTTTAGCTCAGTTTTAATTTTCTTGTGTAATTCTTCAATTGTCAATAAAAAATTATTATTGTATGCCTCATAAATCATACGTCGTATTAAATTTATGTAATTATCTTTGAAAACCCTCGAGGAACCAACGCCTTTTCGCACTTTTCTGTTCTAAATTCCATTTACAGCTATATTTCTCACAGCTGATTGTGAAATTTTGGCCATTCTACTGATTATTGCGATGGCCCCACTTTCTCTTTCTGCATTTTTGATGTAATCATAAACATCAAAAACTTTTGTTTAGCATCAGGTGGTAAATGATTATGATTTCTTTTAATGAGATTGGACTGGGTACATCATTTTCAACATTATCGTCAAAAACATCTTCCGCCATTTCAACGACTTCAACAACCTCTACGTTGACTTCACCTTCCTGTGGGCAGGAAACATCAAACATTCACCCTATTTCATAGTCTCTACATTTTTATGCTGTCTTAAAGCCTGGGAAACCTCCAAATGAAGCAAGAAATTAGCGACCTATTGCCCTTCTGAGTGTCTGCTATAAGTTACTAGAGAAATTTACCAAAGGATAGGACCTATTATTGAAGGCTCACTCCCGAAGGAACAAGCAGGTTTTAGGACGAACAGAAGTTGCTGTGACCAAGTCTTGGCTCTAACAACGCATGCTGAAGTTGGTTTCCAGAAACGATTGAAAACTGGAGTAGTGTTCATAGACTTATCGGCGGCCTATGATACTGTGTGGAAAGATGGATTGATCCTCAACTATTTAATACTCTGAAATGTGGAAAGATTGTGTAGCTTATTGAACGAATGTTGTCCCAACGTCAATTCAGAGTGTTTCTGGGAGAGAAAAGGAGCAAATTCAGGATTTTGACTAATGGTCTTCCACAAGGATCGGTTCTGTCGCCCATTCTTTCCAACCTTTACATAAGTGACCTTCCAGTAACTCAATCGAGAAAATTTGTGTATGCAGACGACATGGCATCTGTCCTTGAACAAAACCTTTCAAGAAGCATCGAGATTATGAATTGCTATTTTAAAGCCTTTAAGCTTAAACCTTAAAAACAAAACAACTTCAAGTTATGTCAAATAACATAATTCTTAAAATAGATGTTGATGTTTATTTTGTGGAGTCCTTTTGTGTTAATTTTTCTTATTGTATTTATTTGTAGGTTCTGGCTCCTTTTTTTATAAATTAAATACACTTTTTTCTAATAATATAACGTTTCGACCTATAATTTAGGTCTTTGTCGAATATTTTTATTTTGTAGATTGACAAATTATTATGAAAATCAATATGACATTTACAATTTTGATATTAATATAAAATGTACCTTCAAGTTTGTTCCTTTGCTATCATTGTGGATGGTGAATGTGACGGTGAGAGGGTGTGTTTAAATGACTGTGTAGTATCATTTCTAAAAATTGTCTTTTATGTTTATGTTGTTCCGTAGTAATATTTTTGGTATTATCAAAGTCAAAAGTGTGGTCAGTTTGTTCTTGATGTTTTTTGAAAGCTGTGTAGTTGTTATTATTTTTATGTTGTTGTAGCCTGTTTTTTAAGTATTGTCCTGTCTGTCCTATATAATGTTTATTACATTCTTTACATTTTATACTGTATATTGTGTGTGTTCTTGTTTCTTTTGGTGTTTTTGTTTTTAACGGTGTGTAGAATTGTTTAATTGTGTTAATTGGTTTATATGTAATTTGGAAGTTATGTGGTTTTAGTAGGTTTTTTATTTTTTGAGTAAGTGGTGGTACATATGGTAAGGTTAAGTACGTTATGTTTGTGTTTTTTTCTTGTTTTTCGTATTGAATACTATTGTATAGTTTTTCTGTTTGTTGTTTTATTGAGTTACTTATTAACTTAGTGGGGTAGTTGTTATTTTTTAGTATTTTAGCAGTGGCATGTAAAGTTTCAATTCTAAGTTCTGGACTAGTTAGTTTTATTATTCGTTGTATAGTGTTGTTTAGAATAGCTATTTTTTGTCTGTAGGGGTGGTTAGAATGGTAATTTAGTAGTCTTCCCGATGCAGTTGGTTTTGAATACCATTTTGTGAGAATTTTGTTATCTTTTTTAATTAGTATAAGGTCTAGATATAATTGTGTTTTTCTTCTCTGTCTCTATGGTAAATTGTAATTTTGGATGATAACTATTATTATATTATTATTTAATAATTATCATCCAAAATTACAATTTACAAGTTGGGGTGCAGATGCAAGTGTACTCCGTACTTCTGCAACTGCCTTACTTTATAGCACTGCTGAGTACTGCTGTCCTGTTTGATAAAATAGTCATCACACAGGAAAAATTGACACTCAACTGAGTACTGAAAGGCGACTAATTATAGGAGCAATTAAGTCAACTCCATTATCTTGGCTTCCGATTCTTTAAAAACATTACTCCTCCGGAGATTCGCAGACAGTTTGCTACATTTAAAGCTTGGCAAAAATATCAATCAGCTCCTAATGAGTTTCTGATTTCCCGAGATCTGCAAGAGCTACCTACAACTCGGCTGACTTCCAGAAAACCTCTGTGGACAGAAAATTTCCTTCGTGCTCCTTCTACCATTAAAGATGGATGGTATTCTGTTTGGCAACTTAAGAAACATGATATATTCAATCAACAGCTTATAGACGATCCTACAGAAAATGTAACAGGAACTAATCTCCCGAGAAAGTCTTGGGTCACTCTAAATCGCCTTCACACTGGTCGTGGGAAATGCAACTTTTATTAATAAATGGGATCCATCTATTAACCCTTCTTGTGAATGTGGACACCCCCTCCAAACAATTGAACATATGGTCAACAGATGCCACCGTACAACATGGTTTGGTGGTTTTGCATCTATCCATCGTGTTGATGAAGGTGTTGAAGATTAGCTTAAGATAATCGAAGATTATCGAGATTATCGAGATCTGATTGGAGTTTTTCTACGGTTTTTCTTCAATACTCTATCCAGAATAGATATACATGTGTTGCGCAAATGCGAGATCTATTAGCGTTGAATGACGTTTTCAACGCTTTTATAAAAGTCGACTATAGTCGCATGAATTAAAAAAAAGTGTGTAATGTATTAATGATTTTCATAAGAATAAATAAAAATAGGTTCACAGGCAAATATTTTAGAGATAGTTTGCCGGTGCATTTCCAGGAATTAAATCTCTTTATACACATTTTCTTAGAACGTAATTAAAAGTAAGTTGCAGGTAAATCTGTTCAAATAGATAATTTGTACTCACGTTAAAATTCAGTGCGGTCCATCCTCGCAGAATATTTCTGGTCGGTCTTATTATTACTTACAAATGATTATATCAATACTCCTCCATTACGTTGCAAAACACCTCGCATTTAGTTTATTGCCACCACACAAACAATTTGCTGTGTTTAGGTCACTTTAAATTCTAGAAACAGTTGTAGAAGTTCCCATGTTTAACAATTCTGTTACCCGCCATAACAAACGTTGTACGTCTTCGAATTTTATTGGGCCGTTGTATTAAGACAACATCAATACCATAGCCATTAAAATTTGATTGTCAGGACGCCATTAAACGCGGTTCAAGACATTACTCTGACTATATAAAAGGCGAAATGCAATAAAGCATACAAGGTGTATGTGTATCGTTGTTCCAAGTCGAGATTTCATTGCATACCCGAGGGCTATTAGGCTAAAATCAATATATCGTTTCGATATTGGACTCCTATACATTTTACTACCACTTTACTTTCTATTTTAAGGAAAGCTTCCAGCACATTACTTAATTAAAGCATAAAGCGTGGGAAATCGTCATCCACTTGGCCGTCATCAATTATTAACTCATAGAAATAATGAAGCTGTTATATTCTGACAACCTCAAAATTGGGGTGGTCGATAGATATTTTATCGCAAAACTATTTTAGCGCACTGCTTTACTGTTTTCGAGTTTGCTGCATGAGCATGAATTCTTCCTGCATTACCTAATTGCGAGCTAATCTAGAAGACGCAACCTGCTGGCTCTGTTCATAAAACTATACTTAATTTTCGCCCAATTACATCATTCCTCAAACGATTGCAAGAGTAGCAGAAGAAAATAATTACTGGTTATGTTTGATCTTTGAAATTAGAAGTTCTCTGCTAGCAGATAATAAGAGTTAACACCCGTGAGCATAATTTATAGTTAGTCCAGTGAAAATAGACAAAAAAAAATAGTAATAATCTGATGCTGAGTTATGACATCAATACTGTCATTTGACTGACAGCTATGGCGTAAGGCTTAAAAGAAGAACGGAAAACAGCAAAATATACTAATGAATACTGTTTATATAAAATTACTTAGCTCTTAGACTATATAGGAAAGAGGAATAAATAATACATGATAAATTAATTGATAAAAATTATAGATCAGATTTGTTAGATGTAAGAGTACACAGAGGTTACAAAATATATAGTGACCATTACTTAGTGACAGTGAACAAGCAAAGACAAGTAAGAACAAACGAAGCAATTAGAGCATTTAAACTAGCTGAAAATGAAACCGCAAACAAGTACAAAAAGCTCGTGGAGAAAAACTTCGAAATAATAAAATAAAATAAAATAAAATAAAATAAAAAAGGGTATAAAATGAATATGATATAGAACTGTTCTAGATTAAATTTAAGGAGGTATTAGTGAGCACGGTGGGAAAAAATATTAGATAAAATAAATAAAGAAAACGACACGTTGATGGAATTAGAAGCTAAAAAGCCAAGTAGAGATTAGAGAACATTAGTCATAACATTTATTGTTTTACTTCTTGTAATTAGGAGGCATTATTAAATGTTTGATCAGTTAACCCGATAATAGTCCAGTTTTCATTATGGCTACTAAAATTTTGTTTAGATAATGCGACACCAATCACCAGCTGAGTTTGAAGGTTTGTTTCCACATAAATTATTCATTCGCGATCGTTTCCAAGTTAGGTTTTATTTTCTTATGACTATGGCAAACAATCTTAATAGCCGATAAAAAGTTCTTAGATAAAACAAATAAATAGTATATTCTCCCTGCATACCTAATGGATATTTCTTGTGATCGATAAAAAAACTGACCTCATCAAAATAGCATTAAAGAAATTCTATTACTGAAAACAGATATCAATCTACTGCATAGTTAACAATTCGTTTAGTGAATTTGTGAAATTCAGTTACGACATTTACGATGTGTGTGTTCTTTTTAGGCAGTTCCCGTGTCACTTATGATGATTAATTAGCCAAATTCGTGCAGGATTTAGAGCATGTTATTTTTATATACGAAATTGAAGAATTACAACACACATTCTATTTTTTATTGTGATGGTATTTTCAACCGTAATAACGTCCGTCAACGGTCAGATGAGAATCGGGATGTCACTATAGCGCGACAACGCCAAGGAATATCAGACTGGATTACGACAGCATATGGGGTGCCCCAGGGTAGTGTGCTAGGCCCCTTAGCTTATAGCGTATATATTGCCGACTTTCCTCGAATGATGCTTGAGAATTGGGGAGTGCATTGCTATGCGGACGACATTCAATGTTACGTGTCGTACTTTCCGGAGGAAGCCAATCAGACTATAGGTGTAATTAACGAGACTCTTGAATCGATCGTTGACTGGTCGGACATTAATGGTCTTCAACTGAATGCGAGGAAAACTCAGGTGATGTGTATCGGCTCTGTAAATTGCATTCGGAAAATGCCACAGTGTCTTAGTGCGATTCTACTGAACTCTGAAGTGATTCCTCTCTCCAAGGAAGTGAAAAACCTGGGTGTAGTAATAGACCCTCATCTGTCCTTTGAGCAACATGCTGTGCGTAAGTCAATAGGGTGGTGGAAATTGAAATGTCTGTGGAAGTACAAGAACACATTATCAACGGAAATAAAATGGAAACTTGCCAATGCACTGGTACTCTGTCACATAGATTATTGTAACACAGTGTACTACAAATTTCTGAGTAAATCAGTGAGGGACAAACTTCAATTATTGCAAAATGCATGTCTACGGTTCTCATTTTTAATAGGTTACAGGGACCATGTCACCCCATATTACAGACAGTTTAAACTACTAAAACTTAATGAGAGATGAGACTGTCGTTTTGTGTGTTTTTGCGGAGGATTATTTCTAGTGGGTTGCCAACATATCTTTGCGAACGTCTGACTCGGAGATCCGATATTCATGATGTAGACTTGCGTTTTGTACATAGTCTTTATATTCCTAGACATAAAACTCAGAAATTCAAAGGTAGCTTTGAATGTACTGCTGTCATATTGCATTATCACTACACTGACATATTTTCTGAAAAATGTAGCCTTATAACGTTCAAGAATGAAATATCTTGTAAACTGCTAGAATTATATGAGAGGTAGGGACATTTGTATCTGTTTCGAGTATCTATCTATGTTTGCTTTATACTCAACTGTTGGTTTTTTGGATTAAATTAATCTGCTAATTTTATATGGAACTGCCCCTAATATAAAACGGCTCTGCCGATTTAGAGGGCTTTTGAACTATGTATACCTTGTATATTGCTCAATAAATAGTATTATTATTATTATTATTATTATTATTATTATTATTATTATTATTATTATTTGGCTTCAATGTATCGTGTTTTGCTTATCACTTCTTAACAGTATCCTAAATACCTTAAAATACTTAGATATGTTAAATACATGTCTCCCGGAACTGTTAGACAATATTTCTCTTGCCATGTTAAGGGATATTTATTTCCAGCAAGTTGGAGCACCTTGCCACAATGCAGATCTCCAGATATATATATTTTGGATTATTTTCTATGGGGATATATAAAAATATAGTTTATCAAAGACCGCATGAAACGCTAGAGAAGTTAATGCAAGACAATAAGAGAGCCTTTGGAGAACTACGTCTCAGGCCTATATATTTATTTAACCGTTGTCTCAGTATTCAGACAACGATTTAACTCAATAAAAACCCTCTCTACCAGATGTACATTATGTTTTCTCAATATTGACCTTTGTTTCTTTTATTATTCATAGCTTTTACAGTGCTATACTCTAGCATAAATACTAATTTAAGTTTCACAGATGCATTCGCTCAAATCGCTCTACTAATAAAGCAGCACAAAACTTTTACGACAATGTTTTAAATTGCATCGAGAGGGGCGAGTGTCCTGCTGGGATTCTGTGTGATCTCAGCAGGGTATTTGATTGTGTAGATCATGACATATTGGTGCACAAGTTGAGTGTATTATTGGGGACGGGAGGTGTTGCGTTTAAATGGTTCGGTTCATTTATAAAACACAGAAGACAGTTTGTAACGATTAAACATAAATTTGGTGCAATAATGTCCGACGTCAAATCCGATATAAATGATATCTCGCTAGGCGTACCCCAAGGATCCATACTTGGGCCTGTATTATTTATTCTGTACATCAACGATCTTGATCATTCACTAGGCAATACGTCTTTAACACTGTATGCAGATGATGCATCATTGGTGAGTTCCGGTAAATCTGATTTATCAGTTCAATCTAATTCCCAAAATTCCACTGCAAATGTTTTTTAACTGGTTTTGTAAAAATAAATTGTATTTCAACGCATCTAATAATACCTTATCAATCCGCTTCCATCCATCTCAAAAATCTTGCAAAGATATAAGTATTGTTATCGACAATACCACTATTGGGTACAAAAGGTCAGTTAAATTCCTGGGAATAATTTTCGACAGTCACTTAAACTGGAAATCACAGTGCGACGCTCTTGTTGTATGAAGCATTAATATTCTTCAAAATAACATCCTCCAGCATCGATGTACTTTTGTAGGCGGATTTTCCACGCCCAGAATGCCCCCTGGAAGACGTCGACGGGCAGGTCGTTAAGCGCCTTCGTCGTAGCCTCTTGGATGTTCTTCATGGAGCCCCAATGTTTGCCTTTGGTGCAGGGAAACAAAAAGAAGTCTGACGGGGTGATGTCAGGACTGTAGGCAGGCTGGGAGACCACCGAGACACCTGCTTTGGCCAGGTAGCCGCCAACAATGAAGGCCGTGTGTTCTGGGCCATTGTCGTGGTGAAACTGCCAAGTCTCTTTCATGTCTAGTCGCACGCGGTTGATCCCCTGCTGGAGCCTTTTGAGCACGTACACTTTGAGTTGAGGATCTGGTCTTCTATCAACCGCACTCCCTGACCACGAACCTCGTCAAGTAGCTGATGCACACGGTCCATTTTCTTGTCGGTTCAGGACGTTGAAGGCCAAAAAAAAATGTTCGATATATATGGGACAGACTCTGTATGTCTCGCGTTTTAAGAGACACATTAAGTAAAGATAATCTTATTAACATATATTTCAGACAGGTAGACAGTAGATTGCGCTATGGGGTGTGCATGTGGATATGTTCATCCGGAGCTAGAAATGTTTTCATCTGCCAAAAAAAATTTTAAGAACTATGATGGGGTTATCCGGTTCCGCTTCCTGCAGATCAGCATTTAAAGACAACATGCTCACGCCACTGATTCATCCCATTCAGTAAATGTAACGTTATAAAGGACTCGTTACTTTGTATGGGCCCTAAAATCTTTAATCGACTTTCCACAGACATTACCAGATCAGTTAATTTAAATGTTTTCAAACTAAAGCTTAAAAAATTTCTAGTTGAAAAATCTTTCTACACTTTAGATGAGTTCTTCAATATATAACTGACATTCAACCACCTGTTAATGTTTATATTACTTGTGTATTTTCAACTTTCCCTATTCCATGTTCTGTTCTAGCTTGACGCATCCAATACATGTGTTTATGTACATTTAAAATAAAGATTTATTATTATTATTATTATTATTATTATTATTATTATTATTATTATTATTATTATTATTATTACTATTCGTCATCTGTTTACTTCCATGGCCGCCTATATTTTGTTACCCCTGCACAATATCTTCACCTTTGAAAAAGTAGCTGTAACTTTAAAAAAAAATTCTTTCTGATGGACTCATAGCCAACTATGGTTTTTATTGAAAAAACAAAGTTTGGTCCATATTTCAAAAAATGTTTGCGGATCAAAAAAATAATTATGTTATTTGATTCTACGTAAAAATCTTATAAAAAAAAACATTTAAAAAATATTCAGAAAATCGAAAATTTTCAATTTTTGGCTAGAACTCGAAAACTAAAAAAGATAATTAAAACCTGTTTTGCTCTGCTAATCGATCTCAAAAAAGTGGGACTGGATCGCGAAAACCGCATCCTCTAGCTTTAATAATAACCGAGATACCCTACAAAAACAAAAAAAATGGAACACCCTGTATATAGCCATATCAAGTCATAAAGKTTATTAAAAATGCATCGMTTTATTATTAAGCCTTATTTTGATGCCWGCAACTGCCATATTTTTTKTTTTTAACATTCTATTACAGAGTCGAATAACATTTGTTGAATTGTGCAATCTGTTTACTATTACAAAAAGTAAGTAACGTGTTATTTACAACACATTTTATAGACACCATGCGGTTTAATACATAATGAGCTTAACGTGTAATTGTAGTACAAAAACATACCTAACAACCACAAGACTTAACTTTGGACCTAATACAATCGATAGCAGCAAATTTCATGTTATTCGTCGCCGGATACTATTATTTTCTATTCAGTTAATGGCAAAACTAGTAAGACGTAACCGTCATAATTTTCTTTCTATCACATTACCCTGTATATTACGTCGATATAATAAAAGGACGCAATATTTTAAAACAAAATTTAATTTATTCAAAATAATATAAGAATTATAATACAAAGCAATGGGAGAATGGATGAAAAAATAAACAAATAACGTTATAAATGTCAAACTTGACATACTTGAAGAAAAGGGTTCGTGATAATCATGGTTTTGAAAATCCCTTCCCCGTCATTCTGGAGAATTTTGGACCTCCCTCGTATGTCGTTAATAAGTAAAAGGGAAATAAGTATTAAGACAAAAATGACGGTATAAAAATAATTTTATAGACCTATATTAATATAGGGAAGTGAAAGGTGGGTATTAAACGATATAGACTGATAAAGTAGACTGCAAGCGAGAGAGATAAAATACTTAAGACGTGTCAAATGGTTAATTAGAAGGGACGGAATAATAAATGACAAAATCAGGGAAGAACTGCAAATAGAGCCCACTAAACAGACTTTAGAAGATAGTAAAGTGGTTGGGACAACTGCAGAGTATGGGAGGAAGAACAATAATAGGAAGATCACAGAAGACATTGAATATATCAATCGGGCGCATTATAGTTGGGCCAAAATCTTTATGGCTCTTTAATCTGCCATTGAGTTGGGCCAGAAGGATGCGGACGGTGGATTATGAACCTCCCGCTGATAGTTATCGATAACGAATCCTTATCAGGTCCTGCTACCTGATACTACTTAGAAAAGTAGGTAATTTAAACGCAAACATTTTGTGCCTGTGGACCCAATAGATCACGAAACACAATTAAGATGGGTGGGACTTATTTGAAAAATGTAAAATATTATTGGACACTTGTCCATAATGTCCTAAATAATTTGTTAAAGAGGGTGGTTACCGGCTGAAATGAGTTTATAAATTCTGAAACGCAAGTCAAATTAAACAGTTTTACTAAAATTTCATGCAAAGTGAAAAAGGCAAAAAACTGTTGGTGGTGAATAACTACAAGTTTTGCATCGCAAACGTGCTGAAAAACGGAACTGTGCGTTGGAGATGTACAAATAAAACATCGAAATGTCCCGCAAAAATCTACACGTCGGCTGGAAATGAGATCTTGGACTCCGAATTATCTCACAATCACAAAGAAGACATAAACCTGCACAGGCAGATTGTCAACAACAGTGTGAAAAGGAAAGCTCTAGAAAATGTACACGAAAAACCTGCCAAATTAGTGCACACGGAACTTCGGTCTAACCCTGGCATAAGCAGTAACATAACGACTTACGATATAGAACTTGTAAGGCATAATATATGGATGTGCAGGAGGAAGTTAACTCCAAATCTACCCAAAACGCAAAAAGACGTTTTCGAAGCAGGAAACACTTTGGCACCTATGACAGATAAAGAAGAATCATTTGTCTTGACAAATAATGCAGACCAAGGTATCATCATTTTTGCTCCTTATAGCAATCTTTACTTTTTATGTTGTACTGAAACTTTGTATATGGACGGCAAATTTGATTTTTGTGCGAAATTTTTTTCACAACTCTTTACAATTCATGGATACAAGAATGGACATTACGTTCCATTGGTATTTTGTTTGCTTCCGGATAACAAGCAATCCACATATCAAACATGTTTGAATATGTTGTGTCAGAAGTGCAGTGAAAGTGACTTACAATTTTATCCTAAAAGTGTCATGATTGATTTTAAAACTGCAATCTACAATGCTATTATGGATACGTGGGAGGAAGCTAAGTATGTGGATGCCGATTCCATCTTTCACAGGCATGGTATATTTAATAAAAGTTTTTATTCGCCTCATCCAAATATTTTTCAATTTGTTGATAGTTTGTTGAATTTTCAAAGTGAAGTTTATGTTAAAATAAGCACATCCAACAAATTCCAAAAAGTTGTTAGGCGTACTGTAAAATTAAAGCAAGATAATCTTGAAGTCAAAATTAATAACTACAAACAAAATCTCATAGAAGGCTGACATTTGTAAAAAGTATTTCATTTAAATACGCGCCAAATATGTAAATATTTTTTATACGTTATTGTACATACATATATGTTAATATTGTGTTATTACGTATAAATATAGGTTCGTATTTTTGTAAATTTGTAAATATTTTTATACTTTACTGTACATACATACATGTTATTATTGTAACGTATAAATATAAGTTTGTATTAAAACTTGAAAATTGTTTTATTTTATTCCTTTAAGCGTGTTTGCTAAGAAAAAACCGTAGCAATCACAATAATAAGTTACACACATCACATAAATTAAAGTCTTTCCTAATTTGCTAATAATGGTCCATCACCCGCTGTTCGGGCAAAGCAGATTCTTGGCCCAACTATATTGCGGGATTAATTGGCCCGCTCAGTCAGAGAAGGGTTAGGATAGGTAGACTGGCCCAACTATACGACTCCGATATCAATCAGTGGATAAGAAAAATGTGGACAGGTAATTTTGAATATTCTCAGAGTCATACATATACATTGTTGAAATCGATAGGAAGCAAATGCATTATAAACGACGCTTTCCTTACAACCTACGCTGTATTTCATATCCTCACGTAGATGGGGTGCTAATAGTCCCATTAAAACATAATTTCTTTGTTTAATAAAACTGGAAGTCAACACGTAACGATGGCTTTGAGTAAAGAAACATTATTCATGCATGGAAGGGTGAGTAACACGTCGGTGCAGGTTATGTAGCTTGCCAAATGCCCATGAATGATTATTGTTTATCGACCTAGTTATTTTCTTGCACGTCGAATGTTTGTTTTTAAAAAACTTTATTTTACGTACAGAAATGTGAAGAAAATACACGAGTTGTCCGATATGCTCTCGACCAAGCTTCGCGTTAGATTCTTAATGCTATTCATTATTAACCTATATTTATAACCTAGGACAACAGAGCTGCTAAAGATAACAAACTGCAAACTCGTCGTCTTATAAAGTCCTGAGTCGTCAAGGTTGCGTATGTAACTCCTCCCGCCTAAGTTGGAATTTAAAATCTGAAATTTTTAAATTACAATATTATTTGAATTTTCAGCTTTTGCTTTTATTAATTTGGTTCTTATGAATCGAACGGCAAAGTAAAGTCCGATGGCAAGTAGGAGTCCATATAAGAATATAGTCCAAATATTTACGCTCCGCACAGACACTGGGTTAAACACCTCACTTATTTTTAACTTTTGTTCCTCGAGTTCGTTGTACAATTCTTGCGTTTCCTTCATGTTGATGGAATCGAAGTCCAGCGTTGGAGGGTTGAATACCGAGTGTTGCTTGTAGGTAGTCATGTTGATGGTGGGTAGCTCGATTATCTTGTATGCCAATCTTCTTGGGTGATGGCTTCGGAGTATCAGCGATTTTATTTTTATTTCGCAGGTTTTCGGCGTTTCCATTAAGTAAGAACCATAAATTTGTAGCTTATTTCTCGAATTTTGACAGACTGTTGTTATTAATGTGCTTTCTGGAACGGTAACTATCCATTTGCCTTCGGTGATCTGGTTTACTTGATTTTCGAAAAGTTGTACCTTATGGACATGGCACGTTGACATGTTTCGTTGGTAGGTAATTAGCTGTATGTCGCATGGTGCATTGTTTTCTATGATCATTTTGCGAGCTTCTTTACAGATGAAGTCTTCGTTTGAAATTTGCGTACATTTATGGTCCATATAAAAATACTTTGTATCGCTAAGTGCGAGGTAAGGTTTGTATGGAATATGCAGGAGAAATTCGTTTTGTTTATCACTTGGGATCGGTACAGGAAACAATAGAAAATACTGAAATATTTCTGGTTCAATTAACGGTAGTTTCAAAATGAATATTATATTCGATTCTGAAATATAACTTTTAATTTCTATTATTTTCTCGAAACTTAAAATGTTATCGAACGTTACATCAAGGGGCAATACGCTTGTAGTTAAGTTATGTTGAATTCTATTTATTTCAATAAAAAGATCTTTTGGGTTTATTATTGAATTGTGTAAAATGTTTAATTTAGCAAAGCTTATGGCTGTTTCAATTTTTTCGAGAGCGTCATATATCATTTGATACATTGACATAATTTGGTTTAGTACCGAATGAACAAATAAAATATCTGTTGCTAAGTTTACTTGTTTAGTGATATTTTTTATGAAGTCTTCAACTTGTTTTATTCGACGTTCTAAAACAATTTGGTTGTGTGTCATATTAGACATAAGCGTTTGAAATTTAGTTATCGTTGATTGTACAATTGATATTTGATTAATAGCACTTAATTTTAGTTTCTCTTGATTTTCCTGCAATGCCTTAATTTCTTTGTCATATTTTTCTGCATCTGACTGATCTAGATTTCCAGTTATGCATTTTATTATGGATCCTAATGGGTTTAATAGTCCTCGTTTGCTCCTAGTGTGTTTTATTGGATTTAACTGTTCAATCTGTCTTTCAATCCGGTCTTCTAGTAAATGTATCGGAATTAGTGAATTTTGGAATTCTTCTTCATATACATCATGTGTTTTAATTTGTTCGCTAACAATTTTAGTTCTTATTTTAATTGCTTCGTACTGCAGAGTAATTTCGGTTAAGTTAAATGTTTGAATAAATTTCCAATGATCATTAATTAATTTTGCATGTCCAATTTTTAATGGAAGTGTTCCTGGTTGTTGATTTAGATCGTGTATAATTACGTCGTTCGCGAGGGTCCGGGTCCATCTGGAAAAATGGGTATAATTTTGGCTTCGTTTACGTGAATAATTTCTTTGTTCTGGTTTACGGGGTTTTCGATTTCAATTTTGTTATTTTCTAATATTTTAGTAAGAATAAATGGTCCTTTAAATTTATTTTTAATTTTTCCGGTTCTTTTGTCTGTTTTCTTGTAGACTCGCGCTCCAATGCTTAAATTTTGTGATTTCTTTGATTGATTGATTTTATTAATTAATTTCTCTTTGTTTCGGCTGGTGTCTTCCTTGATTTGTTCATATAATGCTTCGGTATTTTTCTGGTGAGAATTTACGTATTCTGAAAAAACGCGTGCGGGGATCAATGACATTGGATCTTTAGAATCAGTGTGGCCAGTAATTAATTCGAAGGGGGTGTAATTGGTGGTGGAATGGATTGTACTGTTGTATGCTATTACTGCATAAGACATTAGTGTGGGGGTATCAGCTTTTGGGTCTTTTTCTTTTAATAGCCGAATATGTTCTAACAGGGTTGAATGTAATCTTTCAACTGGAGAGTTCGATTCGTGGTGATAGGGGGTCGTGAAGTGGATTTTTATTCCGTGGACTTTGAGTAGAGAATCAACTACGTCATTCTTGAATTCGGTTCCGTTATCTGCTACAATTTGTTTTGGAATACCATGAAATGAGAAAAAGTGAACAAGCTGTTGACAAGCTGAAATTGCTGTGCCAAAATAGGGTAATGCGTGTCCAAATTTGGAGAATTTATCTAATATTGTTAGGAATTTATATTTTCCGAGTACGAAAGTGTCTATATGTATAATTTCGAAAGGTCGTGATGGGGTTTCTGTTAGTACTAGAGGTTGTTTGGGGGGTTTTCTGTCATATTTAGTTCTTTGACATAGTTCGCAATTATTTATGAATTTGGTGATATCTGCTTTCATGGATTTCCAATAATAATTGGCTTTTAAAAATTTGTACGTTTCATCAATTCCTCTATGATTTGTCTTGCCTTCGTGTTTGTGTAAAATAAGTAGTTCTCGTTCGTCTGGTTGGACATTGTTTACAAGTTTTGTACATTCAATCAATTTATAATTTCGGAAATAGTTCGAAAGAGATTGCTGGAAAAGTGGACGTAATTCTTTTGATACAAAATAAATGTAATTGGTTTTATCCTGTAAATATTCCTTCATGAATTTAGTAACTGCAGTAATATTAGCTGGAATGGTTGCTTTAATTATTTTATTTCCATCAAAATTTTCGCGGTTAATTTTTTGATAACTGTCATATGGCGATCTTGTTACTATTAATTGTTGGATTTTGTTATTAATGATTTCGTCTAAAATCGGTATGTCTGCGAGAGTTTCCGGGACGTTTGCACTATGTGCGGTATTAGAAGTATTTTGAAATTGGAGGTCGAATTTGAATGTTTTGTAGAATTCTGAATTTTGGTTCTTTCACTGTGGGTTCAATCATTTTGAGTGTTTCTGAAACTTCATTTGGGTCTAACGTGTTTGGGTCGTAATTTTGATCTAAAAATTCTTCAATGTCAAAATTTATGTCGCCTGGATTATTGAGTATGGATTGTGTTTCTACTGCATTTAACCGGATTCTAGAAAGGGCATCGGCGTTCAAATTGTGTTTTCCTTTTTTATATATAATTTCGTAATCGTATTCCTCGAGTTTCAGTCGCCATCTCATTAATTTTGAATTTGGCTCTTTTAGATTAAATAGCCAAACAAGGGGTCTGTGATCTGTGAAAATTTGGAATTTTCGGCCGTATAAGTAAGGTCGGAAATATTTGCATGACCATACTATTGCTAGCAGTTCTTTTTCAATTGTCGAATATCTTTGTTCGGTTTCATTTAGAGTCCTGGATGCAAAAGCTATCGGTTGATCTTTGGGTGGTGTACCTTGAGATAATATAGCGCCTAAAGCGAAATTTGAAGCGTCAGTAGTAAGAACGAATGGTTTTGAGAAATCGGGGTATTTTAAAATTGGGGCATTTATTAAGAGTTCTTTGAGATGATTGAATGCTTGAAGAAACGAAGGTGTATGTTCAATTTTTGCATTTTTCTTTAGACAAGAAGTTAATGGTTTTGAAATTTTTGCGAAGTCTTTTATGAATCTACGATAGTATCCTGCTAAACCTAAGAAAGCTTTAATTTCCTTTGGGGTTTTGGGGACTGGAAAGTTCTTTACAGCTTCTATTTTATCGGGGTTTGGAGTTATACCTTTTTCAGTGACTTTGTGACCTAGGTAGGCTATTTCCTTGTGGAGAAATTCTGATTTGTCGAGTTGTATTTTGAATTTTGACTGTCTGAGTCTTTCGAATACTAATTTAAGGCGTTGTACATGTTCCTGGAGAGAAGTTGAGAATATAATAATGTCATCTAAGTACACTAAACAGATTTCGTTTTGGAAACCTCGTAAGACGTTATTCATTACTCTTTGGAAAGTAGAAGGTGCATTCTTTAAACCAAAGGGCATGCGTCTGAATTCGTATAATCCTGTATCGGTTGAAAAACGCGGTTTTTGGAATGTCATCTTTATGCATTTCGATTTGGTGGAAACCATTAGCCAAATCTAAAGTTGTGAAGTATTGAGCTTTTTCCTAGCTTATCCAGAATATCAGTTATATTCGGAAGAGGAAATTTATCGTCAATAGTTTTTTGATTCAGTTTCCTGTAATCTACAACAATTCTCCATTTACGCTTGCCTGAGGCGTCTAATTTTTTTGGGACTACCCAGATGGGGCTACTCCATGGTGAAGTTGAATTTTGAATTATACCGTCTTGTAACATTTTATTAATTTGAGTGTGAACCTCTTTCCTGTGTATTTCGGGGTATCTATACGTTTTAGTGAAAATGGGAGTTTCATCAGTTTAAATTGATTTTATGTTTAATTTGATTAGTGAAAGTGAGCGGAGTTCCTTCACAATAAAATATGTCTCTGTATTCGTAACATAAGTCTCTAATTGCTTTGTATTCTTCGGGGTTACAATGTTCTAAACGGAGGTTTTTTAAATTTTGTTTATGAAGTTTGTCTAAATGCTGTTCATCGATATCCGAATTGATTTGCATTTTGTCTACAAAGTTCATTTCTGATTCGTTTATCATTTCAATTTTGAGTGGTTCTAAAATTTTAATTTTAACTGGGTTTTCACGGGAATTAGTGATCATCGTTAATGCTTGAAAGTTCGTTACATTGACTAATGCTTCGGGTATTTCGGCTACTTCAAAATCTGTGTAATGTAGAATACCTACACCATTTTGCTCTGTGACTGGAACTTTTACAATTTGAGTTGTTCTCGGCGGAATAATAATTTGAACTGGGACGAATTTTGGTTTTTGTGGTGCGTTATACTGAGATAAATCATGTTGAAAATATAAAGGAAGTTCTGCATTAGGGGTTTCTAAAGTTGCAGTTTTGAGGTTTATGCTCGCGCCAATTTGTATTAGAAAATCAATTCCAATTAGACCATCGAATTTTGGTGAAAAGTCGAATAAGTAAAATTTATGTATTCCATCAGTTTGAAAGCAAGGAAAAAGTGGTATTTCCATAGCTTCACTGTGTACTGAAGTTGCATGAGCTGTGCTAACTGTAAACATTTCTGGATATATAAAATTTGGATAAACGCTGTAAGCTAATTCGGGTTTTACGAAACTTTTTCCGCTGCCTGTATCGACAAGAAATTTTGCATTTAATTCGGGAATGAAAATAATTGGTAAATCTACGTTTGTATGGTTATTAAGATATATTATCGTTTGTTCTGTGAATACGCGGTGTGTTGAAAATTTTGTTCCTCGTTATCGAGATCATAATAATTATTCTGTTCGGAATATAGTTCAGAGAATTCATATTCATTTGTATTTTCGGGTTCGTATTGTTCATTGTTTGTGTCGGAATAATTTGAACACTCCTCGTAAACATTATCATTTTCGTACGGGTCGTCAAATTCTGTGTTTACCGTTTGATTGAAAAAGTTCTTCGGGAATGAAGCCTGGACGATTTTGTCTTTGCTGGGTTTTCTTACCAAAACCTGCAAATCTTGAATTGCTCGATGATGTGTCCATCGGCTCGGGCTTGGGTAATTTAGACATTTTAGATGAGGTTTTATTGCCAAATGGGATGTTTTGTTTAAAAGTTTGGCTTTGTGGAAACTGCGGTATTTGAGTGAATGCTGGCTTTTGTTGAAAAGCATTATTTTGTGGTCTTATAAATTGATTTTGTCCAAACGGTTGTGGGAAAGGCTGGCTGAATGTATTGGGTTGCCTAAAATAAGTTGGTTGTGGCGAGAAGGTGGGTTGACTGAACATTGGGGTTTGTCTGAAGTAGGGTGTTTGTGGCATGAAATTTCTGGGGGGCTGATGTCTAACGGTAGTTTGACTTTGATGTGGACGTTGATTTGTCTTTAGTGTGTTAATTACTGTTTTATTATTCGAAGGGGCTCTGGTTTTATACAGAATGAAGTTTTCTTCTTCGAGAGCAAAAGAAATGGCTTGTTCTAGAGTTTGGGGATTCTTTAGACGTACAACTAATTGCATATGGTAATTTAGACCATTAATAAAAGTTTTCAGTTGTAATGTCTTCATACTGCTGTATTTTTAGTAATTTCACTTCATTTGCATCAGTACCTGAGTTTAATTTCGAAACAAGCAAGCTACGTGTGTCTTGTAATCTTAGGCCAAAACTTTGTGGAGATTCGTTTCTATCAGGTCTCATAGAAATGAGATCTTGTACGAGGCAATCTATTGATCTTTGGTCAGAGAAAGTATTAAGCAATGCAGTTTTTATTTTCGCCCATGTGTCTAATTCAACACGAGATGCTATCAAATCAGCTGCTCTTCCAACCAATTTGCTTAGAATTGTGTCAAACAAACAAATGTTTATAGCTGCTCGCGGGTTGTTTGCATCTTGATGATTCGTTAAAAGATTTTCACAAGCTTTTAGGAATCTGTTTATCTGTTTTTGCGTTGCCGTCAAATAATGGAATATTGTCGGCTTGGTAGCGTATCATTTGATAATTGGGATTTGCCATTGCAATTTCCGGAATTTCAATCGTTAAGTTTTCTAATAGTTCTGATATGATATCCAGTATTTCCTATCTATTTTCACGGGATTAAGAGTAAGAATGGAATATGCACTTACTGCGATATGATTAGTACTGCGATGATCGGTGTCATCTGTTAGGTTGCTCGGTCCTCGGCGATTTTTGTCCTTGGAGCAGGGGTGTTGTTGGTTGGTCCTCGGCGATTTTTGTCCTTGGAGCCTGGGGTGTTGTTGTTGGTCTCGGCGATTTTTGTCCTTGGAGCCTGGGGTGTTGTTGGTTCTTCGGCGATTTTTGTCCTTGGAACCGGGGTTGGATCGTTGTTGGCAAACGGTTAAGACCGACGACTTGAGACGATTTTTGTTCTCGTAGCCTCCAACAATATCCTACTGACTGCGCCAGTTATTTTCTTGCACGTCGAATGTTTGTTTTTAAAAAAACTTTATTTTACGTACAGAAATGTGAAGAAAATACACGAGTTGTCCGATATGCTCTCGACCAAGCTTCGCGTTAGATTCTTAATGCTATTCATTGTTAACCTATATTTATAACCTAGGACAACAGAGCTGCTAAAGATAACAAACTGCAAACTCGTCGTCTTATAAAGTCCTGAGTAGTCAAGGTT
>QCXZ01000042.1:3318588-3421920 GCA_025024175.1 Rhyzopertha dominica
TTTGTCTAAATGCTGTTCATCGATATCCGAATTGATTTGCATTTGTCTACAAAGTTCATTTCTGATTCGTTTATCATTTCAATTTTGAGTGGTTCTAAAAATTTTAATTTTAACTGGGTTTTTCACGGGAATTAGTGATCATCGTTAATGCTTGAAAGTTCGTTACATTGACTAATGCTTCGGGTATTTCGGGCTACTTCAAAAATCTGTGTAATGATAGAATACTTACACCCATTTTGCTCTGTGACTGGAACTTTTACAATTTGAAGTTGTTCTCGGCGGAAATAATAATTTGAACTGGGACGAATTTTGGTTTTTGTGGTGCGTTATACTGAGATAAATCATGTTGAAAATATAAAGGAAGTTCTGCATTAGGGGCTTTCTAAAGTTGCAGTTTTGGAGGTTTATGCTCGCGCCAATTATGTATTAAGAAATCAATTCCAATTAGACCATCGAATTTTGGTTGAAAAGTCGAATAAGTAAATTTATGTATTCCATCAGTTTGAAAGCAAGGAAAAAGTGGTATTTCCATAGCTTCACTGTGTACTGAAGTTGCCATGAGCTGTGCTAAACTGTAAACATTTCTGGATATATAAAATTTGGATAAACGCTGTAAGCTAAATTCGGGTTTTAACGAAACTTTTTTCCGCTGCCTGTATCGACAAGAAATTTTGCATTTAATTCGGGAATGAAATAATTGGTAAATCTACGTTTGTATGGTTATTAAGATATATTATCGTTTGTTCTGTGAATACGCGGTGTGTTGAAAATTTTGTTCCTCGTTATCGAGATCATAATAATTATTCTGTTCGGAATATAGTTCAGAGAATTCATATTCATTTGTATTTTCGGGTTCGTATTGTTCATTGTTTGTGTCGGAATAATTTGAACACTCCTCGTAAACATTATCATTTTCGTACGGGTCGTCAAATTCTGTGTTTACCGTTTGATTGAAAAGTTCTTCGGGGAATGAAGCCTGGACGATTTTGTCTTTGCTGGGTTTTCTTACCAAAAACCCTGCAAATCTTGAATTGCTCGATGATGTGTCCATCGGCTCGGGCTTGGGTAATTTAGACATTTTAGATGAGGTTTTATTTGCCAAATGGGATGTTTTGTTTAAAAGTTTGGCTTTGTGGAAACTGCGGTATTTGAGTGAATGCTGGCTTTTGTTGAAAAGCATTATTTTGTGGTCTTACTAAATTGATTTTGTCCAAACGGTTGTGGGAAAGGCTGGCTGAATGTATTGGGTTGCTAAAATAAGTTGGGTTGTGGCGAGAAGGTGGGATTGACTGAACATTGGGGTTTGTCTGAAGTAGGGTGTTCTGTGGCATGAAATTTCTGGGGGGGGCTGATGTCTAACGGTAGTTTGACTTTGATGTGGACGTTGATTTGTCTTTAGTGTGTTAATTACTGTTTTATTATTCGAAGGGGCTCTGGTTTTATACAGAATGAAGTTTTCTTCTTCGAGAGCAAAAGAAATGGCTTGTTCTAGAGTTTGGGGGATTCTTTAGACGGTACAACTAATTGCATATGGTAATTTAGACCATTAATAAAAGTTTTCAGTGTAATGTCTTCATACTGCTGTATTTTTAGTAATTTCACTTCATTTGCATCAGTACCTGAGGTTTAATTTCGAAACAAGCAAGCTACGTGTGTCTTGTAATCTTAGGCCAAAACTTTGTGGAGATTCGTTTCTATCAGGTCTCATAGAAATGAGATCTTGTACGAGGCAATCTATTGATCTTTGGTCAGAGAAAGTATTAAGCAATGCAGTTTTTATTTTCGCCCATGTGTCTAATTCAACACGAGATGCTATCAAATCAGCTGCTCTTCCAACCAATTTGCTTAGAATTGTGTCAAACAAACAAATGTTTATAGCTGCTCGCGGGTTGTTTGCATCTTGATGATTCGTTAAAAGATTTTCACAAGCTTTTAGGAATCTGTTTATCTGTTTTTGCGTTGCCGTCAAATAATGGAATATTGTCGGCTTGGTAGCGTATCATTGATAATTGGGATTTGCCATTGCAATTTCCGGAATTTCAATCGTTAAGTTTTCTAATAGTTCTGATATGATATCCAGTATTTCCTATCTATTTTCACGGGATTAAGAGTAAGAATGGAATATGCACTTACTGCGATATGATTAGTACTGCGATGATCGGTGTCATCTGTTAGGTTGCTCGGTCCTCGGCGATTTTTGTCCTTGGAACCAGGGGTGTTGTTGGTTGGTCCTCGGCGATTTTTGTCCTTGGAGCCTGGGGTGTTGTTGGTTGGTCCTCGGCGATTTTTGTCCTTGGAGCCTGGGGTGTTGTTGGTTCTTCGGCGATTTTTGTCCTTGGAACCAGGGGTTGGATCGTTGTTGGCAAACGGTTAAGACCGACGACTTGAGACGATTTTTGTTCTCGTAGCCTCCAACAATATCCTACTGACTGCGCCAGTTATTTTCTTGCACGTCGAATGTTTGTTTTTAAAAAACTTTATTTTACGTACAGAAATGTGAAGAAAATACACGAGTTGTCCGATATGCTCTCGACCAAGCTTCGCGTTAGATTCTTAATGCTATTCATTATTAACCTATATTTATAACCTAGGACAACAGAGCTGCTAAAGATAACAAACTGCAAACTCGTCGTCTTATAAAGTCCTGAGTCGTCAAGGTTGCGTATGTAACTACCTGGAGAATAATAGGCATCGTAATGTGCTTTGTAGTAGCGTACAAAGTTTAGCGGTTTGTGATGTTATCAAACTACTAAATACTCTTTTCGAGAACAATTGTAAATTCGTGTTGTCTTGAATTCATTGCTTTCCTGCATTTAAAACTACATCATAACGATAATGTATTATCAACAGAAAAGTAGATGTCCTTTACTTTAGCAAACTAACCAAATAAATAGCTTAGATATTACGTGCGAGTTCGTTCCATAAAACACACTTTATTTTAGAGTAGATAAGTAAACACCGCTGCAAGCAGATACACACTACGATAAATATAATTATTTAGATAGCATGTTTGGCATTGCACTATCTATCACCTTTGCCAAACAAACATCATTACGTGTTTTGCGTGACTTTATTGACCTATTTGAATTTTTATGCAGTTTACACATAGTGTTGCATTGTATTTTCAAACACCTTTGGAAAAGCACTTCGATTTCCCAGTATTGCATTATAAAGAAACAATATTATTCTGCATCTACTTACAAGGAAAATGTAAACAAAACACAATTTTTACGACTACATATCTTTTTCAAGTAAACATCTGACCTGCTAAAAGGTTTAGAATCCACACAATGTTTAAATCAATTTAAAAGGTTACATTGTAGATTTCAACACACCCTACTTCCAAATTTATTTTTGGCAAAGCCATTTCAACCGCTTCGCGGACTTCTTCAACGGCTTAACAAGTACAACTAAATGCAAATATAAAAACTATATTTCGTAGTCTGTCTTCTAAGTTCAAGAAAGGAGAAAGTTGATTATATCATGATAGGAAAACAACAGATAAGAGATATACTGCAAGGCGAGGCATTTTAGTGAGTTAATGTTCATACCATTAGATAATACTAGCCGATTCGAACAAATATGTGTGTGTCACGAAAAATATATTTGTTCAGCCAGCAATTTAAGTATGGTGTTAGATCACAAACATTCACATACAAAATGAATCCAACCACAGTTACACGAAACACAGAGCGGGCATAGAAGGGGGCGAAGCACGCAGAACTATATATTTACGATTAAACAAATGGCCGAAAAGATGAGCAATTGGCATTCTTGGACTTTGAGAAAGCATTTGATAACATCCCTAGGAAAGTGGTCTGGGAAAGTATGAAGAAAATAGGTATAAATAACAAGCTTATGAAAAGCATAGAGAGTTTATACAGTGACACAAAAAAGTCACCTCAGAACAAGTAACATGGAATCACGGAATTTCCAAGTAGTGGATGGATTAAGGCAAGGGGGGGGTTAAGTCCAACACTGTTTATCATGGTAGTGGACGATACATTGTGGGAACTACACAACAAAATCAACGAAGTGTCAAATCAGGGTATAAAAAATTAAAAGTGGTAAAGCTAGCAGAATGCGCATTTGCAGATGACCTGATGATCTGTGCAGAAAATGAAGAAAAGTTACCACAACATGTAGAGTTGTGGAAGAAAAAACTAACAAAACTAAAATGTTAATAAATACAAGCAAGACTAAAACAATGACCATAGGAAAGGAGTACAAAAATATAGACATAACAATAGATTGGAAACAAATAGAACATGTTAAAAGTTTTAAGTACCTAGGTAATGAAAGTATGGATGAAGAAATAAATAAAAGAATCACCAGTGCAATAATGGTATACCACTCACTACATAGGACGTTAATAAGTAAAAGTAAATAAGTGAGAAGTCAAAAATGACTGTATATAAGACCATTTATAGACCAATATTGACATACGGTAGTGACTAGTGAGAGTTGGTAGTTAAGTGATAGACTGCAGGCAACAGAGATGAAATACTTGAGACGTGTTAAAGGGGTGAATAGAATGGACAGAATAAGAAAAGACAGAATCAGGGAAGAACTGGAAATTGAATCAATTAAACAAACTATGAATGAAAATAAACTAAAGTGGATTGGGCACCTGGTGAGAATGAATGAGGAAAGGCCAGCAAAACTAGTATGGGAGGCAAAAATTATTCGATAACATTAAATGATATCAGGTTAATAACGTGTTAATGCTAATGCTAACGTGGGTTTACATTTTGCAGATTAATAATAATATAATATATATTTATTCAATATTGCACATTAACACATACTGTACATTGAATACGTCCAACAATAGTAAAAATAGTACTAGACACTAACATTACACTTTAAAAACTCTTCTATTGTGTAGAACGCGTGGCGTCTTAAATAGTCTTTCATGGCTTTCTTGTAGTGCTGCATCGACAGTTCTTTTATTTGTCGCGGAACATGATTGTATATCCTGATCAGATTGTGAGTTGCATTTTTGTCCACTTGTGTAAGTTTCGTGCGTGTAGCAGACAAATATTTGCTTGCAGGTCCTCTTGTATTGTGTGTGTGATATCTCCTTTGTCATAAAAAACAGTTCATAATTGTTTTTAACAAATAAGACACTCTAGTATGTAAATGCTGGGTAAGGTAAGTATCTTCGAGTTTATAAACCATTTCTTGCAGCTGTCCCTTTGTTTTAGGCCGAATAACCCTCTAATGCAGCGCTTTTGTATTAGGAACAGATCTTTTGCGGCTGTTGAGTTTCCCCAAAAAATCACTCCATATCGTAAACGTGAGTGCACCTAAGCAAAGTATGACATTTTTGCCGCCTCCACACCCACGCGTAAGCAAACGGTGCTATTTTAGAAGTTAAATAGTTACTGTGTGTTTTCCAGTCGAGAAGACCGTCTATTCTTATTCCCAGGAAGACAGCGCTCTTTTGGACGGTAAGTACATTTTCTTTGTATTTGATAGCTGTAGACTGTAGAAATTTCGAAGAAGATGCAAAGTTCACTAAATTTGTTTTTGCTACATTTAGGATAAGGTTGTTTTGTTGTAGCCATCTTTCAATACCGTTCAGACAGTTTTCGGTTCTTGGAGAAATTTCATTTTCGTTTCCCATGTTTATTATAACTGACGTATTGTCTGCAAATTGAAGAATTAATTCATCGTTGCATTTGTGCAAGTCGTTTATGTATATCATAAAAAGCATTGGCCCCATTATTGACCCCTGGGGTTCCCCTCTCTCTATCTTCCTACATTTTGAATAACTGCAAGTTCCATCTGTTTTTTGTACTAATGTTATTTGCTTCCGGTCTGCAAGGTCTGCTGTGCCTCTAATACCTATCCTTTCCGCCTTTTCTAACAGTACTTCATGATGTACACTGTCGAAGGCTTTGGACAGATCTAAAAATATGCCAAGCACAATGTTCTTATCGTTTATTCCTTCTATGACTTTTTGTATTGCTTGAAAGATAGTCGTCGCTGTTGATTTTCCCTTCTGGTAACTGCTATGCCTGTCTGTTATGATTTTGTTTGTTGTTAGAAAATCCATTGTGTCTCACTAATAAAAGTTTTTCTACTATTTTTGCAATGTTCGATAGTAGTGTGATGGGTCTGTAATTTTCAATATTTGTTTCATCGCTTTTTTTATGTATAGGTTTCAACAATCCTATTTTCAGTTTTTCTGGGAAATTTCCTGTTTCTAGAATAAGATTGACAATATAGCAGAGTGGTTTTGAAATATACTGTGCTACTCGTTTCAGAACTATAGTTGGAATGTCGTCTATCCCTACGGCACCAGTATTTTTTAGCGAAAGTATTGTTTTCTTAACTTCTTCCTCGTCTGTTGGGTGCAGGAAGCAAGATTTCTTTTCTATAGTGATCAGATGCGGGGTATTTTGGTTTGATTTTATTTTGTTGTGGTTTGCTATGTTTATAAAATAGTCATTTATATTATTTGCTACTTCGTCGTTGTTCTTATCTTTGAATCTCACTTGTTCGAGGTTTCCCTTACTTTTGACGTTTTGGTTTGAAGTGATATCTTTAACTAATTTCCATGTTGCCTTAGTTTTGTTGTTACTATTAGCAATATACTGAGTATTAAAATTTCTTTTTTATCTTTTTAGCTCTAGCTTCAGTTTTTTACAGTAAAGTTTATAATTACTTAGATGTATGTCTCCTTGCAGTGCTGCCTCATACATTTGTCTTTTTATGCGACATTTATTTCGCATTTCCTCTGATAGCCAGTTTTTCTTCATACACTTCTTTGTAATTATTGTTCTGTACGGGCTGACTTCGTTTATTATGTCTTGTAGCGTGTGCTCGAAGATTATGTAACTGTAATTTACGTCTTGTACGGACATGCAATCTGACCAATCTGCTTTACCTATTCTTTCTTCTATTTCTTTTAGTCTGTCTTCTTTTAGATTTCTACTTCTTAATTTCGCCCCCTTTGTAGAGGTTGCTCGTAAATCGACTATTATTTCTTGTGCAAATTGATCTGACAGGCTAGTTTTTACAATAGTGCTTCTCTCCCCATTGAAATTGACAAAAATGTTGTCTAACTGGCTCTGGGATTGTTGTGTCATTCTTGTTACACCATTTATTGTCTGTTTTAGGTTATATGAACTTAGCAAATTTAATATTGTTGTTCGCTTATTTAATTTTTCATCTAAGAAATTTATGTTAAAATCTCCTACTGTTATAACTTTAAATTTCATGTACTTTTTGCAAATCTCTTGTAATGTACTTTCTAATATTTCAAAAAATGTATTTATGCACCCTACCGGTGATCTGTATATATTAATTATAATGAACTGCATTTTTCTTGATATTACTGCTGAACATTCGAAAGTTACATCTATGTTTTGTATTTCCAGGTCAGGCACTCGCATGAGATCCAAGTCCTCCCTTGCGAACACTAAGCATCCCCCGTGACTTATTGCTTTTCGACAAAAAGAAGAAACCAGGTTTAAGCCATTTATGTTATACAACGATACTTCGTCCTCCCTTAGCCAATGTTCTGTAATGCACAGTATGTCAATTTTTTCATGAACAATAAATTTTTCAACCTCCTCCATTTTATTTTTCAAACACTGTATGTTTTGGTGAACTATTTTTACAGATGTCCTAATTTCCCCTGCTTGCTGCTGTCTCTTGGAATGTTCCTGCTGACCTCCGAATAAACCGAAAACGTCTCACGGCTATATTTTTGGCCATGTGTCGGGTTTCAATAATTGATCCAGCAATTCTATGTCACCACCCACCTTGAACGATATGCTGTTCGCATCTTCTCTTATTGGCAGGTTTTCTACAACAAAAGATTTTTCAAATTTCTGTTCCAAGTATTGTCTTACTTTGTCTGCTGTCGTTCCCTTTTCCACTTTTGCCACGTGCAGCCACGCTCTCCCAACTGCTGCTCGAAAATCCAAGTTTCCTTCCCCTTTCTGTTCTCCTCTTCCAATTCTTCCAATTATATTATCATCGATTTTAGTAGAATGTGAATAAAATATGCCAGAAATTAGAAAAGTACAGCTGGACGATAGTTTTTATACGTAATAAAAAGGAACGCATTTCGCTAATTTTAACAGATGCCGTTCAAAATTTGAATAAAAATTCGTCAGGGTGAATTATTTGACAATACTCTTTAGTAATAACAGTACTTAACATTTGTTTAGTTGTTGCTATGGCAAGCAGTAGTCAGCACAGAAACATTTAACTTCAACTATTTCAGAAACGGCTGCTCGAAGCGACATCTACACGGTAAACTTTTTTTTGAGAAAACTTATCAGGGAATAAGAATTTTTAACTACAAATGTGATATACCGAAGCACGAAAAGGTTATAGACGTTTAAATCAAAACTGTGATCAAATCTAGATTTCTCATCTTAAAAAACTCTATATACCAAATTTCATGTAAATCCTGTTGTTATTATTAAGATACATTATTTAAAAATGGTTAACAAAATAATAACTTTGACACACTATATTTCGGTAACTATCAACTTTCGGTCTAAGATAAATTGGCTAAATCCTCTTATTTCATCTCAGGAATTTGTGTTAACATTGTATACAGACCATTTAGAGACACCTTGTATAATGTTTTTTACGGTACGAAAAAAAAATTGAATTAACGAAAAGTGAATCAACCTCCTTCAGGATTTTACTGAAATTTGCCTCTCATAGAAATTAATAAGCGTGGCTCGTTTTTACTGAAAAAACCCGGTGTACAGATTTTGTTAATTATAAGTTTTACCACCACCGACAAATTTAGTCTGTTGAAGTATGAGACCTCACCTACATGAAAAGTATGTTTAGAACATTTTAGCTGTAAACATAAAACCGCTAATGATGCAAGCAAATAACGATGCACCGATAAAAGTTCGTGATATGCGCGTATATGCACAAAGTATAACGTGAGTTGGGACCACATTTGCAAGCGAATAAATCACAAGTGACCCCTCAACATTAGCTGCTTCGAAAAGGGCATGAACTAATTTCGGCATGTTTTTACTGTGGAATATTGGATTGCTGCTAATTGACGACGTTTTATGTGCTGCGGAATGATTCATTAAAGTGGTTTATTCTCCGAACACCCACGTTTTATTAGTTTACGTGCGACCACCTTATGCATAATGAGTCGGTGTCAGTCGATATACCTACGGGGAAGAGCGTTAAAGTTGAAGCAATGGGTGAGTGTACGAATTGAGATCTGTGTGCAGTAAAGGTTCCTTAGCAGCAATGAGCTCAGGTATTTAACGTTAGTTCTAGTGGTCTCTTTAGGACTGACAAAAAAAACGAAAATGTTTTTTTGCTGAAAGTTGAATAATATTGTTCCACCCATCAATCAAGAGGCTTGTAACTGAATTTTAAACGTTAACAGAAAAACCGCTGAATCAATACTTCCACATCCAATTGTTAAAATGACATTTATGTTTTTATTTCTTATAGTATACGATTAGTAATCAGATTTTGAGCAATTTTTCTCTTTACACATTTTTCTAAGACAAACAGTCCTAGTGATATTAGCAAAAATATATAAATTTTAAAGTCGTTTTTTTCCAAATAACTCGAAAATTATTAACTTAACAAAAAAATACAAGAGTGCTTTCTGATTAGAAATTTGATTTTCTATGTATTACCAAAATTTAAAAAAAAATCGTACGAGCAGGGACCAAAATAGGTTTATTGGACATATTTCGAAAATATCAAAATTTTGAATAAATTTTCTAAGACACTTTTTGTGAGAAATTTTATTTCCTATCTGATGGAATTTTCATTTTTGAATATATTAAATATATTCGGAGATATTTAGGAAAAACCGTTTTCTTTAAGTGACGCTTTTTTGCTAATATCTAATAACAGTTTGCTGCACCGAATATTTATAAGAGCAATCACATACTAAAAGGAAAAAAATAAAATAAATATTTGCAAAAATAGTAGTTACCCCCCAATTTCGCCCCCTTCCCGATACCCTACTTATCCCACAAACAATAGGTCGCTTTGGGTAGTTGACATTTATACGTTTGCCAAATTTCAAGTTCGTATATTAAGTCTTTCGAAAGTTATCGTGTCCACAAACAAAACCACAGACACACAGACAAGAAATTTGTTTTTGCTCAAATTTTGTTTTTTTGCGTTTTCTGCCATTTTAAAGCGAATGAGCAAATAAAAATTGTTAAAATTTTTTTTCGCGATACAATACTTCCCATCCGTTGGATCAGGAAGTAAAATGATGCTAAAGAAATAGGAATACGTGAGATATACAGGGTCCGCCACCTAAAACTCCCCAGGCTCGTTTTTCTTTATTTTTTTACGTACAACCTTAAGTTATGTGTCAAATTGTAGGTCTTTTTAAACTCTTTAAAAATAGCTTGGTGGTTGTCCAAAAATTTTTTTTGCAGATTATCATATTCTGTGTTTAAAGTTATTATTTGTAAATATTTTTTAACCTTACCTTGCTTTACAGTTGAATGCCGACTTTGTCTTCTTCAATTTGTGTCATTACCATGTATGCGTAATTTTTACTCCTTCTTAGTGAAAAACAAGAAAAACTAGTCGCCGCCATGTTCTTTAAATAGGGTTGTTCAGAATGTTTAAGTGTTGTGCCTACATACCCATCGCTGCACACAAAACCTAAAAAGTTTAAGTAACTTTTGAATAAATCAAGTACAAAGTTCGTTCTAAAGAAAGGCTAGGAAATAAAACCCCGTGATGAGGCTAGTAGGCGATGTAGAAAACCAAACTAGCCTCATCGCAGGGTTTCGCTTTCTAGCCTCTCTCTCTTTAGAACGAACTTTGTACTTGATTTATTTAAAAGTTACTCAAAATTTTGGGGTTTTGTGTGCAGCGATGGGTATGTAGGCATAATTTGTACCATAATAAGCTACTAAACTAACACTTAAAAATTGTAAACGGCCCTATAACAGAACATGGCGGCGACTAGTTTTTCTTGTTTTTCACTAAGAAAGAGTAAAAATTGCGCAATCATGGTAAAGACACAAATTGAAGAAAATAAAAGGCGGCATCCAACTATAAAGCAATATTTATTATACGGGGTAAGGTTAAAAAATATTTACAAAAATTAACTTTATTTGCAAGATATGATCATTAATTAAAAAAAATTTTGGACACCCAATATTCTATTTTTAAAGAGTTTAAAAAGACCTACAATTTCATATATAACTTAAGGTTTCATTCAACGATAAGAGATCTCGCATTTGCGCTTTATCCATAATAGATGCATACATGTATGTATTTATTCTGGATAGAGTATTGAAGAAAACCCCAGAAAACTCCAATCAGATCTCTATTGTCTTAAGCCAGATAGACGCAAAACCACCAGGCCATGCTGTACGGGGGCATCTGTTGACCATATGTCCAATTGTTTGGCGGGGATCACCACATTCACAAGAAGGGTTGATAGATGAATCCCATTTATTAAGAAAACACTTGCATTTCCCATGGCCAGTGCGAAGGCGATTCAGAGTGACCCAAGACCTTCTTGGGAGGTCAGTTTCTACTACCTCTTCCGTAGGATCGTCTATAAGCTGCTGATTGAATATATCATGTTTCTTAAGTTGCCAAACAGAACACCATCCATCTTCAATGGTATAAGGAGCACGAAGGAAATCTTCTGTCTACAGAGGTGTTCTAGAAGTTAGCCAAGTTGTAGGTAGCTTTTGCAGATATCGGGAAATCAGAAACTCATTAGGAGCTGATTGATATTTTTGCCAAGCTTTATATGTAGCAAACTGTCTGCGGATCTCCGCAGGAGCAATGGTTGAAAGAATCGGAAGCCAAGGTAATGGAGTTGACTTAATTGTTTCAGTGATAAGTCGGATTGCAGTATTTAACTGAGTGTCAATTTTTCTTGTGTGATGACTGTTTTTCCAAACAGGACAGCAGTACTCAGCAGTGCTAGAAAGCAAGGCAGTTGCAAAAGTACGGAGTACATTTGCATTTGCACCACAACTTGTACCAGCAAGCTTATGCAGAATGTTATTTCTAGTCTGTAATTTTTTACTGACGTTTTCTAGATGTTTCTTGTACGCTAGAGAAGTATCTAGAGTCACTCCAAGTATTTTGGCGAGAAGTTATGTTTAAGAATTATGTTATTTGACATAACTTGAAGCTGTTTCCTCTTTTGGCGATTGTTGAAATGAAAGCAAGTTACTTCTGTCTTCAATGGGTTAGGGCACAAGCGTCAGGTTTTAAAATAGCAATTCATAATCTCGATGTCACTTGAAAGGTTTTGTTCAAGTACAGAAAAGTCTTTACTTTGCAAAGCCAATGCCATGTCGTCTGCATACACAAATTTTCTCGATTGAGTTACTGGAAGGTCACTTATGTAAAGGTTGAAAAGAATAGGCGACCGAACCGATCCTTGTGGAAGACCATTATTATTATTCTTACTACCAGTACGTCTTCAAAACACACAAGCATAAACCGCTAGTATTTCATTTACTGCGGGGTCATGTCTTTTTTTTAATTGATTTAATCGAAATTATGCTAGATCGTGTAATTTTGGATGCAGGTTTACATTTATTAAGTGTTATATGAAACGCATCTGCTCATGAACCAAACAAAATCGGGTCAGTCTGCACTGGTTCAATTAAAAGCAAAGACGGCCTTTGTGTCATTCATGTGCAGTTGTTAAGAGTCGTGTCCGACTGCAATAAAAAACGGCGGAGGGTTCAATAAACCTCATAGGTTGCTACGTGAGTAACAATTGAGCACCCCCGCACGAGATCCCCTGGCACGGACTTGCGACTTGGTATTCCATTGAGCCTTTGCGTTTTCGTGAGTTTATATTTAGAAAGCCGTTGCCAAAGTTTGGAGAATTATAGCAATCTAGCAAAAAATTTGATAGCGTCGCTGTAAAACTCATTCTTCTCTTAATGAATATTTGCTATAGCAGAATTAATTATTTACAACGCCATAATTTATCAGTTATCAGGGTGCTTTTTCTCTTGCTGGTTTATGTCAAAAGTCAAGGCAATTATTTCGTTGCTATAGTAGCTAACTTTGTTTGTCTGAATATGATCATAACACTCATATTTGGAATCAACTCAATGTCGTGCATACGAACATGTAAAATTTAAATGGGGTTGCATCAGAAATTTTTGAGAAACTAACATTTCGGTAAAAACTAACTTCAACAGCGTTGCTGAAGACAGAGCCATGCCCAATGTAAATATTGACACTTTTGTCAAAGGGAGGTTAGTGAAGTTTTTTGCGAAATTTTGTCCAGATAGAGAAAGAATTCAAATTTAATAACCGAAAACCAATCACCCATAGTCAGCGATATGTATAACTGTTAAGATTTAGGGAAGCAGGTAGTGTAAAGGATGTTCGAAAACCTCTGCCGCAGAAATTACTAACAAATGATGAAAGATGGTTAGATGTATTGTTGGAAGTGACAGAAAATCTCGATGTTTCCACTTGCAAATTGTCGTTAAATAATGGTATAAGTAAAACTTTGGTTCAAACAATTTTAAATAATGAACACAAGCATCCATACAAATTTCTCGAAATCGAGGCTGTCATTTTTATCAAAATTTCGGGACTAAAGCGAGGTTTTACATCGCGAATCTCAATCTCGATGTATAAACATTTTGTTCATCACTGATATTCTTTTAAAAATCATACTTATATAAAGCAAAAACAAGTTTTTAGAGATTGACATTTTTATGGTGTATCAATTTACTCTAAAGATTTATGGTACAGTAATAATCAACTACACTATTTATATAGTAATATGAGGGGTATGATTAAGCATAATTAACAATCAGATAGTCTACTTAACATTTCGTACCTACGTGAATGCAGAATTGTGCAGATAAAATACACCCAAATCTTTGTTTATATTTATGTATTAGTAAATAGAGAAAAGCTAAGTTCAGGGTTACATATCTCAATTTCAAAATAATTCAGTCAAAGAAATTTGTAGAATTATGGAATTCAAAATGAATCTTAAAACAATGTAGAAGATAATAAAAGCTTTTCTGGAAGTTACATACAGCAATATATGTGTTATTGAACCCTTAAATGCATAATTTGGTATATACGCAAAACCTGTTTTATGCCATGCTGTCTGCATAAGTCCTAAACTACACTGATGAGCTGTAATGACAGCGAAATAAATCTATCAGTAGTTGGCAGACAACATCGCATAGACATGCATTTTTAATCAATGAAAAAGATCATACACAGATACAAATCTGAGGAGTTGGAAGAGGTTTTATCTCGAAAAAGGCACAGGTATAATAAAATGTACAGTATACTTAAAATGTTATGTATAAATGCTTTAGAAGGTAGTAGTGCTCCTAGACATCAAATCAGCATACGACAACGTTAATGTAGAAATAGTTAAAAAAAAAACTCAAAACTTAAAATTCCGTAAGACATAGTCAATTTTTGCTACAAGAGCATATAGGACGAAAGCTTATATCCAGGATACTGATGTAAATGAACTAATTGGTCCAAAACAGGCATTTAGAGGCATCCCGCAGGGATTACATTTAAGTCCAATACTATTTAACATATACGTCATACAATCAACCAGAAATCGCATTCAGATCCTACAATATGTGTATGAATTGCTCTTATCTGTCACGGTAAAGATTGGAATCACTTTATACATAAGCCTAATCTATATAATAACAATATCTGCAGATAAATGTAAAGCTATGTATTTTGCTGAGAACAGAAACATAAGAATGACAGAAGACATTAAATATAACGGTCAGCGCTTACAATAGTGTATTGAAAACAAATATTATACGACTGATTGTTAATTTAAAACCTCTAGTAAGACAATACTAAATTGTTGGAATGATAGGTGTAATTTATGTTTAGTAAAACAAAGATAAAACGTCTTGAAAAAATTCAACTTCAAACACTAAATCGACTTCCACAAATAGAGAATTACTTTAAGAATACAGAAGAATAAACAACAGCTTCATAATAAAGAACTGGATGAAAAGCAACAGTTATGTCAGGAAAGAGATATTATGTATGTATAGCCTAATTAATAGAAAAAAATAAAATTCTGGGAAAGGAAACAACTTCTAATCACAGAAGCTATGGGCAAAATCGATTTATAAAAAGGGCATGAAGTAGTAGATGTATTGGCCATTTATGAAGAGCAATATGTTACTCTGTTCACCAATATATCCCAAGGAGACATCGACCTCAAGAAAAACGTGGAAGACAATGAAACTTACTTCAGAGACTATATTGACAAAAACCATCCAGACTGCAAAAGAGTCTTTTACCGATGCACTTCCGTAGAAAAATGAAAATTGGTAAAGTTGGACCCATACTCATAAACATATTTAATTCGACTAAAGCGTGAAGCTTATTATTTTATTTCCTTTGTTAGCAACTTATTAAAACAGTATCCAATATCTTTGAAACTGGAGTTAACAAAATTAATAAACAAAAGGGTACAAATGCAATAAGTTTATTCCTTAAGCTACTGTTTTTTTTTCAAAAAGAATATTTATAATAAAACAATCAGCCGCTAATCTCACTTTTGTACACATTCTAGCCATTAATGTTTCAAAATGTTCTTTTTATATGTTGAAGTTTACTAAGAATTCTTCGCTGTAGTTCTTAATTTGTTTTAGCTTCCATCTTTCGTCATATACCTTTTGTTTTAGTAGGCCCCAAAATGTCTCAAACGGTCTCAATTGAGGTACATTAGCAACCTAATCTACAAAGAATGTATTTTATATGCTCTTGGTGAAAAGTCTCAATCCATAATGAGCTGTTGCCATGTCTAGCAAAAAAATATATTTACCGTCATTATGAAATTTATTGACGCATTCATAGGCTTCCTGTTTGAATGATATTTTACCTACTTAATCTTTTTTTCAGTTTTCAATCATTTTTGAGGGGTTTTATTCCAATTCGCAGCCCTCTATCCAACGATTTTCCTTCGCATACTTTTGTAATAATATCATACACTGTTTATCGTGGGATCCTCATTTCATAAAAATGTTTTAAACTTTCCTTGTAAAATATATTCCATGTAAAAATTGCAAATTATTCGACGTCGTTCACTTTCCTTTAACTGGTTTATTCTACTTCAAGAAATTATGTTTTGAAATAACTCAAACTGACACGAAAAATGTCACCTTTGTAATTATAGGTTTTTACTGCCTATTATTTTTTAATAAAAATCATAAAAGGATAAGTACGGATTTTTTGTTTACACACCCATATATGCAATTTTATCCCCAATTGGTTTAGCTACAGCGTTTAGAAAACCTGACAACCTCAAGAGAAGTTATTGGGTTTTTTTAAATTAGAGGAATTGCAAGATCGCTGTAGTAATTTTAGTTAATTTTAGATGGTAATAGGTAGGTAATATAATATTTGGATTTCAAATCCTAAATGCTTAAATACTTAAGTAGCAGACAAATAAAAAACGTATTTGCAAAAAATTCCAAAGGCCTGCAGATCTATGTCACTGAAAACATTAATTAATGCTATAACTTTTTGTTACACTCATCAAAATAAATGCTCTATCTGAACTACTTTTTGTTCCAACCACCCCTAAATAAACCGCAAAATTTTGACGTCGCTATCGCTGATCAAAAGGCACTTCAAAACTGAGTTTTTCCCAACATCAGGAATCTGGCCGCTCGGCAACGTCGTTTCTAATTTAGACACACACTCACGCGTTATGTCACCGAATGCTCCATTCAAAAATGACACTTACCGGTGCTATAGAGGTTCGCCAGTTCCTGCGCCCCCTTGTGCTGCGGCCCCCACCTGGGGTTCGTCTTCTCCTCGGGCCGGACGGCGCAGTTAGCATTGGGATCATCTTCGAGCATCGAATTCTCGAAGATCTGCTGGTCGGTCTTGACGGGGGCGAGGATCTTCGTCGCCATGCTCTCGAGCTCCTGGGGTGGTAGTGCCATATCCTCTCTCCACGTGAATTTTGAATCACAACCGCCGGTTTCGCGGGATCACAGTTCAGTAGTTGATTCGCTCATGTTGTTCTGTTGTGTGTGCGTCGCTTAGCACCTGCACACGCAACAGCTGATGATGGGTCGCGTGCGACGCTGCGGACGTTTCGGGTTCGAACTGACGGCGCTCTGGGGCACACCTTCTCCGAGGAGGGTGGGCCATGCGGTGACGAAGGCGCGGGGCGGGGACGTGGATGCTCGCGAAACTGGCCTTAACCTTACCTTTTATCGATGACATCACTTGGGCCCACACGAAGATTGCGCTTCGTCGTAGTAATGAAGACCTTGCAGAGTTCAAACGACCATATGTGAACGAGAAAATATAGGTATATGGGGTTGGAATTGTTAGTTGGATTTGAAACAGCATAACTGCGTATTTTGCTCAATACTTAATTAATATAAAAGAAGTGTAGGTATTAGGTGTATTTCGTAAATCTTCATCTATCTATATCTATCTTCATCCCTTCACAGCAGGCCTCGCAATAAACTGGTAATAGACACCGATATTATTGTCAACTAAGTACAAGCAGGACTGGACCCATGGGGGGGGGGGGTAGCCTAGCCCCCCTATGCCCTGACAGTTGGTTAAAAACTGCCGCAGTTGGCCCCAAAATGGGTTGGTCAAATTTGTTAAAAAAAGCATTAAATAATTAAAGTTAAATCAAGAAGGTGGTATAAAAATAATGTTAGTTTCCCTACTGCATACGCGAATATGCAATAATTCCTCGTTGGCAACGACGAGTAGTAGCAGTCGTTACTCGTTAGTCGCAGCTTTCAGAACCTCGCGTCTTCTCATCAGATTACGATGATCGACAGTCAGTACACTAGTAGATTATAAAATCTAGTACATTTTTTATGGGTATCTAAAAAAATTAGGAACAATTTTCAACAACGAATATGACTCATAATGTATTTCAAAATTTTGTCAATGTTAATAACATGACAACATGCAAAACATCTGTTGGTAGCACCTTACAGAAAGTTGCATTTTACTCGAGGAGCACAATAAAGTTGTTTTTTATTTCTTTGTATTTATTGTGTTTGATTTCATATAAAAACAACCTTTAAAAGTGCATTTTTTTTACGATATTAGCGTCAGATAGGAGTCCACAATCTAGTACATATGTCACAGATATCTAGTACATTTTTTACAACTAGCCTGTACATCGAGAAAGATATGAAAAAATTGTAAAAAATATGTTGCGAACTACTATGGGAAATAATCCATTTGATTCTCTCATATGTAAGTATTAAAAGTGTACATGATATAATAGATCAAATAGATTTTTCCATTTGATCAGCTCTTGGGCTAAAGTTAAAATACAGAAGACTGGCTGTAATAATTAATAATTGATTTATTTTGTTAGATTTAGATATTTTTTAACTTTATTTGTTAATTTTATATTAATGTTTATTCATATTATTTTGACACACAAGCTTAGCCACACTCTGTGGCAATTAGCAATTACCAAAGTAGAAGTATAAAATATTTTAGTTTTATTTTTAAGTAGGTGTTGTTAATACATGTACAGAGTGTGTCACGACGAGTTCCTATTAGACGTTTATGGGGAAGCGGCCAGAAGGGAATGATGAATTCTGCAGTATTAGGTTTTCGATTGTTATCTTTTTAATGAAAATAAAGGCAACTTAAAATTACTTCCGGTTATACCAGAAGTATACGCCAACTTTGTTATTTTTAATAGAACCATATAGTTTTTTGCGGTTCTGGATTCTACCTAAAATTCTAGTGAGGCTTTGTGGAACACATGATATACTTAAATGTTACAATTTTCAAGATATAAGAGTTTAAAAAAATTGAAAGCTACAGGACAAAGATCCAAAATACACCTCGGTCCAATCAAATTTTGAAAATGGTGTATACAGCAGTTACAGGATGACGTCATAGTTAAGTATCTAAAAATAGGCAAAATTCAAAAAAATTATATGGAACTTCCTTTTTTTCATGCCGCTTTTGGATTCTAGGGAAATTTTAGTTGGGGTTTGTGTAAAACACTATGATGCTACAAGTAACATATTTTTTGATATTTAACATTTTATGTGAAAAACTGTTGAGATTGCATTTTATGCAACATCAGGAGTGCTATGGATGCAATTTGACAGACGCTAAGACAAGTGTATATTTAGTCTGCAACATGCTGCCGGTATCTCACACTGAGATATTCTAATTAATTGTTACCATCAGTTATCAGATAAAAATATTTGCTAGCGAAAGAAAGGAATGTCTCATAATTATATTTATTATTAATGATTATTTAATTTGATATTTTACGTTGTCATTTTGTCAATTTACTTTACACATTTCCAAATGTCTATCGTATGCAAAGACGAAGGCTAATAAAGACCAAATAAAACATTTGTTTTAGTTTCAACACCACCGACAAAAACAAAACACTAACAATTTTTATTAGTTTTAACATTTTTGTATAAACAGCCGAAAATTTTAATAGCGAGAAACTTAGTTGCCAAATTTTTTCATAAACTCTTATATCTCGAAAATTTTAACATTTAGGTACATAATGTGTTACATAAAGCCGCACTTGAATTATTTTCATTAAAAAGATCACATTCGAAAACTTGATACTGCAGAATTTCATAATTCTACCCTGGCCGCTTCCCCATCGTCTAATAGGAACTTGTCGTGACACACCCTGTATGTATTTAAGAAAATAAATTTGTTTTGAGCTACTTAATACATAATATTTTCAGTATTTTTCCCCTTTTTAGAATGTATGTGCGCTATTCGGTATTCTAGTGGTCTAAAGTAACTATTTCTTTTTGTTTTTGAGTTGGCTTTTTTCCACTTCCTACCCCCCCCCCCCCAAAGTAATAGGTTTCGGTACAGCCCTGAGTACAGGGTGACACATAAGTCTTTGGAACCCAAAAAACGGGGTAAAATTTTTCAACCAAATCGGAAAAAACTTGCATAATAACAAATAAACAATATAATGATGATATTATTTTAATAGATTTTCAAAATGACCACTCTTGGTCTTAATAGAAAAGCGAACGCGCTTCTCAAAGTTTTTTACAATGGACACTACCGTATCCATTGATGTCTGCCCATTCTCATTGCAACGCGGCTTTCAGGGATTTAGATCTGGGTTAAGATCTGGTGAGTTAGCTGGCAGACATCCCGAGGAATCCGGGAAGAACGTCAATCTGATATATTTCGGCGGTCAATCGAGCGTCTGAATCGAAGAAGAAACCATTGGAAGCTTTCCAAGAGCTGAAATCCCTGCCCAAATCATAATCGACTTCGGATGGTGGAATAGAACAACAAACTCGCGTTGTAAAATCAGCTATATTAGAAAGCCCATAAAATTCTGCACATACCTGTACGATCACGTAAAATTTGAAGATGATTTCGACTGTTTGCCATTGGCTCGATTGTAATTTTTTTTTATCAGAAAAGACCACTGTCCAAGCGTCAACCTCATCTCGAAGAAGACGACATTGCTGGAGTCTCTCCCGCCTCATCCAATCGGTAAGCACTTGATCAGTTCACCAGCCTAAGAGCAATGCTTCAGTTTTTTTTTCAACACCCTACGAACTGTTTCTCTTTAGATATGGAGCTCTTTAGCCATTCTCCGCATCGACTGTCCATTGTTGCAGTCGATTTGCTTTCGGATGTGATTGACAAGCTCTGTTATAGAAACAGAGGTCGGCCTTCAACTTCTTGAACAGTGTTCTTTTTAACAATCTCGCTGGTGGCAACGCCTGCCTTATAAAACCCAAAATTGCTGCTCGCTTCTCTTTCGTGATCATTTGTAAAATGTTAATGTGAGTTATCAGAACTTAAATTAAATTTTCTTGTACACAATTTGACGAAGAATTCAAATATAACAATACAAATTATATAACTTTCAGAAATTGTAAGAAAATTTGACATGAAACTGAGGTCCAAAGACTTATGTGTCACCCTGTACATATATATTCGTATGAAAATCATCAATACATTTCCCACCACTGTCAATTTCATGCGCTACGGTCGACTTTTATAGAAGCGTTGAAAGAAAAAATCTTTTCATTCATCGCTAAGAGATCTCGCATTTTCGCAACACATGTATATCTCTTCTGGATAAAGTATTAAAGAAAAACCGTAGAAAAACTCCAATTCGATCTCGATTATCTTAAGCCAATCTTCTACACTTCATCAACACGATGGATAGACGCAAAACCACCAGGTCATGCTGTACGGGGGCACCTGTTGCCCATATGTTCAATTGGGCATTATCACTTTTTTTGAAAATTACGTAAAATGAATTTTGAAGTTCATATATATCGTACGCCATGTTAAAAAAGCAAAAAAAAATATTTGTAGGTAGAGAATTTCAGGTCTGAAATTCGAATCTTAGGAGTCACCGCCAAAACGCTTCTAACCAAGGTTATTCAACTCGTGACGTCAAGTGTCATGTAAACATTACCGAGGAGCGTGCTGTTTAATGGTGTAGTATCATTCTTGTATTGGAAAAGCTTTTGTGCGATATTTATTGAAAGGACGCTGTAAGAGGTCGCACCAAAAAGTGATTTGTGTAGTTTTACAAGCATCTATTACGTACGGAAAACAAAAAAAAGTTTTGTTTTGTACATGGTTATAAAAGTACTTAAACTTAACTTAAACCGTTCCTCGAGATTATCAACGTATGAAAAAGTTGTAAGGCTCCTAGACGTGATATGCCTAAATCGCAAAGTTTGTTTTTCCGTTTATGAATATCATCTTAATTCTTACTGTAAGTTTTATTATTCTGTTTGATGTTTACCATTCAGATTCCATTTTATTATAGCTTGAAGAGGATATGAAAAATTATATGCGTTTTAAGTTGATAGAGGGAAATGTTATAATAAAGAACGACGTTGTTCCTCATATATTCGACTGTTAGCCAGACCGGAAACGAGCCGCAAGAGCCCCGAAAACAAATGGCAATTTATATTTATTCTGACCTCTAAAATAAATGTCAAGTTTAGGGTACATTTTTGATTCTTACATTTTTATGTTTACATGTAGAATGTTTCCAATAACCCTCTGTGATCAAATTATCAATGCTACATTAATTTGATAAAAGTTCACTTATGCTGTTGCTTTTACGTTCCTCATCTGTGCCGCGTTGAACCGCTTGTCGCTATAAACAAATTCCATAACAATGAACATGCCTTCAGAAGTCATAACTCATAAGTATTTCACTTTTTCTTGGCGTATTTTAATTCGCTTGTCATAAAATGAACACAAACAAACTGATAAATTGACGGGCTAGGGCTAAGGCTGACGCGTGACACGCTGACCCCAGATATAAACAAGCTGCCATTTACAAGACACCTGACGTCACAGCCAATACGTTCGCGTTTTGTCGGTCCCTTTAAATATTCACATTTTTAGTATTAAAAATACACCTTACGATCCATTTTTCGAGTTTATAAGCTGTCATGGCTGTTTTGTGGATTAGATGCTACCTATTAATATGCAATTTAATAAAATATAAATACATGCCAAATACCCAGTTGTCAATTGTCCACATTCACAAGAAGGGTTGATAGATGGATCCCACTTATTAAGAAAAGAGTAAGATTCAGAGTGACACAAGACTTTCTCGGGAGATCAGTTCGTGCCACCTTTCCTGTAGAATCGTTGCCAAACAGAACGCCATCCATCTTCAATGGTGTAAGGGGCACGAAGAGATTCCCAGAGTCCACAGAGGTTTTCTGGAAGTTAGCCGAATTGTGGGTAGCTCTTGCAGATCTCGAGAAATCAGAAACTCATTAGGAGCTGATTGATATTTTTGCTAAGCTTTATATGCAGCAAACTGTCTGCGAATCTCCGGAGGAGCAATATTTGAAAGAATCGGAAGCCCAGGTAATGGAGTTGATTTAATTGTTCCAGTGATTAGTCGCATAGCAGTATTTAGTTTAGTGTCAAMTTTTCCTGTGTGATGACTATTTTTCCATACAGGACAGCAAGGCAGTTGCAGAAGTACGGAGTACACTTGCGTTTGCACCCCAACTTGTACCAGCAGCTTATGCAGAATGTTATTTCTAGTCTGTCAGCTATACCGACCGAAAGGGAATATTTCAAGTGGACCGAACATCAAATATTTTAAGCGGTACGAGCTAGAAATATTAAAGTTAAAATGTGATAATAGGCAAAAGCATCATCGACGTAACGCTACCACACCCAAGGAAAATACTGTTTTTTATGTTTCGAATCGGCCCATAAATAAATTTGCCAAACTGTTTGTCATGGCAGTCCTTTCATGTTGTTAAACTGCTGAATTTTTTCTTATGGTTTAATTAGAATAAAAATCACACTTAGCTCTTATTTTATTTATAGCTACCAATATTTTTTACCGTTATTAAAGGAGTATACCTAGTTGTTATTAAAAACATAAACGATTATTTGGTCGAACTCTATTGCAACTTTTAAATCAGCTTAAACAGAGTCCAATATTGACAGCAATATGAGCATATTTTATAACGGTCCTGAAAGCTCGCGAAAACAATTAAAATAATACATTAAACTCGACATCCGCCTTATTGGTGGGAATCGGAATAAATTAATTATTTAATAATTATTAATTATTTTAGAAGTTAAGTTCCCTTCGCTATATTTCCAATAACTTTTCTGAATTACAAAAGTTTTAGTGGACTTGGTCGTTTACACATATGGGACCGTTACTTTAAGATTAGAGAACACAGAAATCCGCTAATTGGTGTTTGCTCGATATTGTACACAAATATATACACCAATTTATAAGCAATGAGCATCACATGATACCTAATACAATGAATGATTTACGTATCCTATATAAATATCCATTCACCTGCAAGTTTTTACGTAACATATCGTAATCTTTCCGTTGAACATGTATTTACGATTATTTAGCGTGGTTCACATGAATTATGTAAGTAAAGAAAATTACGTCATACCTGGATACTGCAGTATGATTTTAAAGAAAGGTTAAATAAACTACATCACGCTAAAAGGCATTGCTTATGGGCATTTAACGTCCTTTTTATCAATTTTGTGAGTCTATAAAAATTAAGTAGGTAAAGAACGAGCAAAAATATTCTGCGAATATGGTTTTGATTATTTAAGCACTTTTTTCCTCTTGTTTGTTGCCTGTTATTAGCTGTATAATTTCTCAACAAACCAGTTTCTTTCAAGACTATACATTTTATTTGTGTTGCGCAAGGTATGTTTTAAAATAGCATTAAATTTTGGGAAAATACTACAAATTGAAATATTCTTATAGCACTTACTTATTATAAAAGTGTGGAGACCGTGGAATAGGGTGAATGTTTCCCACCCACAAGAAGGTGAAATCAACGTAGAGGTTGTTGAAGAAGTCGAAATGGCGAAAGATGTTTTTGACAATAATGTTGAAAATTATGTACTCCTAAGAAACAAATCTCATTAATCGAAATCTTAATCATTTACGACCTCAACCTAAACAGATAGTTTGAAAGTTTATGAATACATCAAAAATGCAGAGGTAAAAAGCGGGGCCACCACTAGAATGACCAAAATTTCACAATCTACTGTGAGAAATATAGCTGGAAATAGAATTCAGGACAGGAAAGTGCGAAAAGACGCTGGTTCGTCGAGGGTTTTGAAAGATGATCACGCAAATTTAATACAACGTTTGATTTATGAGGCATGCAAAAATAATTTTATATTGGCAATTGAAAAATCACACAAGAAAATTAAAACTGAGCTAATAATTAGCTGCTGTAAGTTTGCGCATTTTTTAAAATAAAAATTGAGTTAGATTATAAGCAAATTAATAAACTCCAAGTGCTTATGGAATCTCCACGAATTTCGGAATGACGAGTAAATTACTTAAACCAAATTAAAAAATTTCGAGATGAAGATAGACCAATCATATAAGTCGAAGCAACTTGGAACGACACCCATGACACTGTGAAAATAGGTTGGTGCGATAAGAGTGACAAATAATAGTTAATCTACATGCGAGTTCTAAAACCGGATGGGTGGAAGATACATTATTTTTATCTGTTAAAAATATGAAGGACACAAAGGTCGATTACCAAGAAGTATGACAGCTAAAGTTTTTGAAAACTGGTTTGAGAATAAACTGCTGCCAAAGCTTCCGGCCAATGCAGTAATTATTGTATTAGACATAGAGTCTTATCATTCTGCTCAAATTGAAAAAATTCAAATACGTCTTTAAATAAAGAAAAAATCAAAGACTTTCTTTTAAAACATGGCTTATATTTTGAAGAATGTTATACAGAGAAACAACTCTGGCAGATTCTAAAGACAAAATGTTCCGATAAAACACTTCGAATTGGTAGTTTGGCTGAAGAGCATGGACACACATTTTTACGACTATGCCTGGCATCACTGTACGAACTTAAGAGTCATGTAAGGATGCCAAATACTGCATCAAACAGTGGTCTGTGGTGAAGTGTCGTAAATATTAGGGAAATTTAACTAGACCGTTAAGTTGTATTAGGTAACAGAATATGTCTAGGCCCACAACAGGACTGGGCTTTTGCTCGACTTGGCGTAAGGAGCCAATTGGGTATTTGCCATGTATTTATATTTTATTAAATTGCATATTAATAGGTAGCATCTAATCCACAAAACAGCTGTGACTGCTTATAAATTCGAAAAAAATGATCGTAAGGTATATTTTTAATATTAAAAATGTGAACATTTAAAGGGACCGCCAAAAGGCGAACATATTGGCCGTGACGTCAGGTGTCTTATAAATGGCCGCTTGTTTACATCTGGGGTCAGCGCGTCACGCGTCAGCCTCAGCCCGTCAATTTATCAGTTTGTTGTTTGCGTTCATTTTGTGACAAGCAAATTAAAATACGCCAAGAAAAAGTGAAATACTAATGAGTTATGACTTCTGAAGGCATGTTCATTGTTACGGAATTTGCGTACAGCGACGAGCGGTTCAATGCGGCGGATATGAGGAACGTAAAAGCAACAGCATAAGTGAACTTTTCATCAAATTAACGTAGCATTAATAATTTGATCACAGTGGATTGTTGGAAACATACTATTTGTAAACATAAAAATGTAAGAATTAAGAATGTACCCTAAACTTGACATTTATTTTAGAGGTCAGAATAAATATAAATTGCCATTTATTTTCGGGGCTCTTGCGGCTCGTTTCCGGTCTGGCTAACAGTCGAATATATGGGGAACAACGTCCTTCTTTATTATAACATTTACCTCATCAACTTAAAACGCGTATAATTTTTCATATCCCCTTCAAGCTATAACAAAATGGAAACTGAATGGTAAACACTTATAACCCCAAAAAGAATAATAAAACTTACAGTAAGAATTAAGATGATCTTCACCACAGAAAACAAACTTTGCGATTTCGGCATGTCACGTCTAGGGGCCTTAAACAACTTTTCCATACGTTGATAATCTCAAGGAACGGTTAAAAAAAATATCAGCTGTACTGACTGAAGTACTTTTATAACCTTGCACAAAACAACACTTGTTTTGTTTTCCATACATAACAGATGCTTGTAAAACTACACAAATCACTTTTTGGTGCGGCCTCTTACACCGTCCTTTCAATAAACACCACACAAAATATAATACCCAACTGTCATATATATAAAAAAAGTTGTTTCCAAGAAATATTGTTTTAAAACTCATGTGTGGATGCAGTATCATAGAGTATTGCGTAGGCCCGGTACCTAGCTTTTATTTACCCCATCGTGATAAAATAAATTGCATGCGTGAGAAGGGGAAGTTGCACCTAATTAATGTGAATCGATAATTGATTTTCTTGCCAGCCAAAGACGGAAATAACATCATCGGTTACGCAAAATTTTCTTATTATAGCAGCCGAAAGATATTTTTAGATAGGTAGCATGCTGAATTGCATGTAAAACACGACAGAGATATAAATAACAGGGAATCCCTTCGAATATCCAGAATTATATATTTTGTAAAGTGTTTATGTTGCCTCAAGCAGATATTGATTTATTCTCCATGTGGGTGGTTGGTATTTGGAAAAACCATGTAGTGGGGTGAATCATGTATGAGGGCGTCTTTGTTTTCCCTGCTGCACAGCGAAAACGGTTATAAACTAACTGATCTGGTCGAAAATTATATCCTTATGTCACCCAAATGGACTAAATTCGACAATAAATAAGTTGGTTCATGTACAATATCCTATATATCTATATTTAACTGCTTCAGAAATATTATCTATAGCATAAAATTTGAAATTGAAAGCCCAAAATAATACAATTACTAATTAAATATTTGTTTTCATGGCATACCTGAGATATAATAAATTTATAATGCTACACTTACCACCCTACTGAGTGGCAAAAATATTTAAAAAAAAATAATGTACTTTTTCTTAAACATAATTTATATTTTTTGACATACCTCGCGTATAGCTGGATGGTTGCGCTTTACATTGAGACTATGCAGAACTTTTTATAAAGAATGCGTTTGTGTCGAAAAATAAAAAACAAAAAAGTTTCTCATATATTGCTAACTTTCGTATATAGGAGTATGCCACAACCAATTACTTCCACATCCAACGGATGGGAAGTATTGTAGCGCGAAAAAAATTTTCAAAAATTTTATTTGCTCATTCGCTTTAAAATGGTCGAAAACGCAATAAAAACATTTGAGCAAAACAAATTTCTTGTCTGTGTGTCTGTGGTATTGTTTGTGGACACGATAACTTTCGAAAGACTTAATATATGAACTTGAAATTTGGCAAACGTATAAATCTCAACTACCCAAAGCGACCTATTGTTTGTGGGGTAAGTAGGGTATCAGGAAGGGGACGAAATTGGGGAGTAACTACCCTTTTTGCAAATTCTTATTTTTTATTTTTTCTCGTTTTAGTATGTGATTATTAGTACAACTGCGAGTATTATTCGTTCTTATAAATTTTCGGTGCAGCAAACTTTAGAAGATATTAGCAAAATGCTTAAAGTAAACGGTTTTTTCTAAATATCTCCGAATATATTTAATATATTCAAAAATTAAATACTATCAGATAGGAAATAAAATTTCACACCAAAAGTGACTTAGAAAAGTTATTCAAAATTTTTGCATTTTCGAAATATTTTCAAAAAAAAAACCTATTTTGGACCCTGCTCGCACGATTTTTTTTTAGTCAGAAAGCATTCAAAACTTGATTACTAATCGTATAGTATAAGAAATAAAAACGTAAATGTCATTTTGATAATTGGATGTGGAAGTATTGATTCAATTTGCAGCGGTTTTTTAATCATTTTCATTTTTAATGGCATATTACTTTTCTTCTAGGTATAAAGCACTTGACATTTACGTTACGTTCGACTATTAAGGTTGAGGAGCAGGATAACAATCAAGGGTAAAGTAGTCACGTCAACAATTTCCTACAAAACAGTTGTTACAATGAAGTAAGATATATTTGCTCTATTGTTCTCGCCACAAAAACTGTACACATCTAGTAAGGAAGTCGCCTATACTGAAACGTTTGACGTAACACTTACATATTCGTTAGTTTAATGGTTTTGGGTCTAAAAATTACTTATTCATGATGGAGGACAGGATGCAACAAACACTTTTATGCGTAAAAATATGATATATTTTTTTTTTAATAGAACTGCAATTTAATAGTAATAAGTAGCAATAAGTACAAACGTATGATTCAAAAGTTTTGGAAAAAAATCATTGGTTAGATGGAGTGACAAAAATTAATGTCATTTAAATAAACAATGCAAAAGTTTGTGATTTGTGCTTTACATAATATCTTATAAAATTGATCTTCGTCGAGGTACTTATATAATCTGGTTGGGCGAATGTCGAAACGAGTCAATGTCAATGATTTATCGAATAAAAACATAAGCAAATCGATAATTTACAGCACGATCGAAGTTTCAAAGAATGTAAAGAAGGGATACTCTATATAAACTTGCCTAAAAAGGGTCGGCCCCGGGTTTTCAACCAATTAAGAGAGGGCAGACTAACTGACGCAACTAAACACAAAAATGGTACGTCACGGCGAAACTGGCCAGAACATTTAATGMTGGACAAAGAACGGTGTTTAGGACCCMATCAAGCAAGAATATTGTCTTACGGAAAAGGAGGAAGAAGAAGCAAAAAGCACACGATTTTTAATAGATTATCTCTGTGGGATTCTGGTAATTTCTCGTGAAATAAAGAAACTTCTGAATCGGAAAGATGTTAGTCCTTGCGAACTAACCTATCTTATAAAAATGTTCATAGAAACGACATACAATTCATTGACGAGATAATTGGTAATCCATAGTAATTATTAAAGACAGAGTTTAGAGTTCGATTACCCGCATGTGCGGCGAATCACATGGGTCGTTCAGGCGCCGTTGAATAATTTGTATTGCTCGTTATATATCAATAAGTTAACGCGATGATTTTCGTATTACTACTAGAAATAATTTATGACAAATCGGCAGAAATATGCTACCTGTCCTTTTTCGGCAAGGACAGTCCGTTTTTCCTTTTTTGACCAAAATGTCCATGTGACTTTTTTAGCGTCAAATTGGCCTTTTCACAAACTATAATAATAATGTTGCGGGTATACGATAGTATTATATCTTTTATTTTTTCCATATTAGCTAGTCAGCCTGTTCGAGATTTACTTGAATTTTGAAGAGAATTGTGAAGGATTTTATTGATCAACAAATTACATGAACATATTTCGAATATACCTTGAAATTCTACAGAAAAATTGTTTATAAATAACTTTAAAAGCGAAATTGTTGCAATTCTTGTAAGCATACGTAATTTTCGCTACCTTATATCTACTAATTACTATAAATAAGTAAAAATTGCTGCAGTTGCATTAACTGAGCAATAGGTTTGGATTAATTAGTAATTACGCAAATATCTTGAAAAGGGTTAATTATAGCGACTTTTACAAGGTATATTTTTTTATTGCAAAAGATTATAAGAACAGTTCTATTGGTCCTAAAATGATATTCAGGGTGGTGCAAAAAAGTTATGACATTTTAAATGTGCGTAAAATATGGTAGATGGCAAATATCAGTCATTACTTGAATACATCGACCCAAAAAACCATGTACCAAATTTCACTAAAATATTTTAATTAAGTTATTTCAAAATATCAAAAACAAAATCTAAACTTCCACACACTGTATCTTTGTTAGTATTAATTTTTGGACTAAGATAAGTTGGGTTAAATCGGCTTATTTTTGTCCAAGGAATGTAGGTTTGTGTAAAGACTTTTTATATACAACCTGTATATCTCTAACCAATGACATAAAATAGAGATATTATTATAGAAAGAGGGAAAACGTAGGTACTTATTTAATTATAATTAAATTCTGGTCTTCCATGTGAACGAATGGAAGATCTTTCGTTTTAGTGTAACCGGTTCATGTTATTACCACAGAAATCTTATTTATTATAATATACGATTTCTGTGGTTATTACCCCTGCCCCTGCAACTTATGCTTTCGTCATTTCTTGATCAGCTATTGCTATTAGCGTTTTAAATATTTACGGTGTTGGCAACACATATTTTTGACACATGACATACCTAACCTCACTTTTCGTACTGTTTTTGTAATGAGTTCTAACCTAACTTCTATGCGTTAAACTTTAAAATAATATGCAAGTAACGAATACAGAACAAGATTATGTTTAAAAAAGTTCTTTTGCCTTTGGTCGCTTTAAGTAGAAGTGCCCGATATTCTCAACATATTATACCACGACCCCTCAGAAGCAGCAAACCTAAATCAATTAAAACTAAGGTCAGAATAAATTTATAGATACTGCTGCTATGATAAGTACATTGTCTACATTTATACGTGAATTTATTGTAATCTTTTTAGCCACAAAACTTTGTCGACTTAAAATATGTACGCACAGTCGGTGGTAAAGGTGGTGACGGAGCAATTTCTTTTTTATCACTGTGGAAGAATGAACATGCCGGCCCAGATGGCGGGGATGGGGGTAACGGGGGTCATGTCATCTTTCAAGCAACATCAGACACAAAAGATTTAGGAAACGTATCCGTTATCTTAACAGCCGAGGAAGGTGAAAAGGGAGGCAACAAAGATTGCTTCGGAAAAAATGCAGAACACCTCATTGTTAAAGTTCCTATCGGTACGATAGTTAAAAATAAGGATGGAAAAGTTGTCGGTGACTTGTCTGCTGAAGGCGTTATGTTTATTGCGGCTAGGGGAGGTGCAGGAGGAAAGGGCAATCATTTTTTTGTGACCGATGTTGAGCAGACGCCAGAAATTGCAGAATATGGTGCAAAGGGTGAAGATTTAGAATATACCATTGAAGTTCGCACCATGGCACATGTRGGACTGGTATGTAGAATGTTTGTGGAAATATTCAAAGTTTCTATAAGAATCTCTAGATAGGATTTCCAAATGCGGGAAAGAGTACCTTATTGAGAGCGATTTCAAGAGCCAGACCTAAAGTGGCACCATATCCCTTTACTACTCTGCAGCCATACGTAGGCATGTTACATTTTGATGATTACGAACAAATTGCAAGTAAGTGTTAATTATATATTTAAGTTATTGGACAAAACTGCAAACCATTGACAAAATAAAATAAGCGTAAAACGGAAAAGTGCTGGTCTCTTACTTTAGCAGAATTTTCAGTTTAGGAAAATTTACTACAGTCAAAAGGTTTGAAGTGGGTTTATTAATAATTCCCTTTAGAGGTACTTCAATATTAGCTATTATACGAAATGAAATATTAAGCAACTAGTGGTTTAAAATATATATCTTATGGTCTTGTACAAAATTAAATATTCAAATGAAGTATATCATTCCCCACAAAAAATGCTACTTGGCTTCCGTTGTATTCACTATTGTTTTTTGAAAATTTAAACAAACTGTTTTTGGGTAAATCATTTAATTTGATTCACAAAAGATTAACTCACGATTAAATCTTTAAATATAGTTAAAGAAAGTGAAAGTAATTACTGAAAATTTTAACATCTTTGTGTATTTGTTACATTTGGTTCTTAGTTGGACTTGTAAAAATGTAAAAATTAATTTTGTTGCGGAATCGTTACCATAAATTATTAAATTTTATTATTGCCTTTGAACCAATGTAATGTAGTTATAATTCAAATATTAATCTTATTTGTCAATTTTTGACTATATGTAAAGATTACAAGAACACTTTCCATGGAGAATTTATACTTTAATTAAATACAATGTTCAAATTTAATTTTTACATGACTCTTTATAATGTTTTAAAAATAAATCCAACACTTATAGCTCTTACTGTGTTGTTTCTGTTCAGTTCAGTTAAAAAATATATTGATTCAGTTCCAGTTTTTATTCTTCAAAAAATAAGTTTTTTGTGTTTCCAATTCAATTTCAAAGAACAGTTTTTGAATATTTTAACTTATATATTTGTATTAAAATTTATTATAGATGTATAAAATAAGTTCTTTTGACTGATAAGGTTTTACTGTAATAAGAGTGAAATGTATTTTTGGGTTAACAGTTTGAGGGAAAATAATAATGTTGAGAGAGACTAAAATATATTGCAACATAAACATAGATTAAAGGAAAATTTACTCTAATATAAATCTGTATTAATAATAGTTGTGGGATTAAATTTATGTGTTGATTGCTCTTTCAATGAACTATTTTTGCATAAATTTCTGTTTTCAGTTTTTCAAAATAATGTTTTCTCGATATTACTAATCTAATAAATTGTTAAGGCTTTTGTTCTTATAGCATTTCAACTGTTATATTAAATGTTTATAATCATATTTTTCCAAAAGTTCTATTTTTGTACTTTGTATTTAGCAAATACTACATTAACACATTTTAGTTGTAAAAATATTAAAAACTTGTCTAAAAATTTACGTACTAGCTCTACCAGTCAACTCTGATATAGATTGTAGATTATTTATGTATTCTAAGCTTCTTGGAATGTTGGTAAAACTAGGTAATCATCTGAACACTATGTAAAAGCTATATATTTAACCAAGTAGTTAGTTTATAAAGTGATTTATATGATAAGTTATATCTGCATTCATTGAAAATCAAGCTACTGGTTTAAATATCATTCAGACTTTCAGTTGTCCATTGATAAACAATGAATTAGATGGTACTACAAAACTTCATTCTATTTTTATCCTTGAGGGATTTTACTCTTGGATCAAAGACATGAAGACAACAACTTTTATAGTTTAGTTTCATTCAATTAACAAAGCTATTCGAAATAACAAAAATTTGATTAAAATTATATTCAGACCTGTTTGAAAAATAGTACAATAGTTGCTACAAACTATTCAAATTACATTAATTTACAAAAAATAATAACACTTAAGCACATTATAACAATTTTTATATAGATACCTTTAGTGATTGTTATAATTTTTTTTATTCAGTTGATTTTTTTGTTATTAAGCTTTGTTTGTAGAGATACTGGTGATTCATGTCTTCAAGAGTCAAATGTCTCTTATATGTAATAGCAAAAGTAATTTAATGATGCACTAATAAAACACCTGTATTTTTGTTACAGTTGCAGATTTACCAGGACTCATACCGGATTCCCATAAAAATCGAGGTTTGGGAATACAGTTTCTAAAGCATGCTGAGAGATGTATGGGTTTAATTTACATCTTGGATGCTTCTGCGGATGACCCCATGTCACATTTTGATGTGCTGCAATACGAGCTGTCCCAATTTAGTCAAAGTCTGAATCATAGGCCTGCATTAGTGGTGGCTAACAAAATAGATTTAGAAGATGCACAGGAGAATGTTGAACTGCTCAAAAAACATACCGATTTGCCAGTTATACCAGTTAGTGCTAAAGTAGGAACAAATTTGACACAGTTGCTATTAGAAATTAGGAAAATTTACGATTCTTATAGAATTAAAGCTGAGGAATAAATTTTTACGCTACAATAAATGTTGTTATTTTTAATAAACAAAAATTGTACCTACTAACTGACAGGATTATTTTTTTTCTATAAGTAATTCCGATTAAGGCAAGGTGTTTTTTGGCTTTGTCAGTATCTCACTTTTTTACTGATAAATGGCATCATCATTATTAAGTTACAACTGACAGTTCCTATACATGTTTTTGTTTACATAGGTAACTAGATAAAAGTATATAAGTTAATGATATTTTGTCGAAATATCTTGAAGAAAATTTGTTCCCTTATTCCAATATGTTACATTAACAGCCCATTTTCAAGCTTTTTAATATTTGATTATATTAATAAAAAACATTTCACTTTGTTTTTACTACAATTTTTCTTAAATAATAGCCTATAAAAAAATAAAAAACATGCCTCCTGTTTAGTTTTTCTTCAGATTTTAAGGAGAAAATTCCTTTTTTTGTGTCTTGAGCAACTATTTTGGCAGTGATTTTAAAATAGGGCATTCCATGCGAAGTGGACAGGTAAAAAAACTTATGTTTCCGATTTCAGCAATATTTGAGTATGTTCTAACTATACATGTCCTTGATATGTGTACCAAATATTTTTCTAATCTAATGAATGGTTAAGGAGTTAAGGGACTTTTGACCAATTGGTGTTCATGCAGTACTTCAAAGCTGATTACCAAGTCATAAAATTAAAGATTAAAATAATTAAACCACTGGATGTATTACTTCACTTAATGAGCATTTAATTATATTTTACGAAAAGAACAAAAAATTATTTAATTAAAAAATGCAACTTAATTTGTTTACCTTAAATTTCACAAAGTTAGACCATTTTGATTTTTATATTTTTCTGAAAATAGCTAATATTGTATAAAACATCCTTGTTAAGTTTTATAATGGGCATGGAATTGGATTATAAAATATTGTATAAAACATCCTTGTTAAGTTTTATAATGGGCATGGAATTGGATTAGGGGCTAGACTGGATTATGGCCCAAAAAATAGTCCGTCTGTTTTTAAATATGAGCCAAACATGGAAAACCGCATGAATAAACAATAAAAAACATCCCAAAAATAGCAGATTTGTATGTAAGTACTAGATTCAGATATTATAAAGACAGAAAAATATTTACTCTTTTATTTATACTTGCAAGCCTTGTATAAAATACAAAAACAATACTCAAACAATGCAGTATACAAATATTAATAAAATAAATACAATTTTCTAACTGCAAAATACAAAAATTACTGTAGTTTACTCACTGCAAACTTCTTGGCTAATTCCAGGATCTCATCTATGACAACGCTGTTATTACCCGAAGCTTGAGCGGAATCTGGCTTACCGCCACCTTTTCCGCCTATCTTAACAGCAACCGTTTGCACCCACTCGTTTGCTTTCAACCCTTTCTCAACAGCCTCTTTTGGGACCGACGACAGACAGAAGACTTTATTCGAATCTGCGTCAACAGTGACAAAAAGTGCTGAAGTCTTTGGGCTCAGACTTCTAACTTGCTTCAACGCAGAATCCAACGCCTTAGTATTATTGAAAGCTTTCAATTCTTGAACTAAGATTGGCAAGTCAGGGTTGGCTTTAACAAATTCTTTGACTTCATCGACGACTTTGTTTGCTATTGCGGCTTTGGCTGCACGATCCTTATCATCCAACGCCTTCTTTAAGTTTTTCAAGGTGTTTCTGATCTCGTCTTTTTTCCAGTAAGGTATGACAGCATGCGATACTTCCTCGTTTAATTCAACGATTTTTTTAACCAGCTCTTTTGACTTACTGCCGTCCTTATCAGAATCTATCATACTGCGAAGTTCGTTTAACCTGTTTTCGAGTAGTTCATTTTTTTTTAAAGCTTTGGTTGCTTCGGGTCCTGTCAAGGCAACAATTCGTCTTATCCCTTTTGCAATCGCTTCCTCGCTGGCTATAACAAAATCACCTATATGCCCCGAATATCTCAAGTGCGTTCCACCACAAAATTCGACCGACGTATTTTCTCCAGCTGGTCCAAACGGGTCTTTCTCCAGCTCATCTACTGGCACTCCGATAGAAACCACACGAACTGGATCTGGATACGTTTCTTCGAACACGGCACGCAAGCCTTTTATCGTCTTAGCCACTGCGAGGCTGGATTCTTTAGCGAACACTTCCTCGTTTTTGGATACCACCGATTTAGAAATGAACTCCGTATTTTTAACCTGCTCTGCCGTTAGGGCTCCTTTGTTTGTGAAATCGAAACGTAATCTGTCTGGCGCAACTAAAGAACCCCTTTGGTCTGCTTCGGTGCCTAGTACTTTTCTTAAGGCGTAGTTTAAGACATGAGTTCCAGTGTGGTTGTTCATAACTAATCTTCGGCGGGATTCGTCAAGGTGTAAACTGACTTTATCACCTTTTCTGAGAGTGCCTGGAAATTATATAAAAGTATTAACATGCTATGTTTCTCTTGTGGTTAAATTTGTAATATAAAATTTCAAACACAAGTTAGACATAGTATACTCTGCTTTTTACAAACCCTTAATAATAATATTATAATAATATCATTTATTTCCAACAGACATTAGTCTATAATGGACAGCAAGGAAGTATTTTTTTATAAGAAGAGTGTTTTCCCATTTTTAAACTGTTTCAATAATTATATCAGTAAAAATATAAAAAAATAAGTTAATTAATTAAATTAAACTAATTATTTTTTTAAGCTAGAAATTCAAAATGCATTTAGCGTAATTAAAAATTTAAAAAAAACAACATTTCTTAATTTTACAACAATGGCTAGTCTTAGCAGTATGAGAAGTGGATTTTTCTTTTCTTTTATATTTTTTACTGATCTTAATAATTATTAAAACGGTTTAAAAAATGTGGAAACAATCTTTTTATAAAAAAGCTTCTTCCCCCCTAATTACCGCCACTGTTTAAATATGGAGGTAATCCTTATGTCTGATAATTTGATGATATAGTTCCAAAAAGTCGTTGCCATATTAACATTAATTTCTTTGGAAAATAAAAAAAGTTAATTTTTGGTCGATTTGCGCCAATCTGTAGGAATTCAGATTTTTTTCCATTTTCTCAAAAACGGTTCGTGCTAGCGAAATGCAATAATGGGTCCTTTTTTGTACGTTATATGTTGCTCTTCCTGAAAATAGTGACGAGTTTTTTGACATTTCACACACAACTTTTTTTGAAAGAGAAATCCCCTTTGCCCCTCCCCCTATGCCGCCTCTGTTACAGATATCAAAAAAAGCTTTTTGCCAGATTATTAGCCGTGATCTATTATAACATTCTGCCAAAATTAGTAATGTTTCAATAATCCATTTTCTAAAAATTAAAAAATTCAAAATTTTTTCTTTAACTTCAACATTATATCAAAAATTAATTTTCAGACATATATTTATATAGACTTTTCGTCATAATTTCATGTCAGGAACACGCACTAGAAATTATGAAATCGAATTTAGAAACACCCTGTATACTTCACAGACACCCTTTATACTACACTAAGTCATCATACCTAATGTAATATTCTGTTCATTTATTGCGAACCTTGCTATAATAAACAAACCATATATTGGATATTTGGACTAATTGCTGACAAACTGAATTTAAAAAAATAACATTGAAAATTATGAAATTTGTAAAATTTTTATTTACATTTGAGTTTCCTATGTACACCTAGATGTCTGGTAATTTCTCAAGTTGATTTGAATCATTTTGAGTATCAAAAATTAAACTAAATCCTTGAAAAAGTTATTTTTTTTATAAAAGTAAGAAATTAGGATGGCAATGCCATCTGTCAGCATTACACTGACATGATGACAAAGCCACCTAGCTGCCTTAATGGGAACTACTTCCTAAAGGAAGTGACCTGTAGCCTGACAAATTGGCATGCAACTGCATACTTCAATTTGACAGCAGGCACAAATCATCTCCTTAATATGTAGAACACACCCGCATACCAAATTTTACAATTGAATCGTATGAATTTTCAGACAGACGCTAAGGGCTAAACTAAACAAGAAACCCATAAGTAAGTGCACAAAACAATTTTTTATAAACTCATGTAAATTACTTTCTTATCTAAAAAAGCAAAAATTAAATGCACATGCATACCTTCTATACTGCCAATGTGTATAACATATCCACCACGCACTTGTACATTCTTGACGGAAAACTCCACGCTTTCATCTCCCACTTTAACCAAATATCCAGTATCGTATATTTGTCCGCCCTGTTCAGCATAGAAGTTAGTTTTGTCCAGTAGCACACCACATTCTTGTCCAGTTGTAACTTCATTAACAAACTGTTTGTTGCACCATAGCGCTATAACCGTGGCCTCGCATGGTTCGAAACTGTATTCATCACTGGGTTTATTACTGGCCTTGTAATTATATTTTGGAGAGTCGTCGGTGGGAGCGACACCTTGATTTTGTAGTTCAGTGATTGCGTGAACATCTAGATTGACTGTATCTTCAACACCAGCTCCTTTGCCCTAAAAAAATGTTAGACTCATATATTATCATTGGAAAATGTAAATTGTGACAAAAAAAAATAATWAGCTACAATTATTTAACGCTAGCTAATGTTGCTGTCAAAGATCATTACTATGTGATACAGTAATATAAAAATAATGATCATTTTGTTAGGTCTTACGGTCTTAATAATAAAACAAAGAAATTATTGTTAGAAATTAAAAATGTTTATGTAATATTCTTATTTTTTGCAACATTAGAATTGAAATTGTTTATTGAAAATTTAACTGATATTTATTCAATCAATTCAATTAAATAACTGTATTTGTACTTTGTTTTAACTATTTTTGTATACAGAATAATTCCATACCTACTGTAAGTATATATGGTTAGCGGTCCCCTTTTTCTTGTTAAGTTAATTAATAAAATATTATGGGCCCTGAATATCTAATACATTTAATTATTCATTACTATGTGAATTTAGTCCTACCTGTGACAACAGCTGAGCTTGCTTCTTGGATTCCTCATACCCCTCCATGTCCACAGCTAGGCCCTTTTCTTCCGCCATTAACTGAGTTAAATCCACTGGAAACCCATAAGTGTCATACAATCTCCAAGCAACGTCACCAGGTAGTGTGGGTGAATTCCCAAGCTTTCCGATAGTTCTGTTCAACAGATTTCTTCCCCGTGAAAGTGTTTTCAGGAACTGTTCCTCTTCTTCGTTTATAGTATCCATAATGCTTTGTGGATCTTTCCGAACTTCTGGAAATGTGTCCCCTAAAATGTCAACCACTGTGGATACTAGGGTGGCAAAAAAGCCTGGTTTTGCATTTAGCTTTTCGGTGGCATAACGAACTGCTCTACGGAGGATTCTTCTTAGCACATATCTTAAAATAAAGAAATTTTGGCTTATTTTTAAAGTAATTTTATATTCTATCTAGTTAATCAATTAATATTAACATTCAGTATCTACCGTTTTTGAGATAAGTAATATTAAGAAATTCAACACCTTGTGTTATTATATGTAACTCTGTGTGTGTGTGTATCGATTATCTTCAAATTTGGCACACATATTTCTTATATAATTGTGCATTTCTTATCCACATTATAAATTGATATCAATGAAATTCGATGTGCATGCTTTAAAACAACAAACCAAAAACGATTCTCACCCCCTTCCGGTGTTGTCAGGATTGCCACCGTCCGATAAAGCAATCGTAAGTGTTCGTGCATGATCAGCCAGCACCCTGTATGCCATATCAACCCCATCTACATCAGCATCCCCAACCCTTCCCTCATAAGGCCTGGCACCAGTTCCTTTCTGTATGGCATCGAACAGCGGCAGAAATAAATCGGTATCATAATTGGACCGCTTTCCTTGTATAACAGACACCAGTCGTTCCAAACCTAAGCCACAGTCAATGTGTTTCTTGGGCAAACTTTTGAGGCTACCGTCCGCCTCACGATTAAACTGAATGAACACGAGATTCCATATTTCCAAGACGTCTGGATCATCTTGGTTGACGAGGTGCGGTACTTCTCTACCTCCGATTCGATCGAAATGCAATTCAGAACATGGTCCGCAAGGACCTGTTTCGCCCATTTCCCAAAAATTGTCTTTCATGTTACCTGGGAGAACATGGGACGGAGGAATGCCCAATTTCAACCATATCTAAAATAAGTAGAAACAAGGGTGATCCAATGCAATTTATTAGAAAAAGTTAAACAATACATTTTAAAAACATCAATAATTTAGCATTAAAATTGTTTAAATATTCAGACAACCATATTACCCTTGATTATATATTCTTATAATATTATATAATATATTACCTTATTTTATTTTCCATGACACATACACAAAGCAATAATTGCTTTCACATGATGTTACTCCAAGTGAACAGTTAGGAGTTTTTGATTGATAATAAGTAGTGTTGATTTATAAATTTTCAAAAAAAATTTTTCATTGTTAAAAGATCCATATCAAACTTAAAGTTATTTAATAATAATCATAATATTTTAAACTTCAATCTAAGGTAACCTTATGGAACTCATTATTTTTCCTTTCTAAACTACTGCAATACTGTTTGGGGACCTGCGTTGACTCAACATTACAGTCAAAGTTTACATCACTTGCAAAACATATGCTCAGGTATGTCTATGGTCTGCAACGGCGTGAATTGTATAAAGAATTGGAAATAGATACCAAGTACATGATCTAAATATACATCCCATTTACGTGGGTTCTCTCTTCACAATATAAAAAATTATAAACTTCTTACATCAGCATAATATAAATTTGCTGCACAATAATGTTCATGCACTTTTGTTCGATAGTTATCTATTTGTTAGGGCAATGTACTTCTCGATTTTTTTTATGTGTCTATTCCTTGTGCTTTGGTAAAAGTTGTACATTATACCCAGCAAAGTTATGGAAAGATTTTGCAGAGTGGAATATATATACAAAAGAATACAAGATGATTTCTGGGGAGCTGAGAGATCCTAATATCATCAATAACTATTTTGTGAGTTGTATGGGTGATACACCTGTTGGTGAGGGATCAATTGCATTTTATAACAATATAAGCCAACAAGTAAAAACACCTGTGACTCTAGATTTGGTCAACATACGGGATGTGGAGAGGGTATTCAAGTCAATTAAGAACAATGCTATGGGAATAGATAATATTAATGTGAAAATGTTAAAGCTGACATTACAGTTCTGCAAGGAGGCAATACATAATATCATAAATCACTCATTAATGCATGGTGTGGTACCTGAGGAATGGAAGACATACTCTATCAAGGTTGCAGTGGCAGAAGATTTAATGCAGTTGAGATCTATAAACGTCCTTCCCACCCTTTCTAAAGTAATAGAGAAACTAGTCAACATTAAAATTCAAGAACATCTAGATAGGAACAATCTCTTGCTGGTGGAACAGTCTGGGTTTAGAAGATTTCACAGCACTAGTACAGCTTTATTGAACATTTATAGTGATGCTGCAGCAGATATCAATACATCATGGTTTGAAATTGCTGTACTCATTGAATATAATAGGGCTTTTGACATGACTTTTAGCCAAGTTGAAGTATTTTGGTGTCTCTGGTGATGCATTGAACTGGTTCTTCAACTGCCTTTTAGATCTCAAGCAAAAGGTCTATATTAATGGCATGGTGTCTCACAGGGAAGTATGTTGGATTCCCAACTTTTCTCTATATACACATCAGATATTCAAGCATCCGTTAATTACGATATTAAAATCACCAATATAAGGATGACACGCAATTGTGCATAAGGTGGATATAGCCCTACAGAGACTTTCGGAGTGATCGAGAAGTCATTGTTTAGTTATTAACCCCAAAAAAACGAGGGCAATGTGTATGGTTGTGCAATTATCTAGAGTGACTGTGCTCGGAATCTTGGACTGATCGTTGACAACAAACTGAGCTTTGAAAATCGTGCCACAAAAATTATTAGTTCAGGAATCAGGATATTTCAAATTTAAGGTCTTAATTTGATACTAAAATGTGCTACCACAAAAGCTTAAATGGCAGCTATGCCACAGTCTTATTTTAAGTCATATGGATTACTGCAGTATGGTATATTACCAGTTCTTGAACCAACAGTTTAAAAAGGTATTATATCATGTCTGAGATACTCACATAACTTAAATTATACATGTTATAAGACACTAGGCATACTAAACTTAGATATAGAATTATTACAATATGGTTGCTTTTTATATAGTTGACTCAAAAACCAGGCACTAGTTTACTTGTTAAATAGAGTGAGAACTAGAGATGTTGAACATTGTTTACATTTACGGGTTGTGAAGAATTTGAAGCCAGTTTTGATTGTGTAGCTCCAAAAATGTTAAACAAATATAGCACTTTGTACTGGTACCACTATGACACAAAATTTTAAAGAAAAACTGTTGAGTGTCTTATTGCAGGAGCAGTCAGTATAACTTTAGTTTAGGTATATTAATAATATACATTTGATTTAGTTATTTGCATATTCATTTTTTTTCATTTTTTTGCTTGCTTGTGATGTATCACTATGCACTAAACTGCAATGTATTACGAAGCTCTGAAAATGGGTTTTGCCGACGACTTTTAAGCCACTACATAATATGTACCTATTGTTCAAACATTTTTTAATTTTATTGTTCAAATTTTTATTTACTTAATTTGTGGTTAGCTGTATATGTTAACACATGTAGTGCTTCATAAAATTTATTATTATTATTATACAAAAATGTTATATTTGTTGTTGTTATTAGTTCAATGCACATAACATATAACCATAACATCAAACTAATAAGAAACAATAAAAATGCAACCTACCTGTTTGCATTCTTCATCAGGTTCAAGTCCTGCTTGTGCATCTCCACCAAAGTAGGTCACATACAATCTGTCAGCTGGCAATTTCAATTTATCGGTCAGAAACTCCCAAGCCCACGCACAAACCTCCTTTTTGAAATAATCACCAAACGACCAATTTCCCAGCATTTCGAAAAACGTATGGTGATAAACATCTTTACCTACATCGTCTAAGTCGTTGTGTTTTCCTCCAGCACGTATGCATTTCTGGCTGTTGACGGCTCTTACCAACTTGTACAGTTCACTGTTCGGATCAACTGTTCCCAAAAATATTGGTTTGAATTGATTCATTCCAGCATTCGTAAATAGCAAAGTGGGGTCATCCAGTGGTATGGTTGACGACGAATGGACGTAAACATGCTGCCTTTCTTTAAAAAAGTTTATGTAGGCTTCTCTAACATCTTTTGCTTTCATGATGCTTGGTATTTTTGATCACTGTAAATAAAAAAAGTCAAAGGGCATAGTGCATGAACCTTGTACTGGGGCACACTGCATAAACATATGGTATGTTATAAGCTGAACTAGTACAAGTTTTATTGCGTTTTCCACTTATGAAAATACATTTTAGACTCACGTTCTATAGAAATTGGCGCTTTAATTAAATTTCTATTGACAGTATATAATAATAAATAAATAAATAAATAATATTTACAATTCAAGATTCAATGGTTTGAAACTGCCCAATATATTACAAACACTTACCTTTTATAAGCAGAGATTTTCTATTCGTAAATTAAAGCACTATTTAATGTGGAAGATAGTTATTTAAAAAGGTAAGAAGATTGCATCAGAATCTTCACAAACCAGTGGGATAACAAGGAACACTGAACACGCTGTTTTTTAGGTTAGACGTCAGACAATTGACAGCTCGGTTTACTAGAAGTAACAACAAGTGCAATTTGAACTACCATCCTTGTTTTTGTGAATTCAGATTTCTGTACAMATTAACGAATTTACGATTCGCAATTAATGGACGAAGTATAATGCGAGATAACTCCAGGTTTTCTTTTACATTGTTAAATTGTTTGGAGTAGGTGTAGGTTGTAGGTTAAATTGCCTCATGTCTATTTTGGTCAATGCAGCATCCACATACCAGATCCTCTTCATTTTTTAAAGTGCGAATCGGGATTTTAACTCAACTTAAATTCATTTAATGAAATATCGTTACTTTTTTACAATTAATGTTAATCGTTCACGTTATTTTTGACAATTTCTACGTTACTAAAAACGTGCCGCTGTGCCAACATGTCTTCCACCTTCTTTGTTTTGATAGGAAATTGACGCGTTTGGCTTGCTTCCACATCGGAACTGTTGTATTAGCGATTTTTAGCGGGAAACCAGGAAAACAACACTGATGAAGATGAAACTAGTCGATCAAGTAGTCAGGAGCTTTCGCGTGGCGAAGGTGTTTCGTGAAAACACCGACAAGATTAATAGTATCGACTTCTCGCCTAACGGCGAAACGCTGATATCATGCAGCGAGGACGACCAAATCGTCATCTACGATTGCGAGAAGGGAACCCAGGTGCGGACCGTCAACAGCAAGAAATATGGGGTGGACCTGATACATTTTACCCATGCGAAGAACACTGCCATACACAGTTCCACCAAGGTGGACGACACCATCAGATATCTCTCGTTGCACGACAACAAGTACATAAGGTACTTTCCGGGACACACCAAGAAGGTGGTCTCGCTGTGTCTGTCACCGGTGGAGGACACGTTCCTGTCCGGTTCGATGGACAAGACGTTGAGGCTGTGGGATTTACGCTCGCCAAACTGTCAAGGACTCATGCACTTATCGGGAAGGCCTGTTGCTGCATATGATCCGGAGGGACTTATTTTTGCTGCCGGTGTCAATTCTGAAAGCATTAAGTTGTACGATCTTAGGTCTTTTGATAAGGTGAGTTTATTATTTAAAAGTACTTTTAATCAGGTAAAAATGTAACGTAAACTTTTAAATTTGTCTGTCAAAATATTTTGCTGTTGATTGGTGGTAGTTTCATTAAGAACGAACCATTATTACGGAAGTTACAGAAATCTGATATATAAAGGCAAGCCAACAAAGCAACAAATTTTTAAGTAGCTTTTGGGTAACTTGCTGTAAAGTTAGTAACATCCTTGAAGATATCTGAAAAACAATTTCTGTTGGTTTTTTTCTTTTCTTCTTTGTAGTTTTATTGAAGGGTTTGCACTAACCATACAAAAAGTGTGTAAATTTTACCATAAAGTAAAAGACGTTTAATATTGAAGCAGAGATTGTATTTCAAGACTGGATGCTTTTCAGAATTTATAAAAGTTTTTTTTAAGCAGTTTTGGCATAACAAATATCAGATTTCATGGTTTTGTTACAATAATAGCCAATTTTGACTAGGTAATTAGGTGTAGCTTACATATTGAGAACAGCTGAGAAGTATTTTCTGATTGGTTTTATCTTATTAGATATTACTTTTTCTTAATATGTAAATGTTTGACGATGGTTTATAATACACTATTATCAGAAAAAAGAACTATTATGACTATATTTTAAATATTGAATAATCTGATGACTGAAAACCTTTTATAAAAACATTTTTTTATTTTTCCAATGAAATTTGGGCAATTTTTATATGGACAGTAGAAAGCCCTTTCCTTTATAACAAAAGTAATAGGTAACATGTATGTAATTTATACTTTTTGATACAACTGATCATTTATTTTGCCGCAGGGTCCCTTCATAACGTTCAAACTGACTCAGGAAAAAGAGTGTGACTGGACCGGTCTGAAATTTTCGCGTGACGGCAAGACTATCCTGATCAGTACAAACGGTTCAATCATCCGTTTAATCGATGCATTCCATGGTACACCATTGCAAACATTCACCGGTCATTTAAATAATAAAGGCATCCCGATTGAAGCATCATTCAGTCCTGATTCGCAGTTTATATTCAGCGGGTCTACGGATGGACGGGTACATGTTTGGAATGCAGACACGGGCTACAAGGTTTGTATAAGTCGAAATTATTGTGTATTTGGTTAAATTTGAAGTTATTATTATGGAAACTTCATCGGATGTGTTGTGTTACGAATGGAGGTAATAACACGATATTATTGTTTATTTCAATTTAGACCATGCATAGCACCAATAAGACAACTATTTAAGTTGAACAATATAATAGCTTTCTAGAGTTTCTGTAGGTCAAATTTCTAACACCAAAATATGAGGATTTAACCCAATTTATCTTTTTAAATAATGTACCTTAATAATAATAAATAATAATATTGTGGATACATGTTCAAAGTAAGCCCGTTTTCAGCGTTTCCTATAAATAGTAATCCATTTATGTCAAATCCTGTGAGTGAGGTGGGCAATTTACTGAAGCATTGTTTCCTCTGCCGTTTTGTAGATTCTAAAAATTTTCATTTAAATAATTTCTGACATGGTTTATCTAATAGCTAGTGGAAGTTCATGAAATAAATTTTGTAAATTCACTGAACATTTTAGTCAATTTAAACAATTTAAAATCACAGGACTTAACGATAAGTTTCAATGTTTGCTGAATCTTACTTAGCTCACAAGTGGTTTAAAAACTGTTTTTTTTTAATGTTATTTTTCTGTCATACACAGGTATGCGTCTTGAACGCGGACCATCCGGGCCCAGTCCAGTGCGTCCAATTCAACCCGAAATATATGATGCTGGCATCCGCCTGTACAAATATGGCATTCTGGCTGCCGACAATCGAAGACACGTAAGCGTGTGTAAGTCGAGAGGTAAATGTTCAACTTCTGTGTGTATTGTCACGGTTCTGTTTCTGTATGGATTGTGAGAAGTTTGAAGTAAAGCATTGTGACGATGTAACTCGGCATTTAGAGATCATACACCATTGGAATACCTTTAATAGACATGGAACGATAATTGTTGAGAACTGTCGTAACAAACAGCAGTTTCAGTTTGAATTTGTCTTAAATTTTGTTTTTCTCGCAACCATGTTTAATTTTTTCTTTCTCTGTTGTGAGGGGTTCCAGAATGATGTATCCTTCCATGTCTCCAATTCCAAGCAAACTGGTGCTAAATTTTCTCTGGTCGTAAGATACGATCACATGGTTGAGTGGTGTGGCTTCCGTCCAGTGTTGTTTCAGTGAGGTCATAAGTCGCAAACTTCAAATATTTCATGCATATTAGGAGCAGAAACGTTCATAATTGTGTACCTGTGGTATCGTAGCAAGTGCGCTGTTCAGACTCGATGTTATGGAGTTGTTCGATTTAAAATCATGTTCTAAATGTACAGAAAATCAAAATCTTGAACTTATCGTTTTTGTTTCTACAATGTTTTAGAATCTTCTAAGATCCTTGTGATAATGTTCAAAACGTATAATGTAAATGTAGTAGGGAAATAAATTTTTATAATTATGTATTTTTTTGATGGTCACTGCATTAGTTTAACTTAAATTAAGGAAACAGTATTTTCTTTTGTGATAATGTTTTGAGGATTTTGTGTAATGGGTGTTCTTATCAGACTGATTTAAGGTAGTTTTCATCCTGTGTACATAATTTACTATCCATAGATGTATTAATGGCCATTAAACAACTTCTTGTAAACAATGCATTTTATTTAATGTAGATATTTAGTACCTCTGATAAGAGTAATTTGCTGTTTTCTAATTTTTTAAATGTGGTTCACTTTAAGAGAAAAAACTTTTTTTTTCAATTTCTTTTCATGGCTGTTATTTTAAAAATAATTACCAAACTAGAAAATGTTAATTGAATGCTCAGCAGTGTGACATGATAGTTTCGATCATTTGTAACAGCTGAAACTGCACTGACAGGTAGTTGCCAGATAGGGTGAATAATCATAAAATCTACAGGGTGATTGACTAAGAATAKTTTGAAGAAAAAAATTCATGTATAAAAACGTACCAGAGAAATTCACTAAAAATATCTCCTAAATTTTGTATTTGACATCATGTTACAAATAAATCCAAAATTTGCCATTAAAATATAGGTGGAAAATAGAATTTTTTCTTGATTTCTCAAAAAAAAATGAAATGGGACGGTATATTTATTTTCACTTTGCTTAGTAGACTGTTATGTAAGAACTAGAGTTGGAAAAACCCAAGATAAGTGTCATTTTTTGATTTGAAGCTATTATTTATTAGATATACTGCTCAGTTATGTGTTATTTGTACACTTTTTGGCTATAGCTTCAAAACGAGAAAAACTATCAACCTCAGGCTTTTACTACAATTTGAATTCAATTTTTGTGTGTACTCTGTGTACTATTCTGACAATAACTTCAAAACGAGATAAACGATCAATCTCTGGTAAGAATTTAGGATGGCAATGCCTTCTGTCAGCATTACACTGACATGATGACAAAGTCACCTAGCTGCCTTAACGGGTACTACTTCCTAAAGGAAGTGACCTGTAGCCTGACAAATTGGCATGCAACTGCATACTTCAATTTGACAGCAGGCCCCCACGGCACTTTTTGCTAACGAGCAAGAACCAACATACATTAAAATGCATGTCTATGCTGTGCTGTCTACACCTCAACCAACTGCAGATAGTACTATTTCGCTGTCATTACAGCTCATCAGTGCACTAATGACAGCAAAATAGTGCTATCTGCAGTTGGTTGAGGTGTAGACAGCACAGCATAGACATGCATTTTAATTATCAATCTCTGGTTTTTACCACAGCTTTTCTTAAATAATAGCCTACAAATTAAATTGAAAAAGTTTGTCATCATGTGATTTTTTCAGAATTCAAGGAGAAAATTCCTTTTTTATTTTATTTAATGTGTGCACTATGTATATTGTCAATAACTTCAAAACGAAAAAGGATACCGGCCTCAGGTTTTCACCATATTCTTTCTTAAATAACAATTTTTTTTAATGGCGCCCTCCACAGCTATTTAGAGAAACCAATTTTGGCACAATCTACCATTATTATTAATCACCTTGAAACTTGGTCGAGGCATTTCGAATATATAGCATCTAGAAGTTATTTTACTTTGTAGTGACGCTACTATAGCAACCAGAGAAAAAAATGTTGTATCAAGACTTTTAGGTATTCTGAATTTGGATTTCAAAGGGTTTGCTTCCCAGTGAGAAAAGTACATCGATATCCATATTTCAAAGCCTGGATTCCAAAAAAATCTGGTGCGCACCAAGTGAGAGGTGATATAAATGTCTTGCATACATTGTTAAATAAATGAAAAATGTGTACTTTTATGGAGATAGCGAATGGTAGAGAAGTCATGTTGGTAACTGGCGTCATATGGTTTACACTTTTGGGATTAGTATAGTTAGAGACGATTATCCATAGAAATCTGGTATTCGTGCATGACACATTGACGCATTTGTTTATTTGTTTTCTAAGATTTCTGTGGTTTTTAATGGTAATAACAAACAATAGGCTAAAATAAATTCTACCAATTATTCGAGTGTTAGGAGTAATATTTAATAATATCGCATTGTGCTCAATATGTTGACAGAGAAACTTGAAAACAGGTGACGTTTTATTCCATTATGAAGTTTGTGACTGTACCAAAGGAAAAAGAAAGGGGTTTTTAAAGTTATTCAATGCAATACACAAGAAGACTGTGAGAATCATTTTACACAAAAACTTTTTAAAGCCTAATGTCTGGTAAATACATACAGCAGTTTTAACTAAATAAATATACACCCAATTAATTTTCATTAGATGAGCATTAAGTAAACTTTGTTCTAATTCATCTATCAAATAAGTAAACTTTTTTACCAACTTTTATTAGTGTATCAGATATGGTTTTATTATATCTATTTCATTATTCTCAAATATGGGCTTTTGCTGTAAGATACAAAATTATAGACTTGTATTTAATAATTAGGAGCAGATAGACTATTGCTTTGAATGTCTTGGATCATAAAATGCTTCTATATTCAAAGACCATACTTTATTATCTATAAACTTATTACAAGTATTGGTATCACACTAAAGGTTATCCTTACTACTTTATCAAAAGTTAATCTTGACGAATTGCATGAATCCGTGCTGCATGTGCATACGGTTAAATTATACTGGGAATGCTTAATCTCGCCACAAGTCTGAGTTACTTGGAATCTAAATCTTATCTTCCCACATTTTCGAATCAACAGCCAATTTGGGCTCTGTTGCATTATCCATTCAGCACGTTCGTCACCCCAAAAAATGCTCTTGTATGGCCCTCGGAGGAGGTCATTGCCTGAAGGTATTGGAAAGCGATTGTCGTGCTTGGCGTATGTCGTGATGATTTTTAAGCAGCTAGTATCCTGAGGGGGGCATGTTGCTCGCAAAGATGGTCTTGTACTACATAGGAAGCCATCCTGAGAGCTACAAACGTAGCAAATCAGCGAGTAAACTGCAAAATTTTTGCTAAGCATTTATGTTTTTAAAAATTACAAGTAAAATTACCTTGGTGTAGTTGCAAAGAGGCAAAAACTACTTTAGGCATATACATGTCGCTGTCATTCAGTTCATTCCTATTGGTGAGTTAACATTTCTGTCAATTTTGTCATAATTGGGTGGAAAAAGTTTCTACTTAACAATATATCTATGATAGCCTAAGTGTAGAAAATAGGAAAAAACTCTTATACAATACTTCTGGATTTTTTAGTATTTAATACTGCAACATAAAATATCCATCCTTATTTAATTATATTTTATATATTTTAATACTTTGTATTGGCATATATGTACATCATAAATTGCACCCTTACCGAAATCAGTTTATATTATTTTGGTGGATTCTAAAAAAGCATCATTTAATAATTTATTAAGCAAATGCTGTTTTCTCATTAGTAAGCTGTGCAACAGACAAACATTAAATTTTGGGACAATTTTTTTCAATGTTTGTGAGCAAAGAAATAGACAAATTGTTATTTGATATTCCAATTGACACATAGTTACCATAAGATGATGCTCATTCATATAGTAGTAGAGCTAAGATTCTTTTGTCCAGAGATATACAAGCCTCTGCTTTTAGTTGAGGTGGATATTCTGATAATGCAGTTTTGAAATATGCTAGTATTTGTTTAAATAATACTGCCAGCTTCAAGTGTGCATTACCTGTATAATCATAAGTCTGCTGTCTTTTTATAAATTTAAGTATGTACCACCCTGCATAATTGTTGTTTTTGTCATAAATTTGGCATTTTTTACAACTAATGAAGTAATTAATTTTTGTTTTTTTTCATCTCCCTTGGTGTTTTTCTAATTTTCATTAGTGTGGAATTACCATTGCCAAATTTTAATTCTCGCACTTTACTAATGAAAACTTAGTCTCCAAAGAATTTTTCAGATGTGGCACTTGACACTTAATTAATTTTCAATACTGTTTGAATATGAAAACATTACAATTGAGTTAAGTAAATTAAATGTCACATAGGAAGGCAGTATGCAAGAAAAAACTAAATCTTACTGAAGTGTCCAAATACATTACCATTACTTTCTAAATTAATTTTTGTCTTCATGTTTTCTATGCTGTTCACATTTATATTGCCCTTCTTGTTTATTGTTAAATGTTATCGTTTTGCATTTATTTTCATCTCCCCTATAAAATAAATAATTACCTATGTATCAATCCTAGCAAAAAAATATTGAATCTTCCATTTTCTATCTAACTATTCAAAAATTTATTTCTACTCAATAGTCTTCCTAAACAAACATACTTTCTAATGTGTGAAAATATTTTGTTTTAACACCAAGTTTCAATTTTTTCGCTTGTTCTAATAAAAAAGCAAGATTATTGCAGTAAGTATAACTGTTGTGTATACCTATACCATGTTTAGTATAGAAAAATTGCACAATAAAAAACAATTTAACTATAACAACTTTATTTAAGTATCCACAGTTCTTATATGGTACAACTTCTTCTCTGCATCACTAATTTCTGAGGGTGCTCCACTGACTGGGTCTCTACCTTCAAATATCTTGGGAAAAGCTATCACATCACGAATACTTGGTGTATCAAGGATTGTTGCTATAAGCCTATCTATGCCTAAAGCTATTCCTCCATGTGGAGGACATCCTGATCGCAACATATCCAGCATGTGCTGTAAAGTGCTTTTGTCTATTTTTAACATGTGCAGGAGCTTCTCTTGTAAATCTGCATCATGAACACGGATTGATCCACCTCCAACTTCCTGCCCATTTAATACTAAGTCGTAGGCTAAGCCTCTCACCTGCAATAAAAGAAACTATTATAATGTATGTTATGAGAGCACTGCTAAAATTGTCGTATTTGTAAAATTTGACATTTTTCCAAGCAGTTTCACCTCAACATGGAAATTTCAAATTGTGATTTTTGAGTAATGATTTTTTTTATGGATTAACACTAAATCAATGTGTGGAAAAACCTAGTTCGATATTTGGAAATGACATTTGATGATCTACACCTCTGTTGCTAAAAATATTGGTGCTGTAAATGAAATGATTTTATGAGATTGATATGTGACATACACTGATTTAGTGAGGATTGTGACAAAACAAATAATATGATTTTGCATGATCATTTGCATGTCAGAAAGTTTTCCAGTCGAGGAGTCCTTCACAATTTGACAGAAGAGCAAAAACAGGCATATATCAAATTCTGTATATAACATTGTAACAGGTAACAAATCTTGAATGTATTTATAAAAGCCTCAAACTAAACAGTAATCGAGTGTATGGGTGATTAAAAATTAATCTAAACCATCAAAAGTGGTGTGGTCATCAAGCATTTTGAAAAGAATGATTGTTTGTTTCTTTGAGAAAATATGTCATGCTGCAACTATTGCATTAGAAGATCAACGAACAATTAATACTGACCGGTATACATCAATTTGTTTGCCAGAAATTATAGCTGAAGGCTGAAAAAATAAACTGTCCAATCATTGACCATCATGACAATGTGAGCACCCGTATGGCACAACAAACTGTTCTTCTGACTTATGCCCATATTTACACAATTTATCGGCCAATGACCTCTTTTTAATCTAAAATGTCAAAAATAAAATGTACAGAGAGCATTTTTTATCATTTAAATCAGGTGTTTGCAGATACCTTGTTTTACTTCACATTTTCCATGAGCTTTTACAGCACCGCTCTTATAAAAAAATTTATAAGTGAAACAAATGTTTATAGAACAATATCTGCTATAGTATTTAATATAGTTGTGTAATCATTATAATTATTAAAGTGCCCCATATGACTATTTATGGCAAGGAAAAAGATAGGTACATAAAAACAGATTCAATTTTTTACCTGGATGGGATCTACCTGTAAAGTGGGTATGCTATTTTTAAGGACTGTTCTCAAATTAAAAAAAAAGTAGTTGGTGTACTGAACTTATTGAACAACATAATTCAGTTAGAGGCTCCAGACCCTTGTGACAATGACAATTATGATGAATACAGTGATTAAATTTAAAATTAAATTATTTCCTAAGGTAGTGAAGTTGAAATATACCACCACCCGTAATAATTTGATAACAACTAATTATAAGGTAGCAGCTGTAGTAAATACTTCTAAACAAATATGTAAAGAGCAAAGAGGTATTTTATGTTTTAACTGAATGCTGAATGTTATAAAAAAAATCAAGAATTTTTACAATACTTATTAATATATTGACCTCCTAATTCTTTTATTCACTGTTTTTATATGACACTGACTATATAGACTATCATTACTTCAGGGAACAGACAAACTGTTACCAAATGCCTTATGCACCGCTAAGTATATGTATATGTCATATTATGACTAATTTTAAGTTACTTGAATTCACCAAGCTGTAAGTATACCAGTATTACTTACTTTTGTGTTTTTCTTCATAATATTTTCTGAGGAAATGATGACTATTCAATAAAAAAAACCCTGAAACGTCTAATAATACTACCACTGATTTAGGCAAAATTTTACACAATTAAAGACGAAATGCTAAGGGAAAGGCAACAAATTATAAATTGTTTATTCTTGTGAAAAATATCACATAGATGAAGCCTACAGAAAAATATAAAATCAGTTGCAAGTACATGCACAATTATTATTATCCTCTCAAAGCTTCAAAACTTATTTTTTCAATCTATCCAATTTTTAAATCTTTTGAACCATTTATAAATAATTACCACTGGAAACTTACGTCTAGAGGTGATTCAGCAAGTAAGTGAATATCATCTGGATGAGGAGCTGTAAACGGATGGTGTGCAGAATTTAAGGAACCAGGATTTTCACCAGCCTCAAACAGTGGAAAATCTGTTATCCAAGCGAAGTATACACCATTTTTGATAACCTTATTACCAGAGTTTTCTGAATCATATGCATACTCTAAACGTATTTTACCTAACAAAGATTGCTGAAATATAAACAGCAATTAATATAAATGGAGAGAAAAAATATGTCCAGTATCATATCTTACCACTTGTTTTTTACTTCCATAAGACAATATAAAAACACTATCATCGGGTAAATTGACCTTTTCCGCCAAATTTTCAGCCAACTGCCGTCCTAATAATTTTTCAACTGACGTGATCCAATCTGATCTTGTAGTAACTTTACCTGTGACCAACTTAGCTTCTGGATATTGCTTATTCATTTCTTTTAGCCGTGTCTTTACAGTTTTTGTAAAATTCCAACTTTTACTGGGAAACATTAAATAATATGCTCCAAAATGTTCGTCTGTAGTTTGAAATTTACTAAAAACCTCTGTACAGTTATTCAACTGAAACAGCATCATTTATTATAGTCCAAAGTAAAAAAAAAACTACTTACTGTACAGTCAAAACGTGTATCAGGTTTATCTGTGCCATATGTTTCCATTGCTTTTTTGTAAGGTATTCTTCGAAAGCTGAAGTTCGGCAAGTGTAAGAAATCCGGCCATGATCTTTGCATGAGCTCCTCAACTAGTTCCATAATGCCGTTTGCAGTAGTAAACGACATTTCTATATCCAGCTGCGTGAATTCTGGCTGTCGATCAGATCGTGTGCTTTCATCACGGTAACAGCGAGCTATTTGGAAATATCTGAAAGCATTTGATCTTCATAGTAAAAGTCTATCTAAAATTTTGTTTAAACATCAGTGACAGAGACATAAATTACCATTACTGTTATACTGGAATTTTTGTTAACTTTATAAATGTATAATACAAACAAAATTTGAGCTATACAGATTTCCTCACCAAAAAAACTAATTTTTTAATATCTCTTTATATTGTAGAATAGATAGCTAAATAAAGAAAACTGGTGAATGAGAGGTGATAAGCTATGAATATTTAGGTATAAAGATAAAAAACATCCAACATGGAATTCACATAGAGAAATAGTCAAATATATCGCCGACGACAGGAGCAATAAAAAGATGTAGTAAACTGATAAATAATAAAACACAACCGACTGTACAAATGTTTTTATGTATAATTTAATAAAAAAGAATATATTATGTGGAAATAAATACATATAAACAAGACTTCTATCATTGCTTACCCTGTACAAATATAATGAACAGATGTTGCATAATATTGGGTTGTTAAGAATATTTTGCTTCATTCATAATAAACTAATAGCAAATCTATCAAAACGATTTGTAAATTATTTAATTTCTAAAACTGATGATGCAAATCACTAATTTATTATATAAATCTTTAGACAGACTTACCTGTCAATAGCTCCAGCCATCAGCATTTGTTTAAACTGCTGTGGACTCTGCACCAATGCATAGAATTGCCCAGGGAACCGTGTTGGTACGACAAACTCTTGAGCTCCCTTTAAAATACTATCACCAATCATGAAACCTTGAAAAATACCAGCTACTTACACCTGGGGTTGCTTTAAACAATGTAGGGGTTTCGACATCCACAAAATGCCTTTTATTTGCTAGAAAATCTCTCATCTTCATTAGCATAGTTGAGCGGACCCTCATGTTTCTCTGCATTGTGGGAAATCGGAGGTCCAAGTAACGATACTGAATGCGCAATGATTCGTTGGCTTTTTGAAACTCCCTAATGTTGAATGGTAAAGTAGTTGCCTTATTTAATACATGAAACTTTTCTATTAATACTTCTATTTCACCAGTACTTTGGTTTTTATTTTTCATGTCTTCCGGTCTGGCTGCAACAGTGCCTTCAATTTTTATGATTGATTCATATGGCAATTGTGCAACTGTTTTCTTCAGTTCCTCATTCTACAAAAATTATTTTCCATTCAATTTTTTCAGTCAAATGCATTGAACAGCTTGAATACCTTATCATCAACAATAAGTTGGGTATGACCATAAGCATCTCGCAATACAAGAAACTTATTCATACGTTGAAATTCAAGCCAACCGGCTAAAACAACTTTCTGCCCGACATTTTTCAATCGTAGATCGCCGCAGGTATGGGTACGATCCGTATACTTCGTTAGGGCTTTTGCAATTGTCACACCTGGAGTTTCATCATATAGGTACACATTCTGGCTACTGCAGCCTGATATGAGTCTTAACGAATTTGTACAAGGCGTTAATTTCTGAAAAGTAATAAAAGTAGTTTTGAGCACTACTATTAATTTCAAGATTATGCTTGTTTTCTTACTTGTCGAGTCCGAATTAGACTAATAGTTTTTCTTAGAATTAGCTTTAAAGATGTGTTCATTATTTAAAAAACTGAAAACCGGTTAAACTAAAATGAGGTTATGTAGACATAACCTTGAAAATGCATGATATGACGTTTGTTCGATTACATAGCTCTTATTCAGGGTTGCCAGATTGCGCCCCGCATCATTCTACAGTCGTTCATGATCAAATACTTTTGATAGTAATGTAATTGATATGTAATCTTCTATAGCGTACTGTGCCATGTCTCTAAATAATTATATTCACATAATTTACATACCTAAAGAGAAATAGTCCTTTTTTCAAATCTACAATCAACAAGAATATAATGACGATTGAGTTAACATACCGAATACAAACGAATATTCGTATTCGTTTTATTTATACTTAATAAAGGAATATTTATATTAAATTTAGAAAATAAATTTTGCTCTTGTAACAAATATTTATGGATATTCAAAATTATTAGGTAAATATAATATGCAACTACAAAAATGCATGTCTCTGTTACGACGTCTACAAAGCAAGCAACTGCAGATAAGATCCGTTTCGCTTTTATTAAAGCTCCTGATTGCAGCTTATACAACTATATCTATCTAGCGCAAACTCTAGTTAACAATTTTGTGAACATAGAAAAAAAAATAATTTCTGTGCAAGGACATTATTAGGGTTAATTGTTCATATTGATCTAAATAAATAAACAAATTTTAGAATGTTACCTACTCTCGAAAATTATAAAAATATGCAACTTTGCATCTGATATAAGGCCCATATTAAGATATAATCTCGGAATATGTAATAAATGGAATGTCTCTATTCTATCACAATTATTTAAAATATTACATATCAAAGTAATCGAAATCGAAAACATTTAAAACCGAATAAACTTATTCAATAAACTATTCGTTTCCGAATAAAACGAATACAAATATTAGTTCATTTGTTTCCGAATACAAATATTCATTTACTGGTTTCCGAATGAAGCTTTGAACGAATATTCGCTCCAGTGTATTCGAATAACTAATATATTCGATACGAATAGAATCTAGGAATCTAGAGACAGAACGACAACATGGTAAAAGGGTTGACGCGATTTCTACTATGCCGACGTCGCGTAACAATGCCGATCTTCTGATCAGCCATCCTTCCTTCACGAATGCCATTTAATGCGTCGGTGGGCAGGGTGCATAACGTTGTGCTTTGACACTTCCGATACATTCGAGAATTTTCCTGACTTGGATCGCCTCCGTACTTTAGCGCGATTACACCAAAATGAGTGTCCAAGAGGAAGTAATGAGGATACAGAAGAAGCTAAATAAAATGAGTCAAGGAGACGGAAGCGTACGTTTTTGGCTGTTACTGTTCGAGCGCAGTTCTCCACGTCTATTTTTGTTCTAACCTCATTGATGCTGTCCCATGATCATGTGAGATAGCCGTAATCTGTAATAATATGCCCGTTGTTTTGATTCAAAATCGCTTACTTTTATAAATAACGATACGTAAACAGAAAACACCGAACGCTGGAGGCTGCTGCTGTTTTGATAACAATCGCGTTTGCGCGGGAAATTTAAATGTAAATGCTTACAGGGCCAAGAGCAGGCACTCGACTTACTGAAGGAACTGCAAAGGATGGACATTAATCTGGAAGTTTTAACGAATACACGAATTGGAATGACGGTAAATGCATTGAGGAAGTCGAGCAAAGATGACGAGGTCGTTACTTTGGCAAGGACATTGATTAAAAATTGGAAGAAATTCGTTTCCGTTTCAAACGTCAAAGAGTCGAGTTCCAGTTCATCATCCAAAAGCAACAAAAAGGAGAAGGAAGATAGTAGACCACGGGAAGAGAAAGACAAAGATAAGGACAAGAGGCTTCCAACGCAGTTTCCTCCACCAAATTCAAATACAACAGATGCAGTACGATTGAAGTGCAGGGAAATGTTAGTTGCTGCGTTAACTGTGGATAACAATGAAGACTTTGAAGGTATGCGATATACAAGTAGCGTTTCATGTTGTATAGCAAGATTTTCATATTTTTCTGTCTAATGTTAATTGTTTGTTTTGTTATGTGGATCTCATTAATTTTCTTTCTTTGATTAATTCATTACATCCATCTATAAATTTTAGTCATGAAAAAGAGATGAACAATATTTCTTTCCTGGATTTTTTGCTTTAATTAATATCTATCATAACCTTTCTTTTATGTGCTAATGAGTGAGAATTCATTAAATAATTATTCCAACTAATTCTTTAAAAAAACGACTGCACTTGGAAAAATCTCTGCATATAACTTACAATAAGATATGAAAAACGAATTACTCTATTACAGGATGCGCTACCATTGAAGAACTGGCAGAGGAAKTGGAGGAAGCCATCTACAAAGAGTTCAGAAACACTGACYTGCGGTACAAAAACCGAGTGCGATCCAGYATCGCCAATCTAAAGGATKCGYAAAACCCCATGTTGCGAACCAACTTCAGAAWCGGCGTGATCACAGCCAGCAGATTGGCCGTGATGACGGCAGAGGAAATGGCCAGCGACGACATGAAGAAGCTGCGAGATCAGTTGAAGAAGGAGGCGATCAATGACGCCCAGCTGGCGACCGTCCAGGGCACCAAGACCGACCTGCTCAAGTGTGGCAAATGCAAGAAGAGGAATTGCACGTACAACCAGATACAGACGAGGTCGGCTGATGAGCCCATGACGACGTTCGTGATGTGTAACGAATGTGGTAACAGGTGGAAGTTCTGTTGATTTCGTGATATAGCGGATGTTTTAATGTTAGTGTGGTCTCTTCACTTTTTAATGTACCCATTTGGTGGTCCAGGTACACAGCAGATGCAGTAATTTAGTGTAAGTGTTGATCGCAGTGTCAGACTTTTTAATGAAGTTTAACTGTTTAACTGCTATTTAAGCTTTTTTGTTTTTATATCTCAACTGCATTGAAATAAAGTATTTGTGGACTTGCAACTGAATTATTGATGATAGTGCATAATTTGCTCCTTTGTTTTTGCGCTAGGTTTACAAGAGTGTTTTTCTACAGCCGTCAAAAAATCGTGACATTTATGCATGGTTACCTATGCGCGAAGTTTGACGTTTTTTGACTGTGAAAAAATATTATTTTTTCACGGTTTTACAGTGAAAAAATAATATTTTTTAACTGTGCAGGCAACTCGACAAATTTTTCGCAACTATCACTTTTATTTATCATCGTAACCATGCAAGCAACTCGATTTATCAGACCATTTTGTTCCAACTAATTTCTGTTACTTTTTTCTTCATCTGGAGGCTGTAGAAAAAACGATGTTTGTATTTCGTGGCGAAATTCATGTTTTAATGGCGCCTTCGAATGTCTTTTAGGTCTCGACCTGGCGGTCTCGACTAAAATAACATTCTCAGGCGCCATTAAAAAAACACTCATTTCGCGCACTTAATACAAAAATTACTATTTTGTGCCCATCTAAGAATGAAAAAACGAATTAGCAAACATTGTGTTGTAATACACATATAAAAAAATATGTTCTAAATAATAAAAAAGTGATGAAAATTGAATCAATACTTCCACATCAAATTGTCAAAATGACATTTACGCTTTTATTTCTTATATTATATGATCGATAATGAGGTTTTGAGCATTTTTTTTAATACACGGTTCTTGTGCTATTAGCAATAGTCAATAAATTTTTAAATCGGTTTTTTCAAAGTAACTACAAAATTATTAACTTAATAAAAAAATTGCAAAAGTGCTTTTCGATCAGAAATTTGATATTCTATATAATAGAAAAATTTAAAAGAAATCCTGTGGACAGGGTCCAAAATCCAGTTATTAAGTATATGTATTAAGTATTTTCAGAGATATTTAGGAAAAACTAGTTTTTGTTAATATCTTCTAAACAGTTTGCTGCACCGAAAATTTATAGGGACGAATTATACTCGCAATTATACTAATAATCATATACTAAAAGAAAAAAAATTTTCAAAAAAGTTACTTATCCCACAATTTTACCCCCTTTCTTATACCCTACTTACCCCAAAAACAGGTTGCTTTGGGTAGTTGAGATTTATGCGTATGCCAAATTTCAAATTAATATATTAAGTATTCTGACTGAAATTTTTTTGCACAAATTTTGTTTTTGGACGTTTTTCAAGTGATTTAAAGTGAATGAGCCAATAAAAGTTTTTTTTTTCGCGATACAATACTTCCCTTCTGTTGGATGTGGAAGTAAAAATCAACATTCTCATAACAAAAATAAAAAAAAATATTTTAAACTTTCCTGCAAGCTTTCTCTGAACTGGTACAGGGTCTGTCTATTTTTTAAAAGATTCATTGAAGGTAAAATTTCAAACTCTCAAACGAAAAAGTTACAGTATATTAAATTATTACAGATGTTCATTGTCCTTAACAAGAAAGGATCTTCCTGTTTGTTCAATATAAACAGAATTACAGTCGTTACATGGTTTCCTGATCAGGAAATATTTTTAATACATAAGCATCTTCTCCTAAAGAATGGTTCGTACAAGCTTGCCTTAAAGAATACCTTATACCTGTTTTTGTTGCTGTCAAAATCCTTCCTAAGAGCATAGCAACTCGGGTAGCATTAAGAACAGCTGAAAGAACCTGGCTGAAAACTGAAGTGAAGACACAATACAATAAATTAAACTTAATAATTATCAATTTAAAATCTTTGTATTTTAAAATATCAATACTAAGCTATATCAAGCTTTCATGTTTAGATTATAAATTGAGAGATATTGTAACATCTAAATCAAGCAGTCTTCACTTCAAACTTAAAGGTAAGTTATGTAACCTACATTTTCGCCAGCAACACCTTTCATTTTAAACCAATAATACTAATTTTAAATGTTTAGATAGAAAATTTCTGTAAAGATAGATATGATGGAGAATTTAAAAGATACATCCAACAACCTATATCTAAAGTTCACCTGTTGAAGCCTTTTCTAAATTTTCATCCTCTCACTTTTCATAACAGAGTTAAATTAATCAAAACCTAATTTTTCAGATATGCAACTTAAATTGCTGAATCAAGGATTAAAATTTATTTCCCATAAAAAAGTTGGTATCAAGGATATTCAATAATTACTGGCAGTTGATTATGAAGCAATTTTAGTCAAATTAAATTCTGAAATTAAAACACCTTTAACACCACATATAAATTTAATATTACAAAATTCTATTAATAATATGCCTTCAAAATTGAACAAAAATATTTGTTATATTCTAATACCAAAAAATTAAATGATAGTGTAGCATCCAAGTTAGTAAAAGAAATCCTAATTTTTCAAATCTGTCAAAAGAAATTATATGGTGATTCTAGACAAAAATGATTACTTAAAAAAAAGTATTTAATTCTTTAGATAATAAAGATTTCGAAATTGTTGAGAATGATAACACAAATTAAAAGTACTTTTAGACAAAGTTGAACTAACTTTGAATTACTTCAATTGTTTTAAATCACAAATCCATTCCATGAATCCAATGACTCCAAGACTATGGATTACCTAAAATACATAAAGATGGCTGTCTTATTAGACCTGTTGTTTTATAAACTGTTGCAAATGAGAGTAATGTACTTGTTATTTGATTATTAGTGGTAACATCTACTCAATAATAACACAGTTACACAACAACACAGGCTTGTGGAGTTACACGACTCAAAACCAAAACATAGTTTAAGTTTTGGTTTTTCAATTTGATAGAATTTCAGTAAAAGTAACCCATAAAATTCATAGTAAGGTTTGTTTGCAAAAATTCGAAAAAAGCTAAAACAAGTAGCTAATTTAAGATTGAAACAGAGCAATCTGTTATTATAACGAAGATATGACGATATCAAATGGTTCTCTAAATACAGCCACATTTTTTTGGGTCAATCCACACACCCAAATGTTCAATTTTTTTTAATCTGTTTTTTTGCCAAGAAATTTTCAGTTACTTCATCCTATACTATATTATTAACGTTCCTGATGTGATGACCATGAAGTGCTTTCGAATCTACAAACACCACATCTCTGAAAGTATCTATTTTGTTCTGTTTTTCTACATAAACTCTGTAACCTTTTGTATTCTCTCAAAAATCTAATGACATCATATGTTTGTCATAGTAACAAAATCCTGTTTCAATTTGTCTTAGCGTTTTTTCAAATTTTTCCAAATAACCCTTATTTTGAGGTACTTCATTGATACGCAGTACTAATTTTAAATCTGCTAGTACTTATCTTCTAAATAAATACGACAGTGAATACTTTCAGCGTCCCTAGAGATTCCCTGTGTGACACTTTAGCCAATTTGTTTATGGACAATTTTGAAGAGGTAGCGATCAACAGTTTTCAGTTAAGCCGAAATGTTGGTATAGATATGTAGATGATAGTTTTGTTAGGTTTCTAAATCATTTGAACAGTCACAATCCTGACATAAAATTTACTATGGAATTAGAAAGCAATAGTAAGTTTACCTTTCTTGGATATCCAAATTTACAGAGTAAACACTGGACAGTTAGGACACAAGGTTTACAGAAAACCAATATACATAGACATTTACATGCCACATCTCACCACCCTCCCGCTCAAAAGAATGGTCTTATAAGGACGTTATTTTTTAGAGCACAAAGAATATCAGATCAAAGTTCTTTACAAAAAGAAATATATCATCAGCGCTAGTAAGAAATGGCTATAATAATAAAAATATTGGGTCAATTTTTAATAAGAGTGCTTGTCCAAATCGAGTAAATTATCAGCCAGGAGAAAGTAAATTAAAGTTGAGTTTGCCTTATGTACAAAGTCTATCAGAAAAATTAAAGAGTATACTTAGAAAACGTGATATTTTAGTTGTTGATAGTACATATAATATAAATTCAGAATTTTGTTTGAACTCGTGTCAGACTATATTTTGAAGATTCTCGTCTTTGACAAAGATTAGGGGCATTAATCGAAACGTCAGATTAATAATTTTTTGTCAGTGTTTTATAGTGACAACGATCCTTCCGAAAATACATGTATTTCTAAATAAATACTCACTTGAAATGCCTAGAGGTTATTTATGGTTAATTTGACAAAGAATACTCCCTTTATAAAAGAAAACCGCTGCAAATTGAATCAATACTTCCACATCCAATTGTCAAAACGACATTTACGTTTTTATTTCTTATACTATACAATTAGTAATCAGGTTTTGAGCCTTTTTTCTCTCTATACATTTTTTCTAAGACAAACAGTTCTCGTGATATTAGCAAAAATATATAAATTTTGAAATCGGTTTTTTCCATTAACTCGAAAATTATTAACTTAAGAATAAAATTACAAGAGTGCTTTCTTGTATAGAAATTTGATTTTCTACATAATACCAAAATTTATAAAAATCGTACGAGCAGGGTCTAAAATAGGTTTTTTGGAAATATTTCGAAAATGTCAAAATTTTGAATAAATTTTCTAAGACACTTTTTGTGAGAAATTTTATTTCCTATCTGATGATATTTTCATTTTTTGAATATATTAAATATATTCGGAGATATTTATAGGAAAAACCGTTTTCTTTAAGTGACGCTTCTTTGCTAATATATTCTAAACAGTTTGCTGCACCGAAAATTAAAAAAAAATTAAAAATTTACAAAAAGGGTAGTTATCCCCCAATTTCGCCCCCTTCCCGATACCCTACTTACCCCACAAACAATAGGTCGTTTTAGGTAGTTGAGATTTATATGTTTGCCAAATTTCAAGTTCATAATATAAAAAGATTATTTCGCTTATGCAACGGATATATGAAACATAGTTTGATTGCTAATTTAAATACCCAAATATAATATGGTTAATTGTTTTATATTCAAAACACACTTAGAAACTAAAGGAACATTTCTTTTGCCGTTTATACCTTAATTATTGAAGATCATGAACATTGTATAAAAATGTTTAAAAAACGATAAAACAGAATTACAAGAACGTAAACATAAATCTTTAAGGAGTTTGTATTTTCATGTAAAAATGTATGCTTTTTACAGTTTGTGTTAAATGCCCAGTCAAGTGGGGTATACACATGGGCGTACCGAAGGGGGGCAAGGGGGGGCAGCTGCCCCCCCCCAGGACCTGGGTTGCCAACTCTGGGCCTTTCCAATTTCCCATACATTTAGTCGATTAATTATGTGTGTACACCTAAAAATTGTCTTATTTCAAAATTGTAAATACCGTAAAATTTATAGGCAAGTGTATTTTACCTTTACCTGACCCTTGCAAATGACCATCTCTAATAAGTCGTTGTCAAATGGTTTCCAAGCATCCAAGCTTAATCGATGCCATGTGCGTTTTGAAGCTGTAACTTCAACATTCTTGTTGTTACCAATCGTTGTCTTAGGGCGGATCTAGTTCTAAAAGACTATCTTGGTCAGGATGAGTCATAACACAATTTTTGCTTAGTTCAGTTCTTCTACCTTTTCCTATAAAGATTGTTCGACTAACTACTGTTATATGGAATCACATCAGAATCTGTCATATATTCGGTGATACCTCTAACTTTTGTACTAAATTTCTAAATTCACATTACATTTTAACAATTAATATAAAGAAAACAAAAAAAAACTAAAAATCCATCCGAACTCACGTTTATGAAAGTGAGTGAATTTATTTAATATAAGTTTTAGGAATCCAGTAAAAGCATTATCAGCACGAATTAAAACCCGGTGTGTTGTTAAAAATGCAATTAAATATATTTCAGTTTATTTAAATGAAGCTTAATTTGGTTAAAATATTAAGTAGTCGGTTAATTTTTGAGAGCAATGCACTGGCGATCTAAGAAGGTTGGCTTGACGCATAATGCTGAAGCATTTGCCATTCTGAGTTTTAATAATGTTAGTTATCCATCGAGTCTCTTTCCTCGGGAAGTAAAAATTTCTATAATTGTATCTTTAGCACCTATATGAACTCCTAGCTTAAATTTGTAATGATTCTAGTGTTGAAACTGTACTAAAAGCGCATCAGTTAATGCATTAGTCTTTGATATGTGTTAATTCTGAATCAGAAATCGTGGTCCTATTAGTAGAACTTTTAAGGCGAAATTTATGTTCCTTTGGTACTTCGTATGATATCATTATACATTATGTGGATCACGGATCTTTATTCTTCCAAATAAAATGTATTAACTCATCTTTTGTTAAACGCGAGAGCGATGCAACTGAATGCGCCTCACCTAACAACTAAGTTCATCAATAACTGAATTAGTAATAAAGGGGCTTTGTATGATCAGTGTACATAGAAAACATATAAATAATTTGGGTCTTTATTTCACAGAAGACGTTTTAAGTCGCCTTGCACAAAATCCACGCAGATTATTCATGGAATAAATACTTCATTAATTACTTAAGTACCTATATCTTATAAACGTTTATTATTTCTGTTTATGTTAGATTATACTCTAGAAGACGTTCCTGCTTCGCTCGCCCCTAGACCAAAAGCTGGGTAATCCATTTAATTAAATAAACTTGTGCACTAGTCATGTATATAGTTCTTAACACCTACTTTGGATCCCCCCTACTATGCTCCTTGAGTAGGAATAATGAAACTGAAAGTAAAATCCAACGTTTTTGGTAGCTAGGAGGTCAGTTCCAGCTTCGGTCTGTGAAGGATCAAGTCGGGATAAGAAGTAAGTGTCTCATTTTTAATACGACAATTAAAATTATAACAATAAATTTAAGCACGCGCAAATAATTTTTTTGTGATTTTTCAATACCCCAATGGTTCATTTTCTTTTAAATCGCTTTTACTGAATAGTGTTAAGAAGATTAAAGCTCTTTTTTTATTCAGACAAGCCGGTTTATGTTACGCTGTAAATGCGTTAGCAAGTGTACTTTGCGAGTATTTCGAAACACTTGTTGCACAATTAAGATGACATTTCGACTGAATTTCAGTACAGGTACCGGTTATGCTAGTTCGCATTGCAATATATGTATGACAGGTCGGCAATTTATAGCTCGTCCTAATTACATAATCATTATTGCTTGCATTGTGTTAATAGTTCTTTGGTGCATAATTTATCAGTTAAGAGGTACCTATTTGAAAAACTGGAAAGAATGTTGGAGCAAATTAATGTTCTTCTCGTTCGGGACAATTTTGTTCTTGCTGTAATAACTTGCATGAAGTAAATTTGTAAAGAAGAAAACTTGCTTTACTTACTACTCACGGTAAGATCCCATATAATGTCCAATAAAAGCTAACTTAATCACGTACAGTTTTCAAATTATAATTTATATATTATTGTATATACTCGAGCATACTGATATGTATCTGGCCTAGCATATAAAACGCCACAATATTTTAAAATAAGTCCATCCACTCTGACTCTACAACTAGTTTCGCTCTATTGGGGCTCATCAGGTTCCTTCGAACGAATGAGAAAGAAGAGAAGCGTGGGCCATATTTAATACATAAAACTGTTTTGTTCTTTTATGTCTTGATTTCTAACATACAACATAAAACAGAAGATCACAGATTAGATACGTTGTTTATTTATAACTGTGTAGTAGAATGTTAGGATTAGTAGGATTATGGTTGCCAATTTTGAATCCATGATTTCAAGGAAATATGATTTAAAAATCGATGATATAAGAGAACAAGCAAGGGCCAATCGATTACGTTAGTATAATTTCTGTTTAGGAAAGGTTTGAACAGAAACTGAACACTAAAATCAAAGTAATTTTAAATAGGTCGGAGGTTTAAGAGCATAAGATATAAAACCTATTATATCACTTTGTCTGTCCTGAAATATAGGACGTATAGAGACTTTTCCAGCTCAGAAAGGATACAAAAATTAGTCTTTAAATCAATGATAAATGATAAATTATAATTTTCTACGTTACATGCGTAGAAAATGTAGATAAAGCACGTTGGCGTAGATTTTAAGTACAAAATATAAGACGAGTATATGTATTAAGCACATGCTAAAACAAAATGGAAATTAGTGTGATTCTAATTTCCCTAGTTTGCTGGCTTCTCCATGTGTCAAATCTCTTAAAATTTTAAAAATTTTATGGTTTTTTATATCTAATACGTTAAATGGATGTATCAGTCGCTTTTTATTATATTAAAGTCTGTTAAAACAGTGTTTACTCTTCTTTCTTTGCCAAGCATTCGATTTTTATTTCAAATTTTCAACATGTATCTGAACCTTACTGAAAATGAGGTTTATAATAAGGGGCCAACTAAAATATACAAAATACGATCCATTTATGTATAACGTTATTTGGAATTTGAAGTTTTGATTTTAGACAGATTAATGACAAAATCTAAAAGTTGCCACATAGCCACCAAATTTTTTATAAATTTATAACTGCACGAATTACTAAACATTTTCATTTTATTAACTTATGATTTTAATATGTCTGAGATAATAAATAGGTGTAAATATTATATTACAAACTTGCATATCATGTTTCAGTAAGTAGTCAGTGTATACACTATACAAACGGTTTTTTTACTTCTTTGAGACACAATAGACAAAGCATATGATTACATTTTTCCTTCCACAACTATATTAGGTTTTATTCCTAACACGCTATCAAATTCGGTACCGCAGTTACAAGTTGATTTTTTACTACAACTAGTTGGTAATCGTTAATTGCTTCATTAGATCAATGTATCTAGTTCAGCAACAAGAACAGCTTACGTACCCTGTTGATCTGCTTTTAAAGAAGTTGCGATAAAAGAACATGAGTAGCTTCTCTGTTTACAGCGAAGAGAGAAAATAAAATCACAGTTTACAGCCATTAAGGAGTCCACTTGACCAACTGAGGACTTCAAAGTGCTTTTGACAGCATAATTGTCCTGTTTAGTTGGGTCTTCTGGCCCTAAGATATGACCAAATATGTTATTGCTAGTTAACTCCATTACAAGATAGTATTCTTTTGCTTAACAAGGAATAAAAATAAATAAAATACAAAATAGTATTGGCAATTGAGACGTTTAGAGGAGTACTGGTAATGGACACTATTAAAAAACTAATTATTTCTGTTTCTGTTTATCTAGACAATGTTATTTTCTACAGTAGAATTTCAAAGTAGAATATTACATAGTTCACGCGTAGACAATAGCGTAATCCACATAAGGTATTCTACGCGCCCATCACTGCTTTAAATCCAAGGGGTTCTTCCAAGTAGAGGCTGCTGAACACCCTATACTAAGTTGCGTATTTTACACTTACCTACAAATGTGACAGTTAAAAGTGCAAAAATCTGATTTTTAATAATCTCGAACTCGAAATATATATACATACTTGTTAACAAAAAGCATGGGTGGTAATCTGTTGGCTGGAAGGACGTAAAAATTATCGAAGATATGCAGCTTTTCTAGTTGTTTCTAACAAGGCAACATATTCTGATTAGGTAGTTCAAATTGCTACTACATTATTATTTACTCGATCTCCACACAATAACTACTCCATCCAACATAAACACATAATCAATGGGCAATGTAGGGTAGGATTTTCTGCCGGTAATGTCATCTGCAAAACCATAAATACCTTTATTTGTAGACAATACCATCATCTTGTCATCCTGGTAAACACAACTTAACTTCTTTGGCTGCAGCTTAATGCTTATCTCGATGAGCTTTATTAAATTGTGCCAGCCTATTCACAAGAAAAGCAATATTATTTGGACTTGTTGCAACAGTTAAGTAGATACATTAAAGTGCCAATTAACTGATGGTATGGTTTGTTTCATAGATTCTAACCGTTTCTTTGGTACAAGTCTAAAATTCTTCAGTCATATAATGCAATTTGTTCAGGAAAGCGCATAAACTATTAAAACAGCCAAATATTCAATTGTGGGATCGTAAGGCATTACAAAAATTCTATATACAATTATGTTTGATTAATTCAACACATTCAACTGAAAATTGTTTTCATAAGGCACCAATCTGATTAACCTAATAGAATAAGTACCTCTTTTGTATTTTGCAGGTATAATCTAAAAAATGTTCTTCGTTAAAAACTTCTCAGATGTTTTACAACCAGGTGATTAGATTTCTTTTTAGTCGAGATTCGTTAGAAATCACCAATAAAATCGAATCAAATCATTCTTAATGTATCGCCTTCAGGAATTTCATAGTCATTACCCAGTTCTGAATAACAATTACACTCTAATGCAACGAGTGTATTATTATCCCCTAAACAGTTGCTGTTATCCTTGGCGAGAATGATCTCTAATAAGATTTTGCTCGATACGAGCGTGGTTTGGTATGGAGTGGACGCATAATTGCATTTTAATCAGCGTCTTGTGCCATGCTGTCTGTCACCGGCAATCACTTTAGTGGCCATTCCTCAAGGTGCAATATTAGAGGAGTAATAGTCGTAAATAAAAAAGTCGGTTTATTTATTATACTGACCTTAGTAACCGCGGACCGTGACCAAGCTACAAGACATCTTGTAAAAACGTCCGTGTAACTTTGTAATAATTACCGGGGGTCCATTGTTACGAACCTATTATAAAAACGGTTTGTGTAACAAAACATTTTTATATGAGCTACGCAACTGCCTTTATGTGAATAGCAGTAAATTTGCAATGCAAATCTAAAAAGCAAAATGCTTAATTTTCAACAAGCGACTTTTGATGACTAATGAAATTAGACCTGACGATATGGAGCCGTCATAATGCAGGTTGTTGAAAACTCAACCTTCCAATTATTTTAATCAAATTCCTCCTGCTTTTGTCAATAACATTTTCGTAAAAATGTTTTATTAATAGGATTTTGAACATAATACACAACAGTTGTGAAAATAAAGCATTTATTACAATAAAAACTAATTAGTTTTAAGTTCTTGTGTCTTAGACGACACAGTTTTTAGCGTACCAGAGAAAATATCGCAAATAGAAGAGACTATTAAAATTGGTAAATGCAATCGTCAGAGGCGATTTTTCAGTACATTCGTGTTTGCTTGTTCACGATAAAAGGTAACCAAATAGCGAGAACCATTTTTGGGACAAGAAAATATATCATAGGTACCTAACAGTGATTGACAATCAACACAATAATTGACTAACTCTAGGAGGATAAAGTTGTCTATACGAAGCTTAAGAAACTTGCGTTGCACTCTTTCTTTCGAGTTAATTTGGATTTTATATATAGTAGACCATATCAATGAGTAGTACTGTAGATCTTATTAATGATTAATATAGAGAAATCAGACAGTCATTATTTTTTAAAACTACAATATCTATAGATAAGACCCAATGTAGAATATGCAACTTTTTGAACGTGATCATTAAAGAATAATTTAGCATCAAAGAGTTGATTATATTTTATAAGAGAATTCCACGTTGTTTTTTTCCATAGAGTACCTAAGTCATTACATTGTATTTATTTATATTTAACGTCAGTTTGTTCACAGCGCACCAAGTAAACACTTTATTAATATTGTCTTGCAATAGTTTTTCACATTTAAGTTCATTAAGTAAATCATTTTAAAAGTAGAGGGCCCAGGTCGGGTCCTTGAGGCATAACTGAATTTATTGATGACGGCAAAGACTAATAATTATCGCATACACGAATAGAGACATATAAGATGAAGCTAGATGAATCAAGAACGCACTGAAATCAAGGGACTGTAATTTTTGTATTACCAAATATATATTCTGAATGTCCATGTACATGGTTGAATCATTTTAAGCCTAGTGATGAAATAGAAGAAGAATAAAGTTCCCATGTTCAAAAACCAGCCAACTGAAGTGGACAGAGCCACGTTTTGTTACAATCAGATTGTTATATTTAAGATGTATGCGTATCTGTGGTTTCATGACCTGTAAGACTTTGTTATGTAAGACTTCAAGACTTTGATTATCGAGAGCACTCAACACATATACCGTACAAATTAGTAGCCGTAGACCTTTTACTAATGAAACTGTGCTGAGAATCAGTTATAAAACATTGTACATAATAATAGTACTATTTGAAAGATCTTTGAAACATTGCAGAGAATAGATATGACACTATAATTACAAATTTGTGACGAATCTCCTTTTTTCAAAATTCTACATTTAAGTGCCTTTTTTAAGCGTGGTAGGAAAATGTGAAGTTTTTAATGTAAGGTTAAATGTGCGTAAAAGGGGTTGCGCCTAAACAGATCCACAATCTTTAACAATTGAGTCAAAGGTAAATAAGTCCATGGGCGTACCCAGATTTTGTTCTAAGGGGGGGGGGAAGCACGAATTTCCGTTACTGAATAATTCAACATAAATAAAAATGTACCTAAGTAATTAACGAAGAATTTATTCCATGAACAATCTTTGTTGATTTTCTGCAAGGTGACTTAAAACATCTTCTGTGAAGAATTTTTTATATATACTGATCTTCAAAAGCTCGTTTATTCCTAATTCAATTATTGATGATCTCACTAACGTCATATCTAGCGCATTCAGTTGCATGTCTATCACGTTTAACAAAAGATGAGTTGATACATTTTATTTGGAAGAATAAATATTCGTGATCCACATAATGTGTAGTAATGTCAAACGAAATACTAAAGAAAGATGAATTTCTCCTTAAGCATCTACTAATAGGACCACCTTTTATGATTTGGAATTCGCACATATTAAAGACTAATAAATTAACCTCTAATTTTACTCAAATTTCTGCATAAATTTAAACCCATCATTTGTTATTGTCCTCAAGCTGCAAAAATCTTTTCATGTATGATATTAATCTTTTTGGCTGGCATTGATTTGCAAAATATGGCTCAATATTGCCAAAAACGTATGTTAATGGAATATATATATGGAAGGTTGAAAGGGCCCAGAGTTGGTAGTACAGGTGCGGGAGGGGGGGGGGGGGCAACTGCCCCCCTTGCCCCCCTCCCCTTCGGTACGCCCATGAATAAGTCCGTCATCAAGTGAAGAAAAGGAAAACATGTTGAAATTGGAATAATTATTTTCACAGTACAATCATTTGCATGATTGAGTTCAAAATTTATATAAACACCAAAAAATAAATGCACAGTGCGTTAGTAAGTTCTTTGGAGTCGTAATAGATTTACACCAGGATACTGTTAGGGTTATTTGACAAATTATTTGCAATCTTATTTAAAGTATAATACCGATTCTTTCATTTTCGTTGATTTTATAAACAATTTTCAATTTCCCATAAATTATTCTTGATGTTGTCTTCTTGCTCCGAATTTTTGTCTATTTTAAAGTTTGTTTTTAACAATATAGTTTTCACCTTTAATGGAGAAGTATATAAACAAGTCTATGGCAACTAATGGGATGCAAAGTTTTACCTAAATTGGCCCAATATGTTTAGGATTATCTGCTTTTAACAGTGATACTACAACTTCCATTCAACTTCAGTTGTGATAAAACTAAGAACCTTTGAAAACGGCATGTCTGAGAAAAAGCTTTTGATTTCGACTAGTTATTAAGTATATTTATTTTTCAAAAGGTTACCGGCCAAAAAAATTATATGGTGATCAATGATCATATACCACCATATAAAATACATTGCTCAGTTCGTATAGATAATGTTTATGTAACTATGTACCTACGAATGTGAAATATACATAAATAAGTTATCTCAAATTGAACTATGCTGCAACCCTTCGATATAAACCAAAGTACCGTCGTAAATTCTCATTAATCTATTTCAATTTGATTGATAAGCTACCCAATGACGTATTTTATATAAACCATCAGTTTCTATTCGGTTAGCCTAGGACCCAACAGTCATAGATCTTCATCCAAGGTTAAGCAAACACTTTCGTCCTCTTTCGCAGAACACTCATCAGCAACCATGGTCAAATACTTGACTTTTGCCCTACTGGCTCTCGCGTCCACCGCTTGGGGCTACTCAGGAGGTGCCCCGGAAAGCGTATGCGAGGACATGACTCCTAAACACCCGGTGGCTCCGCAGAGGTCCCGACTTCCGTACACGGTGTCCGTCAGCAAGAAGGAAATCAATGCCGGTGACAAGGTGGACATCACCATTTCCGGAGGAAACCCCTTCAAGGGATACATGCTGGAAGTGAGGGATGGTGACAAGGCGATTGGTAGCTTTGAAATTGCCGACACGGATAAATACTCGAAAACGGTCAACTGTTTCGGAAACAAGGCTGTAAGTACTGTAGCATGACAGATTTGCCAAATTTCGTCTGTGTTAAAATATGGAAGACCGATGTTTGTTATAATAATATATCATAAAATGTCCTTGTAAAAGCAGATAAATTGTTTTCTAGAAAATTTCTAGAATTTTTCTTTGTACAGTGACTTTGTTTATCCATCTGCTCAGATAGTGTTCAATTTTTGTGTAAATCAGGACAAATCTCACCATTTTTTATTTTGTTCAGGATGAAATGATATGTCAATAAGCTTCTTGTTCTTATGAAATTCTGTGTTTTTCGAAACATGTATACAACCTTTATTATTTTTATAAATTACTCTTGTGTTTAGCTTAAATGCAAGATAAATTCACTGCATTCTTTATTATACACAAGTTTGTAGCCTAAGGTACTTTTTATACTTTCTCTTTAGTCGATAACGGCCGAAGTAATTTACATAAAATTTTAATCTGGTCTGGATCTCACTAGCTGGAGAGTAGGATTTTCTTCATTTTGACGTCTTCATTAGTTTTAAAATTCTGTTCCATTGGAGTTGCTGGCTGGATTTCAACGTAGTTTTTCGAACCTGTTTAAGACATCACTTAAGTATTGTTCTTGGGTAATACTTAATAAATCTTCATTCCTAAGCAATATCTTAGTTCTCCTATATTCTCAATTTCAATTTTCTAAATACCTTTGTCGTACAAATAATGCTGACTTTATTTCTACTTGATATAATGATGCCATCAACAGATATATCATAAACCTTCAATGCTACTACCTTTGAAATAATACATGCAATTCAATTCTGATCTATGAAACTCTTGTTCTATCATACCTTTGTTAAATTCTTAATTTCAAACCTAGGAGAACGCTTAGACCATATATAGTTTTTCTTAATTTGCACACTTGCCAGAAAAAAGTTATGTTTATGTCCAATTACTATTAAAATTCTAAGTGTATAGTTAATCTCGTGACAAGAGCAAAATTGTCGGCATAATGAAGCCCAGGAGTTTGTAAAAAACATGTGCTACCAGTCTAGTTTTATATTGTTTCGGTTTCCACTTTCATTCCGTTTTATTTGAAATATCAATCTACAGTGTATTATATTTTCATATTCGGGAGTATTCACGAAATTTCATGTTTGATTTTTCTTTAAGGATTCTATTTCACATTGATGACTGGTTTGTAACCACTTTTTTTTTCAGGAAGACATTTAAAAATGACTTGGTAAATCCCATAAACTTTGAAGCCATACCGGTGATTTTTTATACGTATCTCCTAGGTATATCTTCATTTTCTGTTCCTTCTCCTGATATGTCCATGTGTTCCTCCACATTTGGTTTTTCTGATTTTTCTTCTTTGTTATCTGGTACAGATTCTAGCGTGGTTACAGACCATGGTATATTTTCTTCTATTCATTATCTTTGTTCGTCAAAACTTACTTCTCTTCCTATTGCTTTCTTTCTGTGTTGAGTTTCTACATGTAATGACAATTTATAATATAATGTATAATCGTAGATTATTAAAAATTCAAACTCAATAGTACCGATGAAACACTGAACATAACTTGAATAAGGAAATGCATTCGATACCTTTCAGACTGAAAGATTAGCGAAAGTTAAACTCAAGGCTGGTGTCGACCATGAACTGTTGTACTGAATGTGAATACCTTGCAAATGTTAATTTACCTAATCGGTTCTACAATTAATATAGCTGTCATTCAAATTTTATGAATGAATCGCAAGTATATCATGGTTTAGTGAGTTCTGATGCAGTAATTCGAAGCATTCAACAATTATTCGTATATGAGGCTTTTAGCGTCCATCATTTAGTGGTATAATGACGAGCATTTTCCATTTTATAGTGCATTTAATAGTGTATTACTGTTCAAGATGCTTATAATACTATTTTTATACTACCTTTGAATTCAAAGGTATCGGAAATAGAGTAGAAAATGGCACTTAAAAACGTTATCTTATTTACACCATGTACCATATCTTAGTGTATAAACAAATTTCTTCTCCAAATTATTTAAACATCAAACTATATACCTACATAAAACTAGATACCACACCATCGATTTTAACGAATAATTCTTTGAATATTTTAATGAGCGACCTCCATTTAAACTTTGTATAAGCCGCAAAAAAAACGTACTTGACAAAACAGGTTATATAGGAACACCTAATTCTGCCTACCTGTAAACAATTAATACGAACTTTTTTTTCTAACATTTTCTGTGTTATTTTGTTTAGAGCGCCGCTACGCACAAGAATTCAGCCGAGAAAAAGACAGTTACCTTGACGTGGAAATCGCCCGTAGGCAAAAAAGGCAACGTAAAAGTATAGTAAGTATATTAAGATCAATATTCATCATTAACTGTATACAGAGTTTATAGCAATAAGATCTATTATGAGGATAATTGAATAATAAAACTTGGAAATTTTAGAATTAATCTGAATTAAGTTGCTCAAAGATATATCGCGGTTACAATTATTTAATTGGGTATTTAACGTTCACTAAGTTTCATGAAAGTCCTACTACAAACTGAAATTTTAATAATTGTATACTTAACTTAAAAGTAAGTACCATTACTTGAAAAAGTAACTGAATTACTTTCGTTGTAAATTGAAGCAGTAACCCTTTTCTTGGTCTACAGTTGCAATTCATTTGTAACTAAATTACCCATTTTGTTAAACGTATAAATCTCAACTACCCAGGGCGAAATTGGGGGGTAACTACGCTTTTTGCAATTTTTATTTTTTTTTCGTTTTAGTATGTGATTAGTAGTATAACTGCAGGTATTATTCGCTCTTATAAATTTTCGGTGCAGCAAACTGTTTAGAAGACATTGGCAAAAAAGGTCACTTAAAGAAAATGGTTTTTCCTAAATATCTCCGAATATATTTAATATATTCAAATAATGCACAAGCCATCAGATAGGAAATAAAATTTCTCACAAAAAGTGTCTTAGAAAATTTATTCAAAATTTTGACAGTTTCGAAATATTTCCAAAACACCTATGCTCGTACGATTTTTTTTAAATTTTGATATTATATAGAAAATCAAATTTCTGATCAGAAAGCACTCTTGTATTTTTTTGTGAAGTTAATAATTTTATTTGGAAAGAACGATTTTATAATTTATATATTTTTGCTAATACCCAGAGCACTGTTTGTCTTAGAAAAAATGTGTAGAGAGAAAAAAATGCTCAAGACCTGATTCCTAATCGTATAGTATAAGAAATAAAAACGTAAATGTCATTTTGACAATTGGATGTGGAAGTATTGATTCAATTTGCAGCGGTTTTTTTAATTAATCCGAAGGTATTGAACAATAAATTGAAAATTTGAAATTTTGTGTCGAGCTCTGGGATTTAATTATAACGAACATTAATAATGATTATCACATATTTTAGATTTCATAAACTTATTCAGAACCCCATACATTTAGGCAACTAGATTCATTTTGACAAAAATAAAGGAAATTATGTCGAAGTTAGAGAACTTGTCATGAGCCAAATCCAACAACACTTTTTGCCTTCAAGTGATAATAACCTTGCGATTCACCTCTAGAATATATTTATTTTATTATACGGGTGTTCCAGAACCAGATAATGTCAGCGTGTTTTGTTTTATGTAATAAGAATTATATTTTTTTATTGTCAAAATTGTAATTGTAATTAATTACACATTGTGAAGCAATTTTAACATCACTGGTATGTATTCACATTCATGATTTGATCATCTATAGGTACCTACTATTTATAGAAACAAGTGAACACCTTATTTATTTATCTAATTTTCCATAACTTCAATGAAAAATTATATATCAAACAATGCATTACATTTTTTGTATCTTTCCAAATAATGAAATTATTCGACTTTCTCTTTAAATTTTGACTTTTGGTCTCTAGCGCCAAAATTAAACGTCATGCAGGAACATGTCTATTACTTTTTCCTATCGCTTATGGTTACTGGGATATCACGGAAAATATACGAATTCTAAACACCCTCTAGAAGTTAAATCAATGCCACAATGCAATTATTATACGACCCTAAATTTTGAGTACACTTTATTTCATTATCGACTAATCTTTATTTCATTCCAGCGCCACAGTAGCCGAAGATGGAGGGAAATTCTGGGTCAGAAAACCAACTCAAACCATCAAATTAAACTGAATAACCACCTGATGGAAGGATTATGCTCAGCGGGCTCCAATGCGAGTTCTGACTTCCATTATTATGTAAATACCTTAAATACTGTTTTAAGTAGCTTTTTACAATAAATAATTTCAAAATTGAAATATATTTTAAAAAAGGACGGCGTTTTTTTTTAATTACACTTCTGTTTTAGTGATTTTGATGTTACGATTTTTCAGCACAAATAAATGACACTATTATTTAAATATTTAATAATAATAATAATAATAATAATAATAATAATAATAATAATAATAATAATAATAATAATAATAATAATAATAATAATAATGTTTATTAGCAATTTGTGCTTTACATTTGTATAGTATAAGTAACAAGTATATTATATCATAACAGATCTGCACAAACATGCTAATGATGTGAAGTTCGGTTCTTTCAAATTAGAAGCCCCGTTCTTCCACTCCACATCTACAAAATCACTTCCCCGCAACACATTGCTGCTGATTCACAACACATAAGGAAACCCAAAACAAAGCCACATTTTTTAAGTACAGAATAAAAAACAAACAATACTACATATTACGATTTGTGTGCTAGACGATCTAAACCTTAGTAGTATGTGTACATCAGATTACCAGACCACCGTTCAGAATGCTACGTTTAAGATTTCTTTTAAATGTCATAGGAGGTAAAGCTCTAATGCCTGCTGGAATACGATTCATAATTTGACATATTTTATAGCTAAAACTGCTCTGGAACAGAGCAGTATGATGATGTGGCACTGTTAGATATTGCTGACGTCTGATATTCAAGTTGTGGACATCCGTGCGAAAGCGAATTTTATGGTATAGGTACTGGGGTGTTTTATACAGTAACATTTTGTGATACATACATGCACTCTGAAGAAACATGCTCTGTCTAACTGAAAGCCAGTTTATCTACGAATATCTGCCTGAAATATGCTGATGCTTCTTTAAATGTAATACAAAACACAAGCATGAGTTTTGAAGGCGCTGAAGTCTGTTCATATTATGTTGTGTTAAAAACGGTCCAAAGACAGCACCACAAAGTTTTAAATGTGACAGCACTAGAGATTCACATAATGTTCTTCTTACGTTAGAATAAAATAAGTCTTTACTTTTATATATTTGTTTTAAGCTCGAGAACCCAGATTTTATTACATTATTGACATGGGATTTAAATTTTAAATCAGTATCAAGGTTTAATCCTAGGAATGGACTTATCATTTATATATAACTTTATGAATTCTTGGCATCTCTTTCTGCTCTGAGTCCGACCAAACAGCATCACCTTGGACTTGTCTGGGTTTATAGTTAAACAGTATCTCTTTGAGAATTCAACCACTTTCTTAAGATCTTCATTAATCAACTCATTTGCATTTACTATGTTTGTCGGTGGAAATGAGTAATAGAGCTGGGTATCATCTGCATAACATAAGATTTTACTGTGGGTCACTACCTTTTGCAATGGTGAAATAGTAGAGTACCCAATAACAGTTCATGGCTGATATGATCGAAAGCCTTGGAAAAATCCAAGAGCACTAACGTCGTTAATAAGTCCCTTTCCATACCAGACACAATATCGTCAGTAACTGCCAGCAATGTTGTCGCACAACTGTACATTTTGCGAAATCCAGATTGGATATCAGGTAGTATATTGTTTGTTTCTATATAAGCATAGAGCTGCTTATACACTATCTTCTCCAATAATTTGGAAAGTACAGGTAACATACTAATTGTTCTAAGCTCTTCAAATTCAGTGGCATTAGATACTTTAGGTGCAGGCCGCACCACTGCTGTGCCCCAGTCACTTGGAAATACAGATTGCTCCAGGCAGAAATTTATTAAGTGGGCAATATATGGAATAATTCGCGGACAGCATAGCGCTATTATATGTGGAGTAATATTATCAATCCCAGCAGCATTGGACTTAATAGATAACAATTCATTGCTAATATATTCACTACTTGCCAGGCGTAAACTAAATGATCGGGTTGGATCATTTACATTTGAAAAAAGATGTTGCAACTCAGCCTGATCTGACTCATAATCACTTTTGCACGACTTTAGAAAATATTCATTAATTTCATCTGGCTTTTCTAAATATACTGCCAAACCTGGAGGTGCACGTTTTGTACAGACATTAAGAAATCTTAATTCCTTGTACAGAGATTTAGGATCAGCTGCAGCTGAGAGTTTAGTATTTAGGTAAGCCCTTTTTTCATACTTAAGTGTAGAATTTATCAAATTTCTGAGGTCTTTATAATATTGCCAGTGAGTAGCACACTTGGTGTGTTTAAATCTACTAAAAGCCTTACATCTAAGAGAGATCATAAATTCTAGGTTCTGAGTTAACCAAGGAGGTTTATGCTTACGTTTATTAGAGTTAACAGGTTTAGATGGGGCATGTTTGTCGAATAGACCTAATACAAGAGCATTGAATAAAGTGACTTTATCATCAATTGTAGGCAAATAAACAATATCATCAAATGGGATCTTGGCAAGATCCTCATTAAAACTAAATCTATCAATCTGCCTAAGGTTTCTGAATTGATACGTATTATCACTAGTAACTTTGAATATCCTCTGAACAGATAATTAAATCTATAAGTGTGGAGGTTCGACTACAATATCTTGTGGGAACATTTACCGTTTGAACTATACCACACGAATCTAAAGTATTTTGCAACAACCTGTATGAACTGCTTGTTGAATCCAAACAATTTATGTTAAAATCTCCAGCGCATATCACACGGTCGAGAGAGTGGTAGTACACATGCTAGAGCGTCCTCTAAACTATCAAAGAAATTAGGCAAATGAGATTTAGGGGGACGATATACACACCCAATATCATACCTTGCATCATCCAGACAAAAAGACAACCACAACTGTTCGATCTCAACATTGTTTGAAGATTCTAGCATTGTGCCACTAAGATGATCTTTAATGTATATGGCAACTCCACCTCCTCGACCCACACGGTCACAACGAAACAAATTATAACCTTCTAGCTTTACAGCCTGATCGGGTATAACAGCAGACAACCAAGTCTCCGAAATACATATAACATCATATCAAACATCTTTTATTAATGTCAACACACTATCAAAGTTTGCAGATAATGATGGAATATTTAAATGAACTAATTTCATAACTACAACAAAATATTACTTTATTATTAAATTACTATATGTTTATATCTTATTCAGACATGAGAGTCCCTACTTGAGCAACAGATGTTATTTTTATCACGCTGTCTCCCATCACTTTTTCTAGCATAGATCTGTCCATTTTTACTCCAGATATATCTGTAGCCATTCTTCTTCAGCTCCCTTGCTTTCATAAAAATGGTTCTCACTGGTCGTGGTAGGTCCTCATTAATATAGACTGCAGCTGAGGTGTTGTCGATTCCACAATTTTCTGTATTAAGCCGATAATGTTTGCGTTTTTCTAACACATTATTTCTCTTTTCGACAGATGGAAACTTTACTAGTATGACCGCCTTTTCATCAGTATTAGTAGCAGATAACACGGAAATCTCATAATTTTGATCATTTATATCCAACTTGTTTAGAGTTTTTTTTACATTTTTAGCGGCCTTACAATCTCTTTTTAAGCCTGTTATTATTATAATAATATATAATATAATAATATAAGTATTATCAAAGTATATTTAATACTTAAGAACTGGACGTAGTCTACACCATTAATATTAATTAAAATTATATTGATTTTATAAGGATAGTGGCGACAACATACGCGCGGCCGCCAAGGTGTCTGGAGATTTGAATGAGCGATATGAGAGAAAACCTAAAATTTCGCATATAATTTTATGTTGCAGTCCCGGTTTCATTTCGGCCATTAAAGCGGCAAAAATGAAGCACAGAAACTTTTTACCAATATAACTGTAATTTACTTGCTGTTTGCTACAAAAATTACAATATACAATCATATTTATGTAGGTATAGGTAAGTAATAAATAAATTGCTGTTGGTATATTGTTATGTCGATATCTATATAGGAATATTACGTGCAATAAACTGCAGAAACGAAGTAAGGATACCTGGACAGATAACTGGAAAACCTCATCTTTTAAAAACTAAAAGCTAGCACTTGTGCGACACACGGCGGCATTATTAAAAGCGGTGACGCCAAAAAAAGCTCATGTTTGACCTAAGAAATACAAAGTTAAAACAAAATTATGTAGCAATTAATTCAACTATTTCCTGGTTTTGTAATAGCAACTTGTAATGCTAAATGACCACGTTCAGAATCCTTTATTATTAGGTGCGCTCATAATGACTTGCAATGCATTTTTCCACGCCTACAAGTACTAAAAGAATCGTGTATAACGCTTGAAATGCCAATACAAAGTAAATTCAAGGATTAGCATACAAATTCGCCGTGACTTGCACTTTTATTTCTCTTTATATGAATAAATACTCAAATATAGACTAGGCATCATAACTACGTCTACAGTGTAACGCAAATTTTAACATTGTGGAAATACTATGGTCACTAAAGCCGTATAATTTTAGTTTCTTTAGTAATATACTATATGTGTTATACAGTAAAATGCTTTTGACAAATCTAGACAGGAAACTACTGTATGGCTTCTTTCACTAAGAGTGGTTAGTGCTAAAGTAGTCGATCGATTACTTTTAAATCTGAACTGGTATTGTGAATATAATTCATTGTTGTTTTAAAAAATTTATCAATTTGGTTTTTTAACAGGTGTGCAAATATTCCTAAAGAAATGGGCCGGTAGTTATTAATATTCTCAGTGATCCCTTTTTTATGTAGGTATGGGTATTACTTCGAAGTTTTAAGCAATGTGTTTTCATTAATACATTTATTGATAATTTTCGTAATTTTCATTGTTAATGCTTTAATAATTTGTGAACTAAAACCATATGCATCCTTGTTTTTAGAATTTTTCAATTTACCAATAGCATTTCTAACATCATTATAGGAAACCTCATGGAAAGTAACCCCATGATATAGAAAAGAGTGAGAAAAATATTAATCTAGCGACTATTAAAAAAAGATAGGCAGCAATGTTCTAGTCCAAATAAACTGAGAACACAAATAAATAATAAACAATTAACAAAATTAACTGTTTTTTTAAATAGGCAGTTTTCATTTTGTAAACACTTTCTTTCTTAACATTACTCTCAAAAAGGATGAATGATCCTGAAATAAGCACCGGAAGATTGGCTGTACGCTCTGGAATAAGCAGATCTTCGGTATTAAAAATTCTCATCCAGGAAAGACTTTATCCATACCATTTCACACCTATTCAGAATCTCCTAGAAGCTGATCTACCAGCTAGGCTACGATTTACCTGTTTTTGTAGCGCTCGTCAAAGCGAAGATCCGTTGTTCTTAAACGTTTTCTTTACAAACAGTTTTGGAAGACAGATTTTCCACAATTGGTTAGGTACTGAACGGCACTTTCAGTACGAATTTAAAATTAATGTTTCGTGCGAATTATTGGCAACCATGTTTTGGGATCATATGTGAATTACCAACCAAATAATGTACACTCATTTAACGAACGGATTCGAAAAGATATTGAAGTCAATGGAAATCATTTCGGGCACTTGTTGTCAAGAGCAGACCTCTTTTTATTAATTGTTGTGCAATATGTTTAAAATAAAGCTTAGGCTTATTGTTGTGTGTCTTTAAATTTGTTTTAATCAAAGCCTACTTGAAATGTTGTGTAGGTACTATGAAATAATTGAGGTACATCACATTACTAAAATGGTTGTATCTCGAAAAGGGTAAGTGATAGCGACTTCCATATGTATACATTTTTTGTGGAAAAAAGACAGTGCATAAAATAACACTTTAATAGAAAGAAAAGGCCAATGCATCTGTCCTGTCCCAACATTATTTTCGCGATCGCGCCATCTGTGCGTCGAAACTTGCGTAAATTAGCGCCAAATTTGAATATCTAGGATCAGTATTTTCGGTATTAAAGGTGGTTTTTGCTAGATCATTCGAACTTTTCCAATTAAAATTTCATTGAATACAATGTATACATTGAATACAATGAAATTTCACTTGGAAAGGTGCGAACAACCTAACAAATATAATTATAAATGAAAGAACAATTAAAAGTTAAAGTATATTAATACAGTTTTCGCATTAACTATAAACTAGTTAATAAATATTGATTGGAAATTTGTGTTGTGAACATAGTTCATTTGTAACAAGCAATGCAGACAATATCAAAAATATATAAACAAATTAAAGAGCTAAATTAAAAACTGTCCTATTAATTTTTGATATTGCCTTAAACAAAAGTATGCCTTATCATTTAAAAGTAGATTTACAATAAAAAGTACACTCTAAACAATAGTACCAATAACTTGAAACAATACAAATGACAAACAGCGTCAGTTATAGTGGTTCACCTTTATAACCAGTGTTGTTCAAAGTTTTTAAAATGTATTTAAATATTGTAGGTAAATATTAAGAAAAATGTAAAAACAAATTGAATTACTAATACTACAGAAAAATTTAAATGAGTATTTAAATACATGAAAAGTAAATTAACTATGTATCGAACCACTTGTAGTTAAATACTTAACAGAAACAGTAACAATACAGTAAGCTGAAGTAACTAATGTTAACATTGACAAAACATTCTAAAAAATATGAGTGTAAGAGCATTTGAATAATATTCGTATAACTGAAAGTGACTTTGTAAAAACAAAAATGAAGAGTTTAGATATGTAATAATAATAATTTGTTTTTATGGTTTTACAACTCCAATATTTAAACTATCTTCTTATCCACCAACCAGAAATGTAATTAGAAATCAAAGAACATACTAATAACCTACACCAATTGCATCGTCTTTAAATACACTTCTTAAATTAATTAATGAAGAAGTAATTTACATTATAAGACCAGTAAATCAAGTATAACAGCCTGCGGTGTAAGTTAGTAAGTTACAAGTTATGGGTTACAGTAATTATTTACCATTTTGATAATTTGCTACTACACATCAGCACATTAGGATTTATTCGTTATAATTGTTAAATACCCAATTCTGTAAAGATGTTCATGAGATAAATTCTTAAAGCTAGGATTGTTGATTGCTTGTTTCCACTTGCTGCACATGTCGCCTCTTCTTGGGTTTGGAAACCTGAATATCGGCTTTTGTTTCACCTTACAACCTGGCACTGAGAAATGACCTTTGTCCGACTCCGTTATAATCTGGCATTAATCAAATAATTAGTTTGCTATTTATTAACTGGTACTTACATTTACCGCTTGAACTGAAGATGTCCACGCCTGACTAGGTATTATACAAAAAAAGTGCACGCAGAAACAGCCTGAAATAATTTTTTATAAGTACCTATTATAATGTTTTTCTCAATTCTAATTACCTGTTACTGCAGGTGACTATTAAACTAAAATTGATTCCACCATCACAAACGTCTATAAAAACATAAAAGTTCAAAACATAACAATAACCATCACAAAGAAAAACACGAAAATGGAGAGGACGCAAGCCATAAAATAACACTTTAATAGAAAGAAAAGGCCAATGCTTCTGTCCTGTCCCAACATCATTTTCGTGATCGCGCCATCTGTGCGTCGAAACATGCGTAACTTAGCGCCAAATTTGAATATCTAGGATAATTATTTTCGGTATTAAAGGTGGTTTTTGCTAGATCATTCGAACTTTTCCAAATAAAATTTCATTGAATACAATGTATACATTGAATACAATGAAATTTCACTTGGAAAGGTGCGAACAACCTAACAAATATAATTATAAATGAAAGAACAATTAAAAGTTAAAGTATATTAATACAGTTTGCGCATTAACTATAAACTAGTGAATAAATATTGATTGGAAATTTGTGTTGTGAACATAGTTCATTTGTAACAAGCAATGCAGACAATATCAAAAATATATGAACAAATTAAAGAGCTAAATTAAAAACTGTCCTATTAATTTTTGATATTGCCTTAAACAAAAGTATGCCTTATCACTCAAAAGTAGATTTACAATAAAAAGTACACTCTAAACAATAGTACCGATAACTTAGAACAATACAAATGACAAACAGTGTCAGTTATAGTGGTTCACCTTTATAACCAGTGTTGTTCAAAATTTTTAAAATGTATTTAAATATTGTAGGTAAATATTAAGAAAAATGTAACAACTGAAATTGAATCATTAATACTACAGAAAAATTTAAATGAGTATTTAAATACATGAAAAGTAAATTAACTACGTATCGAACCACTTGTAGTTAAATACTTAACAGAAACGGTAACAAGACAGTAAGCTGAAGTAACTAATGTTAACATTGACAAAACATTCTAAAAAATATGAGTGTAAGAGCATTTGAATAATATTCATATGACTATGTAATTAGAAATCAAAGAACATACTAATAACCTACACCAATTGCATCGTCTTTAAATACACTTTTTAAATTAATTAATGAAGAAGTAATTTACATTATAAGACCAGTAAATCAAGTATAACAGCCTGCGATGTAAGTTAGTAAGTTACAAGTTATGGGTTACAGTAATTATTTACCATTTTGATAATTTGCTACTACACATCAGCACATTAGGATTTATTCGTTATAATTGTTAAATACCCAATTCTGTAAAGATGTTCATGAGATAAATCCTTAAAGCTAGGATTGTTGATTGCTTGTTTCCACTTGCTGCACATGTCCCCTCTTCTTGGGTTTGGAAACCTGAATATCGGCTTTTGTTTCACCTTACAACCCGGCACTGAGAAACGACCTTTGTCCGACTCCATTATAATCTGGCATTAATCAAATAATTAGTTTGCTATTTATTAATTGGTACTTACATTTACCGCTTGAACTGAAAATATCCACGCCTAACTAGGTATTATACAAAAAAAAGGGCACGTAGAAACAGCCTGAAATAATTTTTATAAGTACCTATAATAATGTTTTTCTCAATTCTACTTACCTGTTACTGCAGGTGACTATTAAACTAAAATTGATTCCACCATCACAAACGTCTATAAAAACATAAAAGTTCAAAACATAACAATAACCATCACAAACAAAAACACGAAAATGGAGGGGACGCAAGCGCAACACGCAATGGAGCAACTGTCACCGGTGTCAGTTGTGGGATTTCAGTTGATATTGTCGTTCCCTACCATCAAATTACCACTTGAGTGCAATAAAATTATATGCTGATTAGCGCCATCTGACCGTGGAAACATGCGTAACCCCCCCTTACCCTCCATGCCAACACTTTCAAAAGGGAACACGTAGCGCCATTCAYGATGAACCAGCCTGAGACAGTGACATCAGTATCTGTCAAAAAAAGTATACAATGGGGAGGCGCAAAAAAGTTTTGACACTTTTAACCCGCGTGAAGTACCGCAGATGGCGCCACATGCAACTAGTAGTCAATCTACCTAAATATTTTAATTRCTCGGCTCAAAAAAACTCCGTATACCAAACTTCATGCAATTATTACAATTTTTTCAAAAATTATTAAAGAAATTAAAAACAAAATTTGATATTTGGACTGAGATAAGTTTGGTTAAATCTTAATCTTTCATGCAAAGAATGTGTGATTTTACTGTGTTGTAACACCACGACCAAGTTTGGCAACCTGGCACACAGTCCGGCGATACCGCAACGCCAGCAACCAATAGCCGAACGCCCTGCCGAACCACCAATAGGAAGCGTTGAACGCAGAAGCAGTAGAGACGCATCAGATTCCGCGTGTCGGTTGGCTGGTCGTACCGATCTCCCACGAAATACATAACCCTAAATTAAATATCTTATCGTTTAATGTAAGTGTACGTGGAATAAAGTTGCCAAGTGATTTTCGCTTAGAAGCTGTGTATTTGTTGTCATTTCACCGCGTGTGATCCCCCTCAAAATTTCTTTAATAACGCGTACTAACCTACGTGTTACAAAAGTGGCGCTCCAACTCGTGGCCAGCTGTGAAAGACAAAACAACAAACAAACGACGGTGAAAAAAGTGGAATTTCACGACGACTTCCCACAACTACAATCTACGTTCTTCAGCAAGAGCAGAAAAGTCGACAGTGATGGGTGATCCAGTTGTGATGACGCAAGCTCAGCTCCAGCAGCTTATCGCCGGACTGAAGGACGTCATGACCATGGAGCAGCAGCAGTCCCCAGCAGGAGGAACAGCTCAGCAACAGGTCAACGATTCTGGTAACTTTTCGCAGTGTATGTCACGTTTTTCTGGAGAAACTGGTGAGGATATTGAAGCTTTTATTAACGCTATTAGTATTTACAAAGACTGTGTTCGTGTTTCGGACGATAATGCGTTGCGTGGACTACCCATGTTACTTGATAAAATGGCCGCTAAATGGTGGCAAGGAATTAAATCCTCGATTGCTAACTGGAATGACGCTTTAGTTGCGATTAGACACGCGTTTGGTGTGCGCAAACCTGCTCATAAAATTTTTAAGGAATTATTTTCTAAAGAACAAGCAGAAAATGAGCCAACCGACGTGTTTGTAACAAATGCGCGAGCGCTCCTTTCACATTTACCCTCCACTCCTGGGTTGCACGAGCAACATAAGTTAGATATGATATATGGACTTTTAAATCGCAAAATTCGACATCGCCTTTCGCGGGATGACGTCACATCGTTTGATACGCTCATTCAACGCGCGCGATCCATCGAAGATTCTTTTGCAGAAATCGCAAAACCGGCAGAGACTAAACCGCGTATTCGTTGTAACTTTTGCAACAACATTGGACATTCGAAGCAAGAATGCCGCAAGTTTCTTGCCTCGCAACAAAACAGTGGAACGGTTGCGCCTTCAGCGAGTAATAACAGTAAGACTGCGCCTGCGCCAGTTCAAACGGTAAATCGCGTTAACAATGCAATGCCTATACACTGTTTCGGTTGCAGTACTCCCGGATTTGTTCGATCAAACTGTCCAAACTGTAATAAAAAAACAAGTGCCGCTACTCTTGATTTATTACTTACTGAGATAAATAGCCAGGATGAAAGTCGACCACTTATCCAAGTGAGTGTGGCAAATTTAACTGGTTTAGCGTATATAGATACAGGAGCAAAGTGCTCCATTGCAGGACAGCGTTTGTACAATCATTTGTTGAAAAATAATATTCCCTATGTTCAGAAAAACAAACTACTTACCCTTGCAGACGGTGTTACGCGAAACGTAAGCACTCACATATTTGATTGTGATGTACTACTACAGGGACGAAGTATTCGGACTACGTTTATAGCAATACCTGATCACGCAGACAACAAAACACTTTTAGGTGTTGATTTCATCCGTGCAGCTGTCATGTTAATTGATCTTGCGCATATGATATGGAGCTTTGCTGATCAACCAACGAAATATTTTTGCTTTCATAAAGAATCAAAAGCGGAATGTATCAATATTTTAGAATTAGAATTGCGTTCAGATGAAGGTCCACATCTAACAGAAAATCAACGAAATGAATTAGAACTGCTTCTGAATAAAAACAAAGAAATATTTTCGGAAAATGTGAAACCGACTCCATATGCGGAGCATTCCATTAAACTTACCGATGATACTCCTATTTCGGTACCACCGTATCGTTTATCTCCAAAAAAATCTCAAATAATGAAGGAAGAAATTGAAAAGTTGCTCGAAAGCGGCGTGATAGAAGAATGTGACTCTCCGTTTTCAGCACCAGCTGTATTAGTGCCAAAAAAGAACGGAAGTTTTCGATTATGCGTCGATTACAGACAATTGAACAGTGTCACTGTTCCGGATAGATATCCGCTCCCAAGGTTGGATGACTTGCTCCACGCCACTGGCGCTACAACCTACATGTCTACCTTAGACTTGCGAGCTGGATACCATCAAGTTGCTGTCAAAGAATCAGATAGGGACAAAACGGCTTTCATAACGCCTTTTGGCATTTACAGATTTATACGCATGCCATTTGGGTTGCGTAACGCCCCCTCCACCTTCCAAAGGCTGATAGACCGTCTAAGATCTGGTCTTGCCGACATAACTCTACTAGCGTATCTGGACGACATAATCTTGTTGTCAACGGATTTTAATCAGCACCTTGATGATTTGCAGCGACTGTTTGATAGGATGAAGATGTTTAATCTACATGCCAATCGCGATAAATGCACATTTATTAGTCCACGTGTTAAATATCTTGGTCATGTAATTACTCCTGCAGGAATCGAACCAGATCCGGATAAAATACGTGCGATCATTGAAATGACCCCGCCACGTTCAATAAAACATGCAATGTCGTTCTTACAAACATGTAGCTGGTTCCGTCGCTTTATACCCAATTTTGCAGATGTGTCGCGACCAATTAGTAACTTGTTGCGCAAAAATGCAGTTTTTAAGTGGGGTACAGAAGAGAATCAAAGTTTTGAAACGCTCAAACGATTGTTAACTACAGCTCCTATTCTAAGACAAGCCGATTTAAATCTCCCGTTTGTTCTAAAGACTGATGCCAGCTCTTATGCCATTGGAGCATGTCTGCTCCAGGGGGAGAAAGAAGACGAACGACCTGTCGAGTTTGCCAGTAGACTGCTCACAACAGCCGAGTGTAACTATAGCACAACGGAACGTGAAGCATTAGCGGTTGTATATGCTATAAACAAATTCCGTGGCTATCTAGAAGGATCACCAGTTATAGTTAAGTCTGACCATCAGCCATTAAAGTGGTTAATGTCGCTCAAATCTCCTAGTGGTCGCTTAGCAAGATGGTCATTGATGCTGCAAGGTTTTGATATTCAAATGGAGTACATTCCCGGAAAAAGTAATGTCATAGCCGATACCCTGTCTCGACCGCAGTGTTTTCAGGACACTCAACGTACTTGTGATATTTGCACGGTGGCTGTGACGATGGAAAGCCAATCTGCTAGAGAAATGCGAGCCCAGCAGCTGGCTGATGCAGAAATTCAAAAGATCATCGAATGTTTTGAAATGTCAAATCCAGATCAAGTTAATTTTGCTCGATATACGAATCGTGGATTCATTATGAATCAAGGGATTCTCTACCGATACTCACCTGAATCCGAAAGCGAAGAAGCTCAATTATACTTGCCGAAAACTATGATACCTAAAATACTCTACGAACATCATGATTCACCTGCCGCAGGACATTATGGTGTAGAGAAAACCGTTCGTAAAATTGCTAACCTATATTATTGGCCTACGCTCAGAAGAGATGTAATCGCTCATATAAAAAAATGTGTTGACTGTCAACGATACAAGCCAAACAACCTTAAACCCGCTGGTTTATTACAAACACCTGTGATGGCCCAACGTTTTGAAACTCTGGCTATGGACTTATTTGGACCTCTACCGGAGGCACCGACTGGTGAAAGATGGGTCTTCGCCGTGGAAGATACTGCCACCAAATGGATTGAGTTATTTCCATTACAAAAAGCAACAGCTGAAGCTTGTGCGCGTTGTCTGATTGACGAAATCATTTTACGTTATGGCAGTCCCCGAAGAATTATAAGCGACAACGGTTCACAGTTTGTTGGCGAAATAATGCAAATCGTCACTTATAATTTTGGAATCAAACAGTGCCTTAACCCTAATTATTCTCCACAATCAAATCCGGAAGAAAGACGTAATCGCGATATTAAAACTCAGTTAGCAATACTGGTACGAGATAATCATACCCGATGGAAAGAAATGTTACCGTCCATTCGATTTGCCATGAATAATGCTCCACATCAAACGACCGGATTCACTCCAGCTTATCTGTGTTTCGCCCGTGAAATGCGTGTACCGAGTGACATTACTAACGATTTCCGCCCCATCGCGCAAAATGAAAATATAGTTGATGAGCTCCTACCGTACTTGAAACAAGTGACAATAACTATGCAACGCGTACGCGAAAATAGTGAACGTCGTCAAGATACTTATAAAGAAAACGCCGATAAACGCCGTCGAGCCGTGTCACCATACAAAGTAGGCGATAAGGTGTTGGTAGAAGTACACGCTTTAAGCAATAGTGCCCAACAGTACACTTCAAAATTTGCCCCGCGCCGTGATGGACCATATGAAATAGTGGAACAGTGTTCGCCAACGACATTTCGTATCGCGCATTCCGACGATCCGTCACGTATCTTGGGAACGTACCACACTTCTGCCTTACGACATTTTAACTCAAGCGAAGCTGCCGATCCAGAGCCCGTGCGCCCCCTGCGAAACAAGGGACGCCCCAGAAAATCGCAAGCTCAGTGTCCTGAGGTTGACCCGACTACCGATGAAGAATCATCCCTTGAGACAGAAGACAACAATGACCCCGAGGAGGTTCCTGTAGAACTAATGCAGGGACGACCCCGTCGAACACACCGTCCGAGGATACCATGCTCATCTTCTTGTTGTGTCAAAAATCCAATCACGTTTCTGTGTGTTACAGATCAACAATCCATCAATCGTTGGATTCCAACCGAGGCGGTACTGGAATCCAAAGGGGGAGACTGTAACACCACGACCAAGTTTGGCAACCTGGCACACAGTCCGGCGATACCGCAACGCCAGCAACCAATAGCCGAACGCCCTGCCGAACCACCAATAGGAAGCGTTGAACGCAGAAGCAGTAGAGACGCATCAGATTCCGCGTGTCGGTTGGCTGGTCGTACCGATCTCCCACGAAATACATAACCCTAAATTAAATATCTTATCGTTTAATGTAAGTGTACGTGGAATAAAGTTGCCAAGTGATTTTCGCTTAGAAGCTGTGTATTTGTTGTCATTTCACCGCGTGTGATCCCCCTCAAAATTTCTTTAATAACGCGTACTAACCTACGTGTTACAGTGTAGCATTACTGATGGACCACCCTGAATAAAAAGCATTTGGTACAATTAAAAAATCAGTTTGATTTCCATTAATATAAATTTAAGTCATCATTTCAATTTAAAACGATAGTGCAGTTATAGGTCTACATAAGTAAATGCCAACTATTCTAGAACCGGTATTGCTATATTAATTATATACAAAAATGAAAACACATGATTCATTAGTATATTTTATTTTACAATAATATACAAAAATAAAAAACGTTCTGCCAAAGATGTGCATTATTCAACATTTTTTAATACAGCAATATAACCATTGACATAAAAAACAGCATTTTCACTTGTCCAGTCCCTTAGTGGTCGAAAGCCTGCAAAAGGATTCACTTCAGAATCCACAACGATTTGAACTTTTTCTTGTCCACACTCTTCGAACACTCTATTTACATCACGCTTAATTTCATCTTCGGTGTATGCTGTTAAAATCAGTGTATTTCCCGCTTCCCGAAGAAGGCATGGTATGCTTTCTTTCCATGTGTCACACTTCTGACCTTCAAATTCATGTAACCCGCTATTAAAGGCTACTACAACATCGGCCTGATCTATACTGCACATGACTTCATTGTACTGTGCTTTATATATTGTGATGGAGTGGGTTTTTTTGTTTGATATACAAACATCACAAAACTTTGGTTGACTAGAACAAGTTTCAGTTACGGCTTCTGGTCCAATCAAAATCCATGAAATATGCTTGACACTTTCGATCCAATGGAATATAAATTCTGAAATAAAGCACCAATCCATGAAAGATTCTGTACTGGATGCACCTACTAAATGTACGACGAAGTTTTCTTTTACAAATTTCGAAAGCCCATACACTTTATTGAGTGCATACAATAGTGTAGAGGCTGGTGCTATTATTTCACTTTTTAGAACATACTCTATGTATTCATCACCTTCTTTCTTAGTGCAGGTTTCTTTAAAGCAATCCTCCATCAAGCTACCTAAACTACTTGAAAAATTTGTACCAAAAAATGTTTCACTTAGTTTTTGTACTTCAGGATATTTCTGGTGCTTATGTAAATATATGTCCACATCCATACAAGTCTTCAGCTGATGACAATACAGACTGTGCATAGCACCTTCTCCACTACACTTCTGACTGCAATATGCAATACTTAAACATTMCGAACATTCAAAAAGATCAGTTTTCGAGAAACATTTTGCACAAATTCTACGAAACATCCACATCTGATTTTCGTATGGGTACAGATCTCTTTTTAAGAAGGAAGTCCATATACTGTTCAATGCAATTCTGTATTCCCTCCATTCTTGAATCGTACAACCCACTTTGTATGTCACAATACTATTAGAGAAGACAATTGCTTTGCACAGCTTCCTATGATAATTCCAATCTAATTCTTGATGAGATTTAGAACAGTAAGCTATTGTTTTACAACATGCACAGCGTTTGAGATATTTGGATGGTTCTTTACATACATGACATAAACTATAGTAGAAGAAATCCTCGTTACTTTTCATTGTCAGGACAGGAAGGAGACAAATGTACTCTAAGCGTATTTGTAGTTAAAGGTATGATATACCTACAGTGTCTCCTAAATCGCGACAAGTGCTCGCCATATGATGAAGAAAAACCAAAAACGCTTTTGTAAAACTTCATTTTCATTCTATTAATCCCACCGGAATTGAACAGATTAGATTTATACGTACGAAACCTGTATAAATATGTTGTATCTCAGGGTTAACAATTAGTTTACACTTGTAAAAGGAGTTTTCTCTGATCGTTTTGCTTTTACAACACAGTTGTTTTTGAAACGCAGATATCTTGACCATAAAATATGGAAATAATCCTTTATTAACGTTGGCACTAAAGTTGGCATCATTGCTTGACGCTCGAGGCTTGACATTGACAATTAACACATCCAAACGTCAAAATAAAGTGGACATTAACCTCACTACCTTCTTAAGTCAAATTGACGATAAAAATGTCTTTTACCACTTTACAAACAAATAAAATATGCAGGACATGTCTCTCAGAAGATAACATTATGAGATCAATTTTCAGCATTGATGAAACTATCGGTGGAAGTACTAGGTTTCATGAAATGTTGATGACTTTCGCTTCTGTACAGGTAATGCTATCTATTTGTTTACTCAAATACGAAAGCATTGACACTGTTTTAGATCCTGGAAGGTGATGGGCTACCAGACCAAGTGTGTATGCAGTGTGTGCATTACATCAGTAGGTCTTTTTCATTTAAACAACTTGTCGAAAGATCGGACAGCACGTTACGGCAGTTGCTTGAGCGTCCCATGGATACTTTTTTGGAATTGAAACCAGTTACGGGAGATTACATGGTAGAAAATGCAATAGAACATATACCGAGTGATATAACCAACTTGATAGCTGAAGATAAACTGTTAGAACCTGACGACAAATTGAAATTCGAAGATAGTAACATCAACGATGACATATTTCGTATGTATATATTCTACTTTGTTGTATTGTGTGTTGTTGTGTTCACTGATGGTTGCTCGATAACTTTTTTTTTTTTTTGATGTACTTGKTAAATGGATGTAACATTCCAGATAACGATGTTTCTGACAATGAGGGTGTCGGGCAAAAAAGTGAGATGCCCGGCAATGTCAATGTGGAATGTGTGCTGATAGAGGACGACACAAAATGCAACAAAAAAGAAGTGAAGAAGAAAGAAATTCGAGATGATACGGAACAACCTATCTATCCGTGCGAGGAGTGCACACAGTGTTTCACAACAATAAGTGATCTAAAGGTGTGTTCTACATTGCTTGCGTAATTTGTTGCAGCAAAATATTTTTCAGGTCCATTCCAGAACTCATCCGAAAGTAACACGCCACGTTTGCAAAGTATGCAACCAGGGGTTTGCCAGCGCCAGTACGCTGTGTAGACACATGAAGGCAAGTATCCATCAAAGATATTTTTTTGTTTCTTCTGTAATCCCTGTACCCTTTAAAATGATGGAAACTTATTTAAGTGTCGATTGCCATTCTGTGAAAATTATGACTTGCAGTGCTTTTAAAAAAAATTGAGTTTTTGCGTTTTGATACGTGAAGAATTGTTATTTTACTGCATATGGGTATTTATTTTTTCTCCAAATCGTGTTGGAAGTCACTATTATATATGTTATTCATCAACTCCCAAATACTTGAAAAACTGATGATACATTCTTATCTCCCAAGGAAGATAATTTATAAACAATTTGGCAGTAACTCTAAATCTCTAAGAAAAGAGAAAACATATGTTGTAGGCTACGAACCAGGAAAGGTTAATAAAACCCAAAAAAAAATTAACATTTATGGTGTGATAAAAAAATGAAGACGTTCAGTTCTAAAACTTGCAGAATTCTCACCAATGTTACAGTTGCCAACTCATATTAGAGAAGGAATGCCAATTTGAAGATCATTTTCTGAATCAGTTATTTCACCCTTAATGGCAGTTAGTAACTGACATATGTGCGCTTGCTAAAAATGGGACATGCCCAGATGGATCAGTTATGTCTTATTACACAAATGTAATATAATTAGCTCACAACACAAACAAAAGTGGTACCAAATTGGAACCATATCCTTCAAACAGGAGCCAAACGCTTTAAAGGAATTGTATATAACATCCATCTGATAACTAAATTACAAAACTGCTTATTAACAGCGGAACATCTAGCCATAAATCCATGCTGCCAGGTAGTAATTTAAGCAAATTTGAAAAATATAATATGCAATCATGAAGGATAGTTTCAAAAACTTCTGCTAGGTTACACAAAATTGCAACTGGCCATAGAAGAAACATCAATAGATTTAAATATTAGGCAAAGACAATTTTGACACATCTGTAAAATGTGAAATTTTCAGGGACAAATTAATAATTGCCACTGCCAACTTGTCCAAAATAGAAATCTTTAATTAGAAATTCTTCTATTTAATCTTTTTTTCTTTTATAATTCAGAAGCTGAATTGGTTTGCTGCCAGGCGTGCAAAGGTTCTTTCTTGTATTGTCCCTTTTTTCGACATCTTCTCCATTTTTTAAACCAGATTTTGATATGCAGTGTAAGTCTTCTTGGCTCATTTCCTTTTTCTATGTGGTTACTTTTTTTACATTGGATGATGTATATGTGTGGTAAATATTTTACCCGAAATACCATGAAGTGAAACACAAAAAAAGAAAAAAATATTCACCAAAATTTCAAAGATGTGTGATAAATAACATAATAACAAAAATCACCTTTTATTAACAATAATTTATCAGTATCAAAAATACTTGAAATGAAATTTGATCATATTATGTAGGAAAAAACTTGAAACCTTCATGGAGAATATATTATATAAATTGAATGATCAAATTAAGAATTTCCAAAACAGAATAATACTTTGTACTATGAACCCCCTATGCCCCAAAAAAATAAATATATAAACACTAAAGTGAACTTTTATATTTTTTTGAAGAAATTTTCAAATAATATTGGAAGTGACAACCGGATGATTTTGAAAACAATTGTTTGATTAATAAAACCAGATGTAACGATTTTGGAAAAAAAACAGGTAGAACTCAACATAAGTATTCCAACAATACTGCAATGTTAACAGTGAAATTTGAAGAAAATAATATTTAACTAGCCATCACAGTTAAGAAGACAGTTATCAATGATTGTAAACTCCAATACAATTGATCACAGTATTATAAAGAAACTGAGTTTGGAAGCCTTGGTTTTTTTCTGTATGGATGTTTATTTCAGCTTTGTTGAGAGGATTGATGCCACAGATCTGAAAATAAATTTAAAAAATCAATACAAGCTGAATCATCTATTTTCTGATAGTAGCATGCATCACACACATCATAAATAGGGCATTATTAATCATTCAGTTCTACCCTGCATGTTGCAATTGTATTTTATAATATGCAATAATGTTTTTTTTTAAACAAGGATATAATTCAAAAGTTTGATTGAAAATTAATGATGAATATAATAAACCCCAAATTCAGAAAATAATATCCCTACATGCAGTTCAAAACATGACATTTCCAGTACTATTTTTAACTAAATTGACTTTTTTTACCTTTTTGTATAATAGGTATTAAATAATATATTAGAAAACTAGTTTCATAAGGCACTACGACTTTTAAAATCCAATTTTTAAGTTTTTTTAAGTGTATGAGTAACACCAGTGGTTAAAAAAAACTTTTTAATTACACTATCTTTCTATTGAAAATGTATCTTGAAAGCATAATACACAATATTCCTACATAATTTATCAACTACGCTAATGCTTTTTTAATAAGATAAGGGATTGTATCAATAACTAAGAAAATAGAGGACTTTGAAAGCGGATACTCTTAGAAAAAATATTATTCATCGTAAGGTGTTATGTTCACTTTATATGTGGTGAAAAATGAGCGAAACTAAATTAGAACACCATAGTGGATAAAATTTTTAACAAATAAAATATTGTTCAGTTCAGGCGTCTTCTTTCTAAATTGCCTACATATTAATAGATTTATACTTATTCTGATCTTTACACAACTTCATTTTAAATGAAAAACTCAAAATTCACTTGTTATGAGGGTGATATCATGCTAGTATCAGGAAAACAGCAAAATACTGGACAAAATATGTGTCACTGTGACATAAATATTTTTATAATTACCTCAACTTTTCTTAGCCATGCTTAATCATCGTTTCCAGGTGCACAACGGTGCCAAACATCACCTTTGCAACGAGTGTGGAAAAGGATTTTCGCGTTCCGATGACCTCCACTAGGCATCTGCGAACGCACACCCGGAGAAAAACCATTCCCATGCACGATCTGTGGTAAATCGTTCGCTCAATCGTTTCGGTTTGTTGGAACACACCAGGGCCCACGCCAACGAGAAAAGTTTCATTTGTTCTGTTTGTGGAAAGGCGTTTTCTCGCTATACCAGCTTAGCGGCTCATAATAAACGCACAGCGGGATCAAGAGTCATGCTTGTAGCGTCTGTGGAAAAAGGTAAACACAATTATATAATTGGAAAAAACAAAATTATATTAATTTTAGGATTTCAAAAATTTGCGTTTTTTTTGTAGGTTATGTGGATCTGGTTCATTGGCAATACACATGAAAACACATACAGGACTTAAAGATCATGTTTGCAACTACTGTGGAAAAGGGTTCACTACGCCTAGTAATTTGGTCATTCACAAACGCACACATACAGGTAAGCTAGTATAGGTGAACTTTAACCTGCTTACCTTTTTTTTAATTTCTCTAATTATCTTGAAAATTATATGCAGCTTTCGTCTGAGGTTTGTATGCTATTTTATTTACAACAAAATTTTGTCATTTTTTGTTTGATATTCAACTTCTTAGCTCTAGACTGGCAACAATGAGACCGCTATTTGCATAGTGCTTGGTTTATTACCCTGTCATATTAAAATTCAAAATAAATATTCCCTTAACGAATTGGAAGTTATCAAGGAAATAATTTATCAAATGTATAAAGATAAAGAAGTCCACAGCACCAAAAGTTTGCTTCAACCTCTCAATGAGAGAGGAATCACATTTCAAGCTTCCAAATTATCTGAGATATTTATTATACAAGATGGGATTCATTTACAAAAAGTTAAATTAAAGAGTGGGCCAAACGCATACATTTGAAAACTGATTTATATGCAAGATAAGGCAATATAGGGGTCGATAGGCGAAATGTCTATTTAGACATTCAACACACACGACTTGATTGCCAGGTGGTGAATGGGTTTTTTATATACTCCATCAAGTAGAGGTAAATGCCTAATTATATTAAACGAGGGAAATGAAAATGGATAGATACCAAATTGCTTCTTGATGTCAACGAAAAATATAGCGATATATTGGCTGATTGAAATTAATAATGCTAATTATTGTACTAGACAATTAAATAAAATTCCCACAAATAGCAGTAAAAAATCAGTGACGGTCGAGTATTTGAAACACAAGGGAATACCATTTTCAGAAAAAGCTACGAGGCCTAAGCTTTTTTCAGTAATTAGTGTAAACTGTGATGTAGAGAAAAACCATATTTTACTGATGATTTGTCTTCTAAACATGGACACACAGTATTAAGACAACCACCATTTTATTGTATTTAGATACTATTTGGTGATAGGGTTTTAGGTTTGACAATTGCATTTCAAAAACATACCTATTAGTATTATAGAGGATGTCCCGCATTATGTGGGCAACCCCTGAGAAATTGAAAACTGGTGTAAAAATAACATTATTTTAGACTATAACTTTCTTTGAAATAACGCCTGCCTACTGACACTCTTAAACCTGGGGCAAGAGAAAGTTTTTCAAAAATATCTCTTAGATCGGTTGATATAAGATTTTTTTAATAAACGTTTCGTATCTGTGTTTTTTACCTTTGGCCCCTTCCCAGCCCCCCAAAACATTTGTTTAAAAAATGTGTGCTTTTTTTAATTGCTTCCACAAATAATAATAACCAGACTTTGATTAAATTCTATCAACCGGTCTGAGATATTTTTGAAAAACTTCTCTTCCCCCATGTTTAGGACTGAATATCTCAGTAGGCAGACTATATTTCAGAAAAAGTTATACTGTAAATAGTGTATTTTAACACCAATTTTCAGATCCTGAGATGTTGCCCACATAATGTAGGACACCCTGTATAATTTTTTTTTTAAGTATAATGGACTTAGGTGACTAGGCTTTAAGATGTAACATAAAACAAATTAATTTTTCTGGCATTTTATAAATTGTTTCTTTTCTGAAATTATTTGTTATGAAGAAATCTAGAATTTTAGGAAATATCAACATGAAAAGTCTTAGTCCTTGAGGTCACCTATAGTATTGTTTTTCATTCACCACAGTCAGGATAGGGTTCCTATTCCTACCTACATACCGGACATGGTTGGGTATCGTAAATTTCAATGCGACAGAGTTATAAACCAGGCACTATGCAAATAGCAGTCTCATTGTTGCCAGTCTAGAGTTAAGAAATCGAAATGCACTATTTCTCAAACAGCAGTATACCAGCAGTGTATTCACGGATACTAATTACTATGATGCTAAACCAGTAATAATAATGCCGGCATATACGGTTTTTCTTGTAATGACTGTTTATATTTGACAAATAGGAAGATATTTTCTAATTAGAGGATATGAACATCTAAAACAATCTAAGTATAAAAATACATTGTAATTTCAGTTGTCCCATTCTAATTTTTCTTATTTGAACACTAACATTGATGTTGTTGGTTTGAAAGTTGCTTTTGATGTTTAGTCAAGATTGCTTGTTTTGTGAAGTTGATTTTTCAGTCGTGTTTGTATATGGGAACGAAGCCTTGAAAGAAACCCATTTTCAAAAGTGGTTTGCCAGATTTTGTGCTGGTGATTTTTTACTCAAAGGTGTTTAATGGCCATCCACCTAAAGTTGATGAGAACCGTGTCAGAGCCATTATAGATCAGACGTTCATAACAAAACATGTGATTAAAATAGCTTTAAGCAGCTTGACTATGTTAAAAAACTCGATTTATGGGTACCCCATCAGTTTGAGAAAATTGATTTGACACAACACGTTAGCATCTGTGATTCGCTTTATGAACACAACCAATTGATACATCTCTGAAACGATTTCTGGACCTACTATAACCTACGTCTTAGATATCGTTGTTCTCACATTGACATTAGCTTACAGAAGGAATCAAAGAAAAAAAATAGACCTCCGAGGATGCTAGTCACTTGCGGTGTTGGAATGAATACTATTACATACTATGGCCTTGAAAACCTAAACCATTTACGATAAAAATGTCCGTTACTTCCTAAGAAGTGTATAATTGGTAGAAAAAATACAGCTGGGCTTTTAATTCCTCTGGAAATGTCCTAAGGATAATATTCACAAACAATCAATTTCCATGTTATTTAGAATAATCTGCAATAGTAAGGGGAACAAAGAATGGGCAGAATTTAAAGCATTATTGTGCTTAAGCGACTTGAAATTCTAAAACAACCACTAGCTAATTATAGAATATTAAAAAATTGAATGAAACGACCAAAAAATCATAGATCAATATAAAAGATTATAGTAATGATTAAGGCACCAGTTATAAAGAGATTCTTTTGAAAATGACCTGAAGACGAATCTAAAGTCCGTTTCTTGCGGTCACAACAATTTTTTTAAATACGCGTTTCAAGTAGGAAATACTTTATGACGCAGTGTTTTTCCGTATGCCTCCCTCCTTAACGACGGATCGGCCAATGTGAATTTTTTCAAACAGATTTCCTTTACTAATCACATGATACTTCCAAACTTTTAATTTAATGTAAGTTTAGCATGTTTTTTTTTGATGTGGTACAGCGACTCATTCAGTTTTCTAAGAGGAGGGGAAGGGTCAGTGACGTAACAGAACCGACGCTATTGCGTCACCATCTGACGTCGCGCGACCTTGGATGACGTAAATTTATTGCGTAATTAATCATTTGATGTCTAATTGGAACGGTAATTTGAAAAATACATTCCAAACAAATCGCTCATTAAAACGAACAAACGCGCGTTTAAAAATTGTCAGAGAGAAGCTGATGGGAAAAAGAAATTTAGAATAAACAAATATGCGTCAACTAACCTTGATAAACCGCGAATGCAGGAAGCCTTCACTGTATTTAACAGCATCTGAAGAAACTGCGTATTTTTGTAGCACGAATTAAACTTGTCACGTCACATTTTTAACTTCTTGCGACATTCATTCGTAAACCCAAGAACCTGTAGGTGCAGCTTGCTTGCTTCTGTTCACTTTGAAACTCGATTATAATAATGGCGGTTTGGCGGTTATGAAGTGGCGTCCATCAATTTTATAACGATGGGCCCCCTCCACTAGATGTGAATGAGCCTGCGCATAATTTAATATACTACGCTGACGCCATCTGTTGACAGAAAACGGGATATGTTGTTTCGTATAGGGTCAGGCAAAATAACGGAATTAACCGATTGTAGATAATTGATTTGTGAAATAATGTAATCCATCGCCTTTAGGATTTTACTAGAGACCCATATTTTCCTGGTTTTCTGCTGTCCTGAATGTGTCTCAAAAGTCCCCGTAGTGGGGAGTATAAGGGGAAAATTGGCAACACTGTAAAGGGTTAAAATCGCGTTCTGAAGCGAATTTTTCGATATTTAAATTTTCATTAACTCTATAACAAAAGGACATCAAGCCAAGAAGAAAGCTGTGGGAAATTCTCTATAAAAAAGATAGAGAGTATCTTTTTTTGTATACCCAATTGTTTACTTGAAAAATTCAAGTTAAAAGGACACATCCAAAAATTGTAAAAAAATATTTGTAGCAGTTTTTATTACACATATTATTATAAAATGTTTAGATGAAACCTTTATAGARATATGATGGTGCAAACTTACTTAGGATTGTAGCCGTGTTTATATTTATTAGAAACCACTTTTACTTATCAACACTTGTTAACATCATTACCATACTTACCAAAGAACTCTTGTAATACCAGATATACCGTTTGATGAAATTGTATACATATACATTTATTTACAACTTATAATATCGACAATTAATAATCACAGAAATGCTTCAGTCACAAATAAATAAAGCAATCCTTTTATCTAATTGCCGAGCTTTCTGAGATTTCTTTATTTGTGAAACCACACTTAACATTTATAATAATGGTTTATTTGTCATGTTCCTGTTATTGTGTAGTTTAATTTGCTGTGTTCCTGTTAAGCCTCCTTAAATAATCCATTACTATAAGTAAGTTATGTGTGGTTTTAGAAACAACGAAAAGTGACAACATACATACAATATAAGGTGTATAACTGTATTGGCAGACACATAGCAAAATCAAGCAAATGATCTGTCTTTTCAAACAGGCATAATGACTTAAAAGGAACATCAATTAGAGATTTTCATATATGCATTTAACTTTT